>JAHDVF020001353.1:1200000-1629116 GCA_022606425.2 Lepidostoma basale
ACAGATACGGAATGACGGAGATCGGCATGGCCCTGAGCAATCCATACTCCACCATGGCAGAGCGTTCCCCCAGCTGTGTGGGATTACCTTTACCGGGGGTGACTGTCAAGCTGCAAGACAACGGGACCCTTGTCACCCTGGAGTCGCCCGCCCCCCCTAAAGAGGTCACTTGCTATTTACTTGGTTTTATTTAATATGTTTTAAATTTGTTAATATGTTAGTCGAAGAGGGCTTTTGGATAGAGGACCTTTTAATATAAATATTGGAAAGAACACTTATTATTCAATCACCAGAAACAATATTAAATTCAATCACCAGATGTATACACCTATACCCACACTACATAGACTAGGTAACCTTCGCACATGTACAGTAGGCTCCATAATCCAGAGTTAAATGAACTAGTTTGTGGATTATCAATGGCAATATTTTGATAATGCCTTAACAAGGCAAAACATGTCATTCACATAAAATATAATAAAACTTCTAGAAAACTAATGTTTTCATTTCGAAATACTGTCATATTTAAATTGTAAAAATACTGTTTCTGTCAACTACTGTCATATTTAAATTGTAAAAATACTGTTTCTGTCAACTTTCTGTCGTCTAGAGAAATTGTACACAATCAAAAAACCTGAAATTAGGTGGAATCCCGGTCAATAGTGTGTGTTTGAAATACACATGTTTTGCTAATGTTCTGTACTATTTCAAAAAGTGTTATATTCTATTGATTTATCTGTTTGATGACACTTTGGGTTTTTGTGCCGATATCTCTAATGAAAGCACTATCTGCAAGAAAATTTCGTAATTTTTGCTGGCTTCACCCTGGATAATCAAGAGTCTACTGTATTTAATTGTGACTGTTAACTGCTCACAGATTAGAGCTAATTACGGCTCCATTCTTTCTTGCTCTATGGAGTGTCATTAATTACATTTAATATAAAATTGTGCAAAAATTCATTATCATAATTCCCTTACAGATCAATCTAACCCGGTTGAACTTCAACCCGGACAGTGAACCAACCGTGAAGAATTTGTTTATAGAAAAAACTGATGACCTCCCCTTTGAAAAACAGGTAAATATAACTTACTATTAACCACTTTATGCTTTTGAACGAGCAGTGTTTGCGCGCGGCTACAGTGGCGGTACATCCATACAAGCCGAAAAGCCGAGCTTGTCTTAAAAAAATTATAATAAAATGATTTTTTTTGCGTGTTTGAGCTGTCTACGAATAAAATAATATTTGGAATTTTCGCGCGAGTTAAAGCGATTTAATTCATTGCGTTGCAAATGAGTCTGCTGACATGTGCAGAAATGACCTAAGTGTATGTTTTGTTCCACTCATACGCACCGTATTTTATTTCACTCATACATACCGTAGGTGAGATGCCTGTGAAATCGCCTACGTTCACATGTTTTCTATGGGCTTCATATTGGGCTTGCAAAATGTAAAAGGGTCTTTGTCGAACTTAGGTATTTTTGGCTTGTAATCATATAGCTAGGTGCATATATACCAGGAGATATCTACATTTTTTTATATGGATTTGAAGCCAGGCGGTGAAGTATTCAATGTGTCACAAACTTCATTTCTATTGTCAGAATGTTATCTGTCATTTACGTTATGTGCAGAAATGTTATGAAAAGAAAGATTATGTCATTTCTTTAGGAATACTTATTTATAATTCATATTTCGGTGTTAACAAATTTATTATTATTTTCTATTTACAGCTTATTTCTTATTAATTATATTTGTTCTTGTATTTGTAAATACATTATTATATTATACAAGAACACGAGTTTGATGATGCAGAAAATTATTTTTTGTATAGATTTAAAATGCGAATGTACGCTGGATTGTACAGCAGTACGCTTGTATTACAAAGTATATTTGTGCAGTACTGTCACGAGCTTCTCTGTCCACTTTTTATTTATTCACACGATTGTTGACGATGTTTCAGTGCAAAATTCGCTATGAGAACGAGGAGAAGAAGACGAATTTACAAGGAGAGATCCAAGTGCGCGGGCCGGGAGTGTTCCGGAGATACTGGCAGAAGCCCGACCAGACCAAGGCGGAGTTTACTGCCGATGGCTGGTTTAAAACAGGCAAGTGTCTGTTAATTAAAAATCTTGTATGTATAAGCACCAGAAAAATGCAAAATTTACTCCACTGATGTTCATAATTTTAAGCATATAAGATAATCAAATGATTTTACTGAAATCTCTTGATGGAAGTTCATTTTAAATAATAATTAAATAAAATGATGTTTTTTAACTACTTCCACTTTTGTCTTTATTTCGACAGCGACCGATTTCGCCAGGCTCGCTGGCATTGACAGACTCTGCCTGTCTCTGTCTGTCGATCCCAGCGAGCCTGACAAAACCGGTTGCTGTCGAAATATAGACAAAATTGGAAGTAGTTAAAAAACATTATTTGATTTAAGTATCTAGTTACATGCGAAGGACCAATTTTTCTCAAACTGTGCCCATGAAAGACAAAAGAATGTTTAACAGTTGTCAAGATTGACAGAACCATTAGCTGTGCTAATAAATGTTCTTCATAAACCTATATTTGAACTAAAATTAAAAAATGATATCAAAGAAATTATTCAAATTGACATAGGAACAAATAAACATAAAGATTCGAAAAATCACGAAAATTTGACATTTGATATATTATTGTAAAACCTGATGATGTCAATATAGGTTGATGAAACAGCTGTCGCGTTAAATAAAATACAGTTGTTTTACAAAAAACAAAGTTATTTAATTTAACAGTTTAAAATGTTAATTTTTTGACGTATGTGTGGTAGAACGATATACGACAGAATCTCAAATGCTGATATATGAAAGGAATGTAAAGCGGAAGAAGGTATTATGAATAAAATTATGAAAATATCGCTGCGTTGGTTCGGACATATGGAGCGCATGTATGGAGAAATAATGGTTAAGAAAGTATACGTTAATGATGTAAATGGAGTACGGAGTCGAGGCAGACCGAGGAAAACATCGCATGACCAATTTAATCAAATTTAAAAAATTGGTCGTGTGGAGGAAGCTAGAGAGGTGTGCCAAGATAGAGAAGTGTGGCGGTCCATTCTCTCTGCCTACCCCTACGGAGAAACGGCGTGATGGTTTGTTGTTGTTATTGTTAATTTTTTGAGTATGCAAAGTGTTCCATTGCACAAATTTGGGAAACCCTGCTCTAATACATAAAAAATTATGTTTCTCATACATTATTTTTAGGTGATACGGGATTATTGGACGCAGGCAAAGTGAAAATTCTAGGCCGAACCTCAGTGGACATCATCAAGTCTGGAGGATACAAGATTTCCGCCCTGGAGGTGGAGACGCTGATCCTCGGTCACCCTTCCATCGCCGACGTTGCAGTCATCGGATTGCCTGACCCCACCTGGGGAGAGAAGGTCTGTCTACCTGCCTATCTTACACTAACTTTACTTACAGTTACTTTCTTGATAGAATAGAATTAAATAAATATGTAAACAAAATGTAACCTAATATTGATGTGTATGCGGATTATTATATTTGAATGTTTAACTGTTTTTATTCTTCTTCTTCTTCTTTTTGTCCTGTCACACCTCCGTGGTGCATAGGGCCTCAAGGAACCTTCTCCACTCTCCTAACATCATTCCAAGTGAGGCCTGCTGCCTTAACCTCGTCCTGCAGGGCTCTTCTCCAGGTGGCTCTAGGTCTGCCTTGTTTCCTCTTTCCCCCCATAGGGGACCAGTCTAGTGCGCCCTGAGCGATGCAGGCTGGGTTCCGTCTCAGAGTGTGACCGATCCACTGCCATTTGCGTCTAGCGACTTATTCTCTAATTCGCTTTTCGCCTGCCTTGGTCCAGAGAATGGCATTTGACACTATTTGGGGCCAATAGATCTTGAATATTGAGCGAAGGCGCCTATTTATAAACACCTGGAGTTTTCCAATAACGTCCGCGGTAGATTTCCCTTTGGGGAGAGGTAGGTCTCACATCCGTACAGCAGTACACTTTTAACGCTACTGCTGAATATTTGGAGCTTGAGCTTTCTCGAAATGATACTGGAATGCCATACAGGGCGAAGCATAGCGAAAACTCCCCTTGCCATTAACAATTGTTTTTATTAGAACATGTGTTATGTACATGTGTACTATTTCAAGTTAATAAATAAATAGCATTAAATGGGATAACCCATTATTATTATATTTTTTATTTGGACAATATAGTACAGAAATCATGACAGTCTGCAACATTAGCGTGAATGGTGAAAATTTGGAGCAAGTAGATGAGTTTGTGTATTTAGGTAGTATGTTTACAAGAAATGGGCGAGTGGAGATGGATATTGAAAGAAGGGTTGACGCGGGCAACAAAGTGAATGGTGCACTTAAAGTTGTCATCGCAAACAAAAAGCTATTATAGAATGGCAGTGCACAATGGTGTTCTTCTACACCGACCCTTATGTATGGAAGCGAAGCAAAAGAAGGATGAAAGTAGAATAAATCCAGTAGAAATGAGATCTCTTAGACGAATGTGTAGATACTCTGTGTATGATAGAGTGTCGAATGAAAATATAAGAAGTGAATGCGGTGCGAATGACGGTGTTATGAACAAAATAATGAAAGGATCATTAAGATGGTTTGGACATATGGAAAGAAAGAATAGTAACAAATTATATGTTAACGATGTAAATGAAACTAGAATAGAGGAAAACCGAGGAAAACGTGGCACGATCAAATAAATCAAATTTTGAATGTCGACCATGTGAGGAGTCAGAGAAATCGACGCGTGTCCATGACACGATGTATGAATTTTGAGGAAGGAGAGAAATATGTCAGGAAAGAAAAGTGTGGCAGTCCATTCTTTCTGCCTACCCCTTCGGAGAGACGGCGTGATGGTTAGTTTGTTAGCTAATTGGTTATACACTACAGTTTTCTTTCAAAGTCATTAAAAATCTCCAAGTCTGAGAGAAAGTCCATGTTTGTTAGTTGGTTAGCTCTGTTTATTCTCATAATCTTTGCTTTTCTCTTCCTTTCAATTCTTCCAATAAGTTCTGCGAGTTCCTTCTCTGAGAACGTAAATAGTCTTGTATCATTTGTGGATTTCGGCCAGATAAATTTGATAACATTTGTACCTATTTTGTTTCATGTCAGGTGGTGGCGGCTCTGCAGCTCAAGGAAGGTGAAAATATCACTCTGAACGAGCTTCAGGAATGGGGGAGCCAGTTCGCTCCGAGGTACCAGCTTCCCTCTTCACTGTACGTGGTCCCCAAGTAAGTACTCACACTGCTGCAGCTACATTACTTTTGTAGTGGTAGGTGCCATAAATGAATTTTTATTTCATATCCGTTGTAGAAATATATCCACTGAAGCAAAGATGTCAGTACATTGTGGATGCCAACACTAATGTATGGAAGTGAATCTTTGAGCTGGCAAAAGAAGGATGAATGTAGGATATGTGCTGTAGAAATTAGATCACTGAGAAGGATGTGCGAGAAAACGATATTGGATAGAATACCGAATGAAATTAGGAAGAAATGTAAGGCAGATGATTGCATCATAAGTAAAATTAAAATAGAATCCCTGAGATGGTTTGAGTTGAAATGTTGTATACAAGTAGTGTGAGTGGAAAAATAAGCTATACAAGACCAAGAATAGCATAGCATAATCAAATTAAAAGGCGGCCACGTTCGGAAAAATCACAGAGCGTGCATGTTATGATGTATGAATGTAGAGGAAGCTAGAGAGGTACGAGGTCTGTTCAAAAAGTATCGCGAATTTTGAATTTCCGCTGGCTACGTATATTTGATTTTTGATTTTTTTGTAGCGTTATGTTGGTACTCATGTCCCTTACTTATGCTGACAAGGTCGGCCATTTTGAATGTTTAGTTAATTTTTGACAGCTGTTTTGCTTGGATGTGTTTTGGCTCGTCTTCGATTTTTGCCTATTCCAAAAAATGGATCAAAGAATCTGTATCAAATTTTGTGTGAAAAACAAAATAAAGTGCGCGGACGCATTTCGAATGTTGACTGTGGCATATGGTGAAGCTACCTTGGACCAAAGCAACGTTTATCGGTGGTACAAAATGTTCTCAGAGGGCCGAGAAGATATGAACGACGAAGAGCGTGCCGGACGCCCGAGCACGTCAACAACAGACGAAAACATTGATAAAGTGAAGAAAATAGTATTAGCCAATCGTCGAATCACCGTTAGAGAAGTTGCTGAGGACCTAAACATATCGATTGGCTCTTGCCATTCGATTTTAACCAATGATTTGGGCATGAGTCGGGTCGCCGCGAAATTCGTGCCAAAATTGCTCAATTTCGACCAAAAACAGCATCGCGTTAACATTGCTCAGGAGATGTTGGACTCGGTCCGTGACGACCCAAATGTGCTCCAGAGGGTCATAACTGGTGACGAATCATGGGTTTATGGTTATGACGTGGAAACCAAAGCTCAATCATCCCAATGGAAGCTGCCGCATGAGCCAAGACCAAAAAAAGCGCGCCAAGTTCGGTCGAACGTGAAGGTTTTGCTCACAGTTTTCTTCGATTGCAGGGGCGTGGTGCATCATGAGTTCTTGCCACAGGGTAGTACGGTCAATAAGGAATATTACCTGCAAGTTATGCGCAATTTGCGCGAAGCAATCCGCCAGAAACGCCCGGATTTGTGGAAGAACAAAAACTGGCTTTTGCACCATGATAACGCCCCTGCTCACACATCGTTGCTTGTGCGCGAATATTTGGCCAAAAACAACACAGTAATGGTGCCGCAGCCACCGTATTCCCCAGACCTGGCCCCCTGTGACTTTTTCCTGTTTCCAAAACTGAAGAGGCCCATGAAAGGACGACGCTACGCCACGATTGAGGAGATAAAGACGGCATCGAAGGAGGAGCTGAACAAGATCACAAAAAATGATTTTTTAAGTGCTTCGAGGATTGGAAAAAACGTTGGCATAAATGTATTATATCCGAGGGGAATTACTTTGAAGGGGACAAAATAGATATTCATGAATAAATAAATACTTTTTGAAAAAATATAAAATTCGCGATACTTTTTGAACAGACCTCGTATGTCGGGACAGAAGAGTATGACGGTCCATCCTCTCTGCCAACCCCTCCAGAATGAGTCATGGTTAGTTAGTTTATTACCCACTGTACCCATTTGAATAAAAAACAACAACAAACGGCCATTTTTGCTTTCTTTGATAAATAAATATTTTGAGAATATAATGATCTTTTTTCTACTGCAGGCTGCCACGTAATGCAATGGGGAAGGTGAACAAGAAGGACCTCGCTAAAGCTCTTCTCGCTCCGCCTCAAGAAACCAAAGAATAGGATTCTTTGACCACAATAAATAAAGCTTCAAAATGTTTTTTTTTTTAATGTAAAGTGTCTTGTAGGTAAGTCAGGCACCCACTTGGCTTCAATATTGATAATCAAATATATATTTGATATCAAAATAACTATATCATAGCATTGCATCTGTGCATTCATGCAAATTATAAACTTGTATCGAATTTTCATCAGATAACTTGATAACAATATTATCTGCTATTTTTAAAAACATCAAATAGAATATTAATACACTTTTAATGCGTCACTTTAATAATCACTTTATTTTTTAACAACCAACCGGTTTGGCTCCCGCCGTAGCTTCGTCAGGGTTACAAAAGACACCGTCAGGGTTACAAAAGACACTGTCAGGGGTACAAAAGACACTGTCAGGGCCACAAAAGACACTGTCAGGGTTACAAATGACACTCTCAGGGTTACAAAATACACTCTCAGGGTTACAAAAGACACTGTCAGTGGCGGTACACCCATAGAAGCCCGGCTTGCGTAAGAAATTTTGAATCAAAACCTCTTCTGGCTTACAGAGGTTCAGCTCTTGTGGCTATTCCTCTTATGTCTGATGGGAACATTGTTGGAAGGTGATTTGATGAGTTGTTGGTTTATGCGAGAGCATGATTACTAAGATTTGTGGGTTTTGATTTAAAATTTCTTACTCAAGCCGGGCTTCTGGGCTTCTATGAGAGTACCGACACTGTCAGGGTTATAAAAGACACTGTCAGGGCTACAAAAGACACTGTCAGGGTTACCAAAGGCACTGTCAGGGCTACAAAAGACACTGTCAGGATTAAAAAAGACACCGTTAGGGCTACAAAAGACACTGTCAGGGTTATAAAAGACACTGTCAGGGCTACAAAAGACACTGTCAAGATTATAAAAGACACTGTCAGGGCTATAAAAGACACTGAAAGTGTATTAATATTGTATTTAATAATGCATTAAGTGCTTCATACGAAAATATAAAATTCTATCACTTTTACATATTATTTACGCATCCTAGTTTATTCTTTGTTTTTTTAAACCACAGACTTTGACCGGTTTTGGCAGCTCCCTGCCATCTTCTGGTCAAGTTTGGCAGCGAGCTGGAGAAACCGGTCAAAGCCATAAACCTAAGTGGAATTTAACTAAGTATATATATTTTAAAAAGATATTGATTAATTTTTATTTTTATTATTTAGCGTATTAAAGTTTTAAGACCGCAAAGTAATTGCTTAAAATGTCAACAATAGTGTACATTTAAAATATATATATTTGAATCTTGTAAATGTAATTTCAAATTTATAAAACATATGTTAATTGTTATATAATGTTACATTTAAAAAATGTTATATTGATATTGAAACTAAACGCTTCCAGTCATCGTGATGAAGAATGTTGAATTAAGAAACGTGTTTATATTTTCCAAGCTCAAGGATTAATTGTATCTCAATAGAGACCAAGATACAAATTGGAAAACGAATATGGTGGTCGAGGTGTTTACAGGACTTATGACCTGTCATTGGTTGGGTTAAGCGCACGCTTTATGTAATACAACACTCCCCATTCCACCTTTCTTACGACCACCATGTCTGACAAATTGTTGGAAGTTGTATATATGTTAATATGTAACACCAAACTTCACATGTTAGTTTCAATCTACACACTAGCGCCATCTATGAAGATTGGATTTTAAGCATTAAGCATTTTCTAAGCTCAATTATAATGCTTTGAATAAAAAATATACCTGTACCTGAGAGCCATGAAGTCTTAAATGAGTTATGTATTATAATATATTTATGTTACCATCAACACAGTATCTAGTGTATAGTATATTATTGGATGACCTTCGTGGCATAATGGCAGGAGCTACAGCTGCCATACCGAAAGTCCCAGGTTCGATTCCCGGCGATGGCAGTGTGAATGACCAAAGAAATGGTCTGGTATAGAATTCACGTGACATAAACTGGTGATAGATTAGCTGCCTATCACATGGCATGAGAATTTCCTTCTTTTTGGTCTGTTCCTGTAGTCAGGCTTGCCTCTCTTGGGAAGTTGACTCCGAGCTATCCCTCCATCTCTTTGACGGTAGCCAACAAGAATCTAGTGTGGCACAATGTGTGGAATTCTTGAGGGGTATCTGCATTCCAGTATCTTCTGCGTTGTCTGTCCCGTCTTACAATATCTTCCACCTTGCAGATTTCACGGATAGCCGTGTTCCTCACCCTATCTGGAAGAGTTTTTTCTGCTATTGTCCTTAGCGTCCGCATCTCTGCCAACCTCACTTTAGCCTTCGTTCTTGTGGTATCCACTCTGTCTCAATGCTATATGTCAGTATAGGCCTTACGCAGGAGTAATGTCATGCTAATAGCTTAAAAGTTGTATACAGTACCTGTGGAAAGCAGCGGGAAACTATATTTTCTAACCTTTCCCTTACGGTGCTAAAATAAAAGCGCGCGTTCCTGTGTTGGGTAGTCAGTACCCAATCAAAAATTAGTGATTTTAAATCGGAAAAATAAGAACTTTATAGCTAATCCTCTTAATTAATTATAATTGAAGTAAAAAATTATAGTAATTGAGATTTATTTGCTAAAAACATTTAAAAAAAAACTCTGGCAACGCTCACGGAATGGTCATAGGTCCACTCTGGTTGCAAGCCCGGGAGCTACTGCCGGGCAGTGAGAACCTTGAGCTCCTTGCGCTTCCACAGTGAAGTATGCAAGAGTGAGATGCGAATATAGTGTCACGCACTCAGCGCTACGAATTTTGTTTCCGGTGTTCACATTATACCTCCGATGTACCCGATAAATTCTGTTTATTATTAATATAATTGTTTTAATCAATGCGTAAATCTATTATGGAGGAATACCTAAAATCTTAACCTTGTATTTATTATATTTATAGAGATATTGATGGTTATCAGAAGCAACGTGTAGAATATATCCCAAAGACTAGCAAAAATGTTACACTTCGCTGCATATGAATCCCTTGGATTGAAACTAGCGTTACTATAGTATATCAAGTTCACGTCCAAATAACCGTTAGGACCAACAATTGACCTGAGCAAAATAACGTCCCAAAATAACGTCAAGAACAAAATAATCCAGCATGACCATCATAACTCATTTAATCCAAAATTTCATTATGGCACTCAAGTATAGATGATAATATATTGTTTTGCATTTGATGCAATGGCGAGCCTAAACAGTTATCAACATTAAGTGGTTGTGTTTGTATATTTTTTGTACTTAATTTATTTTAAAGGCAGTTATTTTGCACCATGTTTTTTTTATCACTTTTTTTGCACATTTTTGTAAAAAAAATTAATTGCCAGAAGTTGCCAAATTAGCCTATTCTATAAATGAAGTGTCAGGTATATGAGGTATCGAAATACATTAGATAAATGATTTTAACCCTTGACGGAAGTAAGTCACCTCTGATATGACAACAGAATTTTGTCACTACAGTCGTGTGGCACGTGTGAGGTGACAAGATGAATCATGTGAAAACTTGTCTGTGTATTGTGCGCGTAATAGTTGAATATTTTAACGGAGCGATTAACAAATACAGTGTCATAACAGCACTTTTTAAAATTAAATTTCGATAGAATATTGTATACAAAGCTAACGTCTGATATAGGTTAATACTAATATTCACTGCTATGAACATTATCCATCTGAGACAAAACACAGTTTCTAAATCTCTCAAGACTCTCGTCAGTCAATTTGATGAGATCGTTATTACTGAAACTTTCTTTAAAGCAAAAAATAGTTTACCTTTCGGCTGCTGCAATAATCACACTTTGACTGTGACTGAATTGAAATATTTTCTAGAACAACTTTTTAATATATTTTTTGCAGAAGTAATTTTCATTTTCTCCTATATTCGACTTCACTTTGTGTTTTGGGTTCATATTTGAATAAATATAACTTCACTTAGTATTTTTACAAAACTTTATTACAGTTTTCACAGACATGTTTTGGTTATGATACAACCTTTGTAATGTTGTAAAATCGGGTGGTGGTCTAGGGGATAGAATGCTTGGCTCCTGATCCACGGGACTTGGGTTCAAACCTGGACACGACCAGATTCCTTCTTCATAATAATGAGCTATTTTCTGCTCACATTGAAGATTGTAAAAATAAATTCTAATATTATTGATTTAAATCCTTGGTATTAGTATTTTTTTTAAATAAATAAATAAAAATACTAATAGGAATTATATTTATTCAAAAGTAATTATCAATTTTCTTAACCCTTCAAGGACGAGCGTGACCGTATGGTAACACTACACGCATTTATCAAATGTCATCCCCACCCAAGCTATTTTTGCCGGATGTGGGCAGAGTGGGTGATAACCGAATTATCCCCCACTCTGCCCAAAATAGCTTGGGCGGGGATGACATTTGATAAATGCGTGTAGTGTTACCATACGGTCACGCTCGTCCTTGAAGGGTTAAGAAACTTACATTTACAGTTTTTAATCACTTTGTATATAGCTGTTGATAATGTAATAAAATACAATTTAAAAATATATACAAATGTGTAGGTTTACTTACTACTTCTTCTTCTTCTTATCGGCCGTTTATCGTCTACTGCTGAACGCACTTACTGTTTTTATATTTATGATTCGTGGAATACTGTTTTTATTTTTTAAACTTGTAATTAAAAACTATTTTACCTGTATTATCCAGCCAGCTACATTTGCAGCTACGAATTGTCCCAGTTTATCATAATGCAATTCAATGTCTCTAAATGCGTTATGCTATCTTTTACTAGAGCATTGAGAACTGTGTATTATAGATACACAATGAACAACCAGCAACTAGCACATGTATCTACGATGAGAGATTTCGGGATCATCTATGAGAGTAGGCTGACTTTTCGTGCACATGTTGAGAGGATTTGTGGCACTGCACTGAAGATGTTGGGCTTCATCGTCCGGACCGGCAGAGTTTTCAGGGATCCCAATGTGCTCAGAGTCCTATACAACGCATTGGTTCGGAGCAGACTCGAAAGTGGTTCTGTGATATGGAGTCCTCACGAGGCGAAATATTCCATTATGCTGGAGAGGGTTCAGCAAAAATTTCTGAGGTATCTCTACATGAGGGAGTATGGAAGCTATCCTTGGCTCTATCCCACGGCATTTCTTTTGGGAATGCTCGGAACCAATTCTCTACAGCTTCGAAGAGATGGACATCTAATTACCCATTTCTTTAGATTAATTAGGGGATACTTCGAGAACTCGGCCGTACTGGAGGGTGTTCGGCTTTTTGTCCCCGATAGATATCTCCGATAGCGACAGCACAGATTGTTTTACCTACCGGCTGCCAGAACCAATCTGCCTCTGGTGACACCGGTGGGAAGAGCAATTAGTCTGCTGAACGCGGTCTCCTCGGAGATCGACGTCTTTCATGTTAGTGAAAGTACGTTCAGAAGGCAAATACTCTTAATTCTGGAGAGTATCCTGTCTTCCTAATGTTGAACCATCTCTTATGCGTTTCTGGTAGTATACTATATATAATATATTATTTTACCTGTTCTCAATAGATGCCTTAAAAATAAATTTTGTAATGTCTGTTGATGAAATAAACTGATTTGATTTGATTTGATTTGAAAATATTAAGCATAATCTTGTAGTAAGAAATGAAAGCATAATTTATTCATTCATATATGAGATGCAAAACCATTTTTTTAACTGCAAATGTAGCAAGCCGGACAATGAAGGTTAAATGAGAAACTTTTAACAATGAAGGTTAAATGTGGTTCTTGAACATTCTAAAACTCCATATTTAATAATTAATACAAATGAAAACATCTGTTTTCTAGAAGTTTTATTATATTTTATGTGAATTAATTATATTATGTTTTGCCTGTCGAATATAATAATAATAAATTGGATAATTTATAGAGCGCCTTTTTTTGAATTACTCATCTCAAGGGCGCTGTACTTGGATGCTCCGTTTTATAAAATAGATAAAAATAATAATAATGATACCAATAATAATAAACATCTTTAGTATGAGGGCTGCACCTGACGTAGTCGATCAGCCCTTCCTATCAGAAAATGATAATTTGAAAAGGTGCGTTTTGAGTCTCGATCTAAACTCTGATTGATTCTCAATGCATTTAAGGTCCGCTGGAAGATTGTTCCAAGCTGAAGGGCCGGCTAACGCGAAGGCTCGGTCGCCAAAGTTTGTGTTTGGGCAGCGTTTTGGCACGGTCAATCTACCGATCGCAGAAGACTTAGCTGATCGCAATGTAGACTGTCTAGCATTCAGGTTCTCGTTGATGCAGAGTTAAGTTATATAAGCTGGTGCCATTCCATGCGACGTCTTATAGACCGTCCAGCAGAGCTTGTATTGTATCCTTTCTGGACATTTCAGCCAGTGGAGCTCCTTAAGATGCTGTATTATGTGACAACTCTTTGGCACACCCCTCATCAGTCTTGCTGCTGCATTGAATGCAGACTGGAGAAGGCATAATAAAACTTCTTGAAAACAGATGTTTTCATTCATATTAATGAGAAACTTTTAATTATTAAGAAATCACTGAAGATTAATTTTTGAGCTATTGAAGATTAATTTTTAAGCTTTAAAATAAAACAGTAAAGAAATATTAGATTTGATATTACGTAAAATTTTCTATAATCTTATTAAAAAAAACTTAGTCAATAAGAAGACTGGATATTTTTATAATATAATCACAGGGTTTTCAAAAAGAACCTGTTGAAAATGTTGTAATCTAAGTTTAAGCGATGTCATAAATGTAAATATATTTTTTTGCGCGTCGCATTTGTAAATGTAAATAATAAGAATTACGTTTGTAATAAAGTTTATCATTTCAAGAAATAAAAGCCATTCTTTATTTTGTTAAATATTTATTGTTTGTTAATTAGGTAAAATAATCATGCTAGACAGCTAAGGAACAGACCAAAGGATACACTAAAAAGCCTTTTTTTTTTACACAATATAAAACTTCTATTTGCAGTCTTCGTATTTTGAAACTTCGTTAATGAAGTTTGACGATTTAAATAAACTCACGACTGGGAACACCCAACCTTTCTGAAAGAGCATTTAAAACATATTCACCGCACAGCAATTCTAACATTGTTTACTGATATAATGTTGGCTTCAAATAGTTAAAACAATGTTAAAACTGTTATGCAGCAAATGTACAATAGTTTATAATAAAATCCTAAACATAATGTCGAAAATAAAAACAAATGTTTTTTTTAGTTCTACACTTAAATAACATAAAACAATTGAAAGTCCGGTGGAAAATAAATTGGGAAGAACGCGCGTTATAAGCGAAGGCAAGGGAAATGAAAATATCTATCACATATTGATTTTCTGCTTTCGACAGTTTGGATACTCGCCAAATGCTTTCGGAATAAATACCTTTATCGAGGCCGTTCATCAACTTGTAGTTTTTTAGTTTTAAGATAAAATTAAATATCGTGTTATCATGTTCATCGCCCGGTGATGACATTTTGTTAACCGCACAATAAATTAAATAATTAATTAATTACAAAGTATAAACTAGAATACAATAAATTAAGCGAGAACATTTGAGAAGGTTTTCAAACTAAAAACAAATACAAAATTGTCAAGGAATAATCACAATTTTTCTCTTTTACACGAGGCAGTACTCCGGATGGTGGAAGGCAGAGATTCATACAATATTCAACACACAAAATCAAACACTTCAATAAATTACATGATTAACAAATCCAACAGACGATATACTTAAAACATTTTAAATATAACAGTGACTTAACCATATTTCTGATGGAAACTACGATGAGAAACATTTTAACCCATTAATGCCACAATTGTTTACTTATTATACAATAGTTTTAGTCTGTTAATTAACCCCTCATTGTGCGACTGACTTCAAATGCAGTAAAAATAATTGTTTTTAAACTGCGGTCGATTACATTTTCACCTCAGACAGACAGTCCCAGTTCATCAAAATATTACGTACAATTTAGTTGTAAAGTTTATAAGATGAAATGTGAACTGCAAATGTAGTTATGCCGCAGCTCAAAACTATATTTTTAATAATTAATACGAATGAAAACGTCAGTTTTCTAGAAGTTTTATTATATTTTATGGGAATGACATGTTTCGCTCTTCTAAAGGTCCATTTACACTGGACCGTCATCAGCCGATAATGACACGTCATGCATGCGTTTGCGTTGAGAAAATAATGTTTTTTTTTTGTTTTGATGGTGTCTTGTTACTTTTAATTAATGCAGATTCCGTTCATATTATATTTGAATTCTGAAATAATCGCCATGTCCACGGTGAATTTAAATGGTATTCTGTAAAAAATAATTATATCGCACCGTGAGTGTAAAACCTACGTAAGTGCAAATATACAGTTTGGAGATATGGGAGTTTAAACATTTCATATTGCTTGGAAAAACTGTTTTTTTTAAATAAACCAATGATTTTCGGTTTATAGTAATATACCTATAAACCGAAAATCATTGGTTTATTTAAAAAAAAAAAACAGTTTTTCCAAGCAATATGAAATCTTTAAACTCCTATATCTCCAAACTGTATATTTGCACTTACGTCGGTTTTACACTCACGGTGCGATATACTGTAGGAAACACATCCTGAAAAATATTGATCATTTTTATTAAGTGTCAATTTTATGTAGGTAGGTGCTTTCTTCAGCAACCCCCAACAGCGATTTTTATTATATAGAGATTCAAGGCTATTTTTATCGTGAAGTGTCGGTATCGGCTGATGACTGTCCAGTGTAAATGGACCTTAAGGCCTTATCAAATGTCTATATATATAAAAAATATTTTTAAGACTGCAAATGTAGTCAGCCAAACTATAAGGGTTAATTAGGATGCAAAATTTCATAATAGAACAAATGTATTTTACTCACACAAGATTTAATGGGATAGATTTGTTAGGATTGCTCTGAAAAAATTAACCAACACATGTTGCTCTAAAGAAAAAAAATTGCATCCTTTACAGACGCTGTTCATTAACGGGTTTAACACTTATATTTTCTCATATTCTGGGCATGTAGTGTGACAAAGAAGATCTTTTTTATTCCCTATTGTGCACTGGCTACATTTGTAGTATAAAAATTGCCTTGTTAGCTACATTTGCAGCTAGGACATCAGACTGATAGTCCCAGTTCATCATAATATTAAGTACTATTAAGTAGTAAGGAACTGAAGCTTTATAAGATACATTAAAAAATGAGCTGCAAATCTAGTTTGCCCCAGTTTAAAATCAGTTTTTTTTACTGCAAATGTAGTCGGCTGGCACAATAGAGGTTAATCAAAGATTTTTTTTTAATCACTCAATTTGCCACACTGCTCCATTATCCATATAATATATCGCGAATTCAACTAACAAGAAAAATTCTTAACATAAAATACAGTTTAAAAAGAACATTCAATAAAAATTGATGGCAAAACACGGTGAAAGGGATAAATAGTGTGAAGGGTAATAATTCTATTTTACAAAATGTTGCTTTTATAAAAAAATGCATTGCAGATCTCAAAATAAATGAAAGCGTGTTAGAATAAATTTGAATAAATATAATTACACTTGGTATCGCAACATTTTATTTCACTTAACACAGACATGCTTCGGTTATAAAATAACCTTCATCAATGTGCACAATTTTAACTTTAAACTCTTTAAGGGTTCAGATGGGTAGTAGGGCTGCGGTGGAGTATGCTTTACTGGAAAGTATGCCCCTAAAAATATCGTAATGCGCCATGTTGCAACAACACCAGCAACATTACTACCAAGTCCAACTCTCTAGCGTCCTCCAGTGGTCTCTCAGGCCCCACGAACCCCGGGCAATGTGACCACTGTCATAGCAGATAGAGAGGGGAATAGCGAGTTTCCAGCGCTATAAAACTGGATACTCCCAGCTCCCAGGAAGGAAAGGTAACCCCAACAGAAACTCCTCCATAAAAGGCAAGGAGAAACCACTCTGGGCAAACAAAAAAAAAAAAACTCCCCAGGACATCACTACAAACCATCTGACACAGGACAAAGAGGTCTACGCCAGAGTGACAGCCGACGTCGGGAGGATATGGCACTCCAAGAAGAAGAAATTTAAATTGTGTACATTGATAAAGCACTCAAGAACAACAAAGAATTGTACTAGTTTGAGAATAGAATACTTAGAACGATCCTGGGACCCAGACCCGGTGTTGCAGCAGGAACTTGGAGCCATAGGAGCAACCAAGACATCCGTACGATGACCCAGCAGCCCCTTATATCGAGCACCGTGAGAGCCGGTCGCTTAGCTGGGCACGTATGCCTTGCCGAAGAGACCAGAGCAATCAAGACCCTGTATGTGTCTAGACCGACTGGAGTAAGACCTCTAGGAAGGCCTAGACAGCGCCTAATGGACAATGTTCTGGCTGACCTGGCTAGGTTGGGTGAATCGGACTGCTGGGAGCAAAAGGCGCAGGATCGAGGAGGCTAAAACTCTTCAAAGGTTGTATGGCCATAGGAAGTAAGAAGTAGTACATTGATAAAGGTTATGTTATATCTGAAACATGTCTGTGTTACATGATAATAAAGTGTTATAATACCAAGTGTAATTATGTGTATTCAAATATGAATCCACAACACAAAGTGAAGGCGAATATATAAGAAAATGTATTATTCTTGTTATTCGATTAACAGCAACTGCTGTTGCGGCAAAAGATATAGGCCTTTCTGTAACACGGGTGAGTGCAGTGTTTTCTTACTGTAGATATGTTACGTCAGTTAAATATTAACGTTGTATTTCAAAATGGACTCTCAACTTTTAATAAGTATAACGTCTAACAGCTACAAACTACGTTTACAAAAATCTAAACGCGGCAGAATACAAAAGAAGCAAACCAGAATTTTCATTCAACATTTTTGTTATTACAAATATTCATATACCGATTAATGGGTTTATATATATTTTTTTATATTATTTTGGTATTTCACTATGTACACCTTAATTTACTCGTAAAATGGACTACCCTACTGTTATGTATAAGCTTGTCATGGGGGAATATATATAAATTGATACAAATGAGATCGAAATACGGAAAATTTTGTTTCAACCCTCGGCGGTTCAGATCAAACGATGCTTCGTTCAATGAATTTAAAATGTTCGCAAAACTGTCAAATTTAAATTTTTTTATTAACTTAAAAAAAGCGTTCACTTCAGGATTCGATAATAGTGAGTTTTTTTATGAATTAAAACAGTTTTTTTTTCACTTTTATGTTTAGTTTTCTCAACGTGCCGTCATCATAGTAAGAACTAAATATATTTTTTAAATTCAATCTTTTTAAGATGGTTTGGACAAGTCGCACGCTTAATAGTAAACTGACCGATTATGGTTTAGGTCATAATTGATTTAACATTAGACGGAGACTTATGTTAACGCTATCCATCTATTTTTCACAATGTTAACGCTATCCATTCGTACGTATGATAATCGTTCACAATGTTAACGCTATCCATTCGTACGTGTTTTTCGACTGTTTTTGTTAAAACACCGACTCATGTCATATTGCGCAAAACTTGCTTTTTTGAGTTAAGTCAGTGTTCTATTAAGCATGCGAAGTGTAAAGAATGAATGATAAAAAAATGTATGTTAACGATAACGCAACAAGAAATAGAGGAAAACCGAAGATAATGAGGCACGATCAAATCAATCAAATATTAAATGTCGGCAACGTGAGAAGTCAGAGAATAAGACGTGCGTACGTGACACGATGTACGAATGTTGAGAATGGTGGTCAAATCTTTCTGCCTACCCCTTCATGAAACGGCGTGATAGGAATTTAAAATCTTTTTTTAAATTAAATTTATTGAGTGATTTATTACACTCTGGCTTAGTCTTAATTTTTTTATTGCAGTGAATAAACTACAAAAGTGGAAAAAATGTGTTTTAATTCATAATTTTTTTTTCTCGTATCGAAAAAAGTTGATCCGTTTTGATAAAAAAAAAAAGAGCTGTCATGATTTGTTCTAAACAAAATAGTGATATATTGTTTCTTCTCACTAGATAATTTAACTATGACGAAATTTCTCTGAATATTGTTTATTTATTAAAAAAAAATAGAAAAAATACCTTAGATATATTTTTCTAACAAATCTCCCACCGATGAAAATACGATTTTCAAAAACTGTATCCCTCGCAATCACATTCAAAGCTTCAACATTTATTATCATATGTGGACAGACACCGTTCATAATAATGTATCAAAGGCATTCTGTAACGTGTTGTTAGAATATCGTTACATTCTAAAACTCGTCAGTTGAAAAAGGCTGATATTAAAAAAAAACAACCAAACATAAGACTACGGAGTAATGGAGTAATTTATTCCGTCTTACAAACGACATAATCTTCAAGAATTTCTTAAACCTACGAAAGAAAAATTACACGCTCACTGATAGACGAATAATAAAAGCCTTTTTCACTTGCATACTCATTTTAATTTAAGATAAACATCAATAAATTATCTACAATCAAACTGGGAAATTTTCCGTTGTACACCGGGTGTATCCACTGAGAAATAAGGCATCCTATTAAATTCATTCCGCAATGAAAATTCCACTTTATTAATTATTTTCACTCTGTGACATTCAATTTGTAATATGTCGTGAAACTGTACCAATTAGTTTCTGCGAGGAGCGACGAAATATGTCCGCGGCCCGTCGCAATCCATAATACTTAAACGCAAAAGGATCTACAAACATGAATCCACGTTATTTTACCTTATCCTGCAAACAGATCATTATTACTGTACTTAATGCATTCGTAAGTATAATAATTGCGGATATTACCCACTCCTTTCTAGTGACTCGGTCACCGAAGTGGAACCGTTTGTGCCTCCAACGATTTGTGACGAAAATAATTTTCCCACAACCTTTCTTTTGTTTAATAATTAAATAAAATGATGTTTTTTAACTACTTCCACTTTTGTCTTTATTTAGACAGCGACCGGTTTCCCCAGGCTCGCTGGCATCGACAGACTGGTGACACTATTGTAAACTTAGTCCTTTATATACATACAGATCAGGGGTGGCAAACATGATTCTATACAAAAATAATCCTCAAATATTTATGTAAAATTTTCTGAATTTAAATATTGGTATTACAGGTATTTGAATATTTAAATTCAGAAAGTTTTACATAAATATTTGAAGATTATTTTTGTATAGAATCATGTTTACCACCCCCGATCTGTATGTATATAAAGGACTAAGTTTACAATAGTGTCACCAGTCTGTCGATGCTAGCGAGCCTGGCGAAACCGGTCGCTGTCTAAATAAAGACAAAAGTGGAAGTAGTTAAAAAACATTGTTTTATTTAATTATTATTTAAAATGAACTTCCATCAAGAGATTTCAGTAAAATCATTTGATTTCTTTTGTTTGTTTTAATTTGTTTCAAATATTAATATTACTTAAATACATCATGCAGCCAGCAATTAGCTTAATTTTACTAGCAAATAATATACTGTTTTTTTTTGGGTAATCTGTTTTAAAATGGAGTTTGCTGATCGAGATGTTAAAACTTATATTTAAGATGGACTTTCAACGTGAAAATGATAGATTTCAGATACATAAGACTATGGCCACATAGGCATCCAATTGAGCCTGCTCAGATTATCCAGCAGGAGTTTTTGTTGATCGATCTGTTTTCTACATCTAACGATCAACACTCCCGAACTACCGTGACTTGTATTTATGGTTCGTCATTCCGAAATCGGTTGTAATTAGACAAATGGTGTTTTAAACGTATAAAATAATGTTTTAAGCTGTTTTCACTATATTTTAGTCCCGGTAAAGACTACCATATGTTATATCTGTAGTATACATGTCCTAATCATACAACGGAAGTGATTCTAACGAGTTTCACTCCACCGTCACACTAATCAATAATTAATTTAAAACCCTCATTATACAGACGAGTGTTCAACCACTTGGAATAACTCAAATTGGATATTTGAGAATTTAAACTGGAAACTTCACCGCAACACGGGAGTTTTAATATTAACGAGAAAATTACAAATTTAAAAATCGTAACGAGGTACGATTTGTATCTAATTCACATACAAAATTAACTCAAAGTTTTTATTTTTATTACCGAGTACTTAAAAAAACATCAAATTTAAAAAAATATCTTACAAGATTTGTTATATATTTTTATCCAGTATGTAAAAGTGAAATAAAGGTGAATACAGTCACTGAAATGAAACTTTTACATGAACAATTTTATTTAAATTACATAACGATTACCACAATAACATGCTTGTGTTAAGAGGCGCTATGATATTTGTATAAATAAATTTAACCTAACAAATACATATCCAGTTTCATTAACCAAATCCAATTTTTCTTTTTTCTTTCTAATGTAAACTCTACATCAAAAGTGGAGTTTAAAAAAAATTATTAAAGTAAATATGGATAGTGTTGAAGGTCACTCGTCGCAAGGGTAGTTAGTAGAATCCGTCACGAATTACTGTAATATCATCACTAGGGTGGGGTTGGGGAGGGGAGTAATAACGGGTAAAGGGTTTCACCCGAGTCACCGGCGATGGAGTCTTATCTGTTGGCGCTCTTGATCTGCTGTAGTTTCTGCTTCAGGGCGTCTATCTGCGGCTGCTCGCTGCGACTCGTCGTTTGGTGCAGGGAAGGAAGCTGCCGGCGGAAAATGAAAACATTAATTCTATCCGGCCTTTTCAAATCGAATGGTCAACAAAAATATTTTTTTAACCCTTAACGGACGTAAGTCGCCTCTGACGTGACAACAGAACTTTGTCGCTGCGGTTTTATGGCACATGTGAGGTGACATGTTGAATCTTGTGGTCTGTGGAATCTGCGCGTAATTACTTTGTCAGTTGAATATTACCAATGCAGCGATTAACATACTAAGTGCCTTTTTAAAATGTAATATTGATAAAATTGATAGAATGGTCGACCAATTTAAATACCTTGGCAGTATTATCACTAAAGCGCTTGACCCAGACATTGAAATAAAATGCAGAATTGAAGTTGCACGAGCTGCATTTAATAAAATGAGAACATTATTTTGCAACGATAATCTTAACTTGAAACTCCGACAAAGAATCCAACAATCTACTATATGGCTGCGAAACCTGAACTCTGAAAGTGAATGTAATGAACTGGTTGGAAGCCTTCGAGATATTAATGGGTAAAGTGGAGGGACGTCGGGGAGTTGGTAGAAGGCAGCTAATCTGGCTGCGGAACATCAAAGAGTGAACAGGAATAATAAGAGTTCAGAACCTGTTCCAAGTGGCACAGGATAGATATGCCTTTGCTGCAGTGATCGCCAACGTTGGGGGGACCTCACATGGCACCGAAAGAAGAAGATTGATAGAATAACATATACAGAAGATACAAAAGCCAGCGTCTGATAAGGGTTACATATAAAAAAAAAAAAGGTCGGCTTGAACGTAGTATACTTTTTTTTAAATGATCAAACTAAAATAGCATCCAATGACGGTGTGCTTCTTCTATTGTTGGCCTTGACATCTTTCTTGGTAGAATTTTTTTTTTTAACCGAAACATAAAATTTACTACCACAGCTTTAACGTAATAACATAATTTATGGGTTTCCAGGACCGTGTTTCGTCAAAAGCTAACTGTGATGAGCTCATTGAAGAGATTTTAATTACTTTGCAGTCCCGCTAATACAAAAATATTAATGATAATACAAATAATTTAAACTTATTTCTGGTTAGCGAGAAATCAAACTCATACCATTTCGTCACCTGAGAGTAAGAAGGTTCCAACTGTCAAAAGTAAAAAGCTGAGAAAAATAAAGTCAAAGTTTTATTGTTTTCGGGTGTGTATCTTGGATTAAAAGGGTTCCATCTGAAGCAGATGAAACCCTTTTACCGAGAAACGTGTAAATTTTCTCTGGCAAGTGGGAATAATAAAGTTCTAAGTGTAAATGAATCCTCCTTCAGTGAATCGTGTGTTTTGAATGATCAGATGGAACTTGATTCTTTTCGTAACATCAAAATGACGATACTATTACATGTTGTTTTAAGAACCCTTTCCACGAAAAAAAGCCAGATGTGAAATTTTTTTAAGTTGGCACCCTCTTACTCTCAGGTGATGATTTGCTGAAGGTCTAAAAACTTACGTCAAATTTGGGGTCTATGTTTTGCTTCCCGTTATCTTCCAGAGCATCGGCCAGAGTACGGTTGTCTATGACGGGGGTGCGTGGGGCGGAATTGGAAGCAGAGTTACCCTCGGAGCCCATTCCCAATTTTGCCTGAAACACAAACAATACATTTGAATCAGATCGGTCATCGGGCACATTAATCATCGGTTTCTTCTTCTTCTTCTTCGTCAGCCTTTATCGGTCCACTGCTGGACATAGGCCTCTTCCCTTCCCTTCCATTCGTATCTATCTCCTGCCAGCCGTAGCCAGATTTCCACCCCTCCCCACGGCAGCAATGTCATCAGCCCACCTTTTTTGCAGCCTGCCGATGTTTCTCCTATTATCCCATGGTCTCCGCCTTATTATTTTCTGGGTCCATCTATCCTCACTCTGTCTCGCCACATGACCCGCCCATTGCCACTTCAGTCTCGCTAGTCATTCCATGTTGTCCGTTATTTTTATTCGGCGTCTAATCTCCTCATTTCTGATTTTATCTCGGAGACTGACGCCGAGCATATGTCTTTCCATGGAACACTGCGTGACTCTTAATTTCTCTACATTTCTCTTGGTGAGGGTCATCGGTTAAACATGCCCATTCATACCACAAGCGTTTCTCATTGTCTGATATGCATAAAAATAATGAAAGCGTATCTATTATCAGTACTACCAAGTTTACTAAACACTACTGAATAAAAATTAAATAACTAGTATTGTGTTTTTTTTATTTATTTAAAAAGAAAACTTACTCTTAATGTCCGTAACCTCTCTGAATAATATATATGTCCTTTTCCATTTGGGTCATTTGGATCTAGAATCAAAAAGAAAAAATAAACATTAAAAATTATATCTTGGAACAAGGTGTTAGTATTATTTGCCAGCAGACTATAAAATTTTAATTTCTTACAACTAACTGTTCGCGAACTAATCTACGTGACTTAAAAAAAAATTAAATGTTTTTTCAAATACCCCCCCATTTACATTTTCCTTCCATTAACGTGTTCTTGTGCCGACCCTTATGTATGGAAGTGAAGCATGGAACTGGCAAAAGAAGGATGAAAGTAGAATAAATGCAGTAGAAATGAGATCTCTAAGACGAATGTGTGACAAATCTGTTTATGATAGAGTGACAAATGCAAGTATAATAAGTGAATGTGGTGCGAATGAAAGTGTTATGAACAAAATAAGGAAAGGGTCATTAAGATGGTTTGGACACATGGAAAGAATGAGTGAAGACAGAATGGTAAGAAGGTATATGTAAACGGCGTGAACGGAGCTAGAAATAGAGGAAGGCCGAGGAAAACGTGGCACGATCAAATCAATCAAATATTGAATGTCGGTCACGTGAGGAGTCGGAAAAATCGACGTGCGTGCATGACAAGATGTATGAATGTAGTGGAAGCGAGAGACGTATGTCAGGACAGAACAGTGTGGCGTTCCATTCTTTCTGCCTACCCCTCCGGGGAGACGGCGTGATGGTAAGTAACGTTTTATTTTCTGTCCCTTAATAAACATAAAATAGGGGTTTCACTGTACTAGGCCTTTCTTGGTTTGAAGTCAACGGACAGCTCCTACAATGTTTTAATTACGATGAGCACTACTTACCGACTGGCACGTTATTGTTGTTGTTGAAGGTCATGGCGGTGAGGGGCAGCGAGGGCATGCCTCCCCCTCCCCCTCCCCCGCCGCCGCCCCCGCTGACGCCGCGCTCTCGTCTCTCCTCGGCCACCTCGCGGAGCCCGCGCTCAATGTACTTGCGGAAGAAGTTGGATTTGTCCTTCAGGCACGACCAGATGTCCACGGCCGGATGCCTCTCCTGGAAAATATCAAATTATCATTTTAAATTAAGAATGCAAAACTTTTTTTTTAAATGGAATTTCTTAACCCATTCAGTGCAGACCACCTACAGAGACGTTTTCAAATATTGGAGCTTTATTGCAAACTTGAAACTTTATGACACGACTATAGAGCAACAAACGTATGTTGGCGGTGGCGGAAATGTGAACCCCCAATGTTATTGTGACAGATTATAAGTACTATTGGGAAATAATTAATACGAATGAAAACGTCAATTTTCTAGAAGTTTTATTATATTTTATGGGAATGACATGTTTCACCCTTCTAAGGCATTATCATTCTTTATATATCATCATTTGATAATGTCTTAGAAGGGTGAAACATGTCATTCCCATAAAATATAATAAAACTTCTAAAAAACTGACTTTTCATTCGTATTAATTATTTGAGCCAAGAGAGAGCTGTTGTCGAATGTCAAAGTGAAAAAGGTCTCATATTTGGGTCACGTGCTGCGTGGAGAAAAGTACCGCCTCCTCCGACTTATATTGGAGGGCAAGATAGAGGGAAGACGGGGAGTTGGCAGAAGACAGATGTCCTGGCTGCGCAACATTAGAGAGTGGACCGGAATGAGGACGGTGGATGACCTGTTTCGGGCAGCGCAGGACAGGGAGGTTTTCGCCGGAGTGATCGCCAACGTCGGGGGGACCTGACACGGCACAGGAAGAAGAAGAAGATTTAATATGGAGTTTTACATCATTGTTCAAGAAAAAATAAGTACTATTGTGAAACAATTATGTTTTTATAAAATATTTTTTCAATGACTCAAGTATCCCGGATAATCCGCTTCTCGGAAAATCAGGAGTCTACTCTATATCTCATAAAAATAAATTGTGATACGTATGACAAGTGTTTCAAAATTAAAATATTTAATAATGTTGAAGTATCATAGTGTTACTACAACTAAAACAATGGATATTGAATAATATGATGGGTAACCAACCTTGAAGTCGTAGAGGTGGCCGAGCGCCTCCATGGAGTGCTCCTTCTCCCCGATCCTCTTGAGGATCTGCGCCAGCTCTTCCTGCACCATCTTCATGGGGCTGCCCTCCATCACGGGCGCGGGAGGAGACTCTACGTTGTTTACATCTATCTTCAGAGTCTGGGGAAACGAAAATATATTTTATTATTGACAAACCACTTACATACACTACTCTAGTCAACTCTATATTCATAATTCATATCTTTATTTTTTTATGTATGTATCACAAATAAGATAAACACAGGAAGCGCATAAAACAGGATAAACGCCGTAGAAATAAGATCACTAAGAAGAATGTGCGGGAAAACGTTGTATGATAGAATACCGAACGATGAAATAAGAAAGAAATGTAAGGCAGATGACTGCATCACGGATAAAATTAAAAAAGGATCCCTGAGATGGTTGGGACATATGGAACGAATGGATGAGAGTAGAATGGTTAAAAAGTTTACACAAGCAGCATGAGTGGAAAAAGAAGCAGAGGACGACCGAGGAAAAAATTGCATGACCAAATTAATCAATTAATAAAAGGCGGTCACATTCGAAGTCGGAATAATCGACGTGCGTGCATGGTACAATGTATGAATGTAGAGGAAGCCCGAGAGGTATGCCAGGAGAGCATTGTGGCGATCCATCCTCTCTGCCAACCTCTCCGGGGAAATGGCGTGATGGTTAGTTAGTTAGTTAGTTGTTAGTCACAAATAAGACAAAGGCAATTCAGATGGAAAAACATATCCTAAGAGTAGCAGAAAAGAATACATTGCGACCTATAGTGGGTAGAACCTTAAGGGTACGGCGGCACCGGAGTGCCAGGGTAGGAATCAAGATGAACACCTGGCGAACCAGCGTAAGTATAATTTGATTGAAAATCAGGTAACCTTGAAGAGCTTCATGAGATAGGCGTGGAGCTCCGACTCGCTGACATCAGGGATAAGGCTAAGGTGTCCCATGATGCTGCCGCCCTTCTTCTTCACCAGTGTGTGCACCATTGTCTTCACAGTCCTGGATATAAAATTACAATGTTAAAACTGGTAAGAAATGTATGTAAAGTACCAAAAATGACAAATGTCTAATGCTATGTGATGGGAAAACTGCCTGAGCTGAAAAAGGTGTCCTTGTACCAATTTTAGAGACCAAACCCTAGCATTAATCAGCTCTTCAGCCTGGAACAATCTTCCTGCAGACTAAAACGCACCTTTTCAAAATATCTTAACCTGATATAAATGTTGATCAACAGTGTCAAATACAGCCTTCATACTATTTTTTTTTTCAGGTTGGTTAGCAACAAAGTCTAATATCTTTCCTAGTTCTTGGGATGCCACTTGGGCCTGTAATGTGGTAGTTCCCCGTTGCTTATTTTTTTGTATACAACAAGTTGTTTGAACCCAATTATTGTATACAACTTTCTAGCTATTGAATCTCATGACTTGATAGGCGGCTAATCTATCGCCATTATTATTGTCACGTGAATTCTACCAGACCTAAGACAGTGTGATTTTTTTCACAGTCATAGCCGGAGATCAAACCTTGTGTTGTATTTGTTTAGTTGTATTTTTAGTTGCAAATTTAAAAAAAATGATGAATTTTTATGAATTAAAACATTGTTTTTTCCACTTTTGAGTTTATTTTTCTCAGAATGTTTCGAAGGCTTACACCTTCATCATCGAGATAACGATATAAACTGAAGTTATCATTATGGAATTCCACAGTGTTAATTAATGCCTTTAGTTTATCTAAAAAAAAATTAAAAATATATATTAAACGAATGTCAATACGAAATATGTTTTTTTTTTTAAAGACTATAATACCAAGGATTTAAATCATTCATATTAGAATTTATTTTGTATCAAATTGACAATATTTAGGAAAAAAATCAAAGAGTTTGGAACTGTTATGGAAAAATTATTATTATTTTGTTGAATCGCTCTTTACATGATTACAGCGCGAGCCAAATCCATGTAAAGGGTATAGCTATCATAGTGATTCTCGTGACATGTGATAGGGAGCTAATCTATCACCATTTTACTGTCAAAAGAATTCTTCACCAGACCAAAGACAGCGTGACAATCATACTGCCATCACCGGGAATCGAACCCGAGACCTTCGGTGTGGCAGTTAAAGCACTAACCATTCGGCCACAAAGGTCGTCAATGCAATGTATCTCGTGTATTTGAATTAAATTGTTGCAATTACCTGAAGGGTGTGTCGCTGATGGTGGGGTTCTTTTTCCAGTAGCTGCTGGGGTAGGCCTTGAAGAAGAGGTGCAGCTGCAGCATGAGACGGTCGTAGTCCAGCTGGTCCGAGTGCCAGGACGGAATCAGCTTCATCACCTTCCACAGGCACTTCATCTCCAGCTCCTGGTAGCGCGCTGAAGGGGGATCGCCCGCCACCGACTTGTCCAGCAAGTTGATCAGGGCCCTGATGAAAGAAAGCAAAAATTCAACTAGTAAAATAACCATTTTTTAACTAACTAACCATCATTCCCTTTCTCCGCAGGGGTAGGCAGAGATGATGGACCGCCATACTCCTGTCTGACATACCTCTTGAGCTTCCTCTTCATTCATACATCGTTACATGCATGCTCGTTGATATTCCGACATTGAATGTAGCCAAAGTTCATTGTAAATAAGGGAAGTTATTTTTTTTGTAAAAACTCTTTTTAAAATATGTATTTAGTTAAAACCCACTAATGTTTGTGTGTTCGACCTATTTCGGCAGCTCGCTGGCATCTTCAGGAGATACCGAAACCGGTCAAACAGTTGGATTTTAACTAAATACACATTTTTAAAAAAAAATTAATTTTTTTTATTATTTTCATTATTTGAATGTAGCTGTCTTTTAATAATTTATTAATTTGGTCATGCCTTGCTTTCCTTGGTCTTCCACGGCTTCTATTTCCACTGACACTGCTTGTATACAACATTTTAACCATTCTTCTCACATCCATTGAAAACATGTAGATTTAATAATGCCTTAGAAAGGCAAAACATGTCATTATCATGAACTATAATAAAACAAAGTTGTAGTTAATATTATAGAAGGGAATACTCACACGATGAGCGCGGTGTGGTCGCTCCTCTCGAGCACCTTGACGCAGACGTTGTTGGTGACGCGCACGAGCTTGTCCTCGCCCTCGGTGCAGTGGCGCTCCAGGGCGCGGCTCACCAGCAGCCGCAGCAGCTGGTCCACCAGCGCGCTCACCGTGCCCGAGGTCACGTTCCTCCCGGCTATCTTGCCATCGTAGAACTGGAATGATACGATGCCCACGTTAACCTGATTCCACTCAATTTACAATTAATACATTTCAGAATCGAGAGTTCTTTGAATCTAATTATATATCGGAACTACATTAAGGGGTGGGGATGAGTATATCGTGGGTATTCTGCGAAAAAAACAGTCAAAATTACTACTCCTGAGATAATTGAAGTTCATAGTTTGTAAGGATATAACAATTTTTTTTTAAACTAAACATTACTTAACCAATTTGAAAAAATGATATGTTGATCTATTAACTACATTTTATTTAATGGTTTAATAAATAATAACTGAACTATCAGCACATTTTTTTCAAAATAATAGTGGATTGACAAGACATTTTCACTGATACATAATACCACAGTAAGGTATTCAAATTGAAGTCACATTGTACCTACTATAGTCACTTTGTGAGAAATGTTTTTTTTTTTCTTTTATTAAAAAAGTTATGCAATAACTTTATCTTATCTATTACATATTACCTATTACATTAGGTAAAATAATAATTAATTAATAAAAAGAGAAAAGAAAGAAAATAATAATTGCCATGTTTGCCCCTGAGTGAAACATGTAGAGGTCACTTACTAGACATCTCCAGGATGTCATGTCGCCGACCAACAATCTCACCTTTTTTCAAGTCAGTACTGCTCCATAAGCCCCGCTGAATACATCCGAAATATTGTTATTGATAATTTATCATCAAAAATTTATCCAGGGAATTTGCATTTGGATTTATGTTATATTGACTTATTACAGAAAATATCTCGACTTGTAGTGTAGATAGGACTTAGGGTGTTTTTGCAGATTGTAGAGTATTTTTTCAACAGTATACTCGTATAACCTTATCATTAAGTCAAAACAGCAAAATTTTGACTTAGTGCTTTTTCGCAGAATACCCACGATATGTTAGTTTGTTCATTGAAGTTAATTAGGGTTTTTGTTAATATAAGTCACATCAATTTTTATTAATTTAACTCTATTTACTAACAGCAACGAGCTGAAATTTCATCACGTCTGATAATGCCTTAGAAGGGCGAAACATGTCATTCCCATAAAATATAATAAAACTTCTAGAAAACTGACATTTTCATTCGTATTAATTAATAATTTAGGGGGTGTTACCAACAATTTTGCAAATCATCTCCTTGAAGTGAATAAACTATAAACAAAGGCAGCAGACAGACAAGAATGGAGGAGACTTCTGGATTCGGCCAGGAACCACTCTTGGCTGTCGTGCTTATGATGATGATGATGATAAAGAAGATGAATATGTATAATGTCAAGTAATAGTAGTTGTGGGACTCACGGTACTAAGAACAGTCATGAGGAAACGGTATGCGTCGAAGATCTCAGAGTGGTTGGGATTCTGCGTGGGCCGCTGCAGAATCTGCAGCTGCTCCGCGAGCGCCAGCAGCAGCCGCTCCTCGAAGGGCGCCATCATGTTGGCCTGCGGCGAGCTCAGGATGCCGTTTATCTGGGACATGGCGGCCATCGCAATCTAAAGGCAAACATACATTACACAATTTTTAACATTTTTTATAATTTTTTTTTAAATTATGTTAAGTTATGGTTAAGTTAGGTTATTTTCAAAAGTTCAATTTGAAAAGGATAAAAGGATTTTTTTTTTGATGAAATTTGGTATGCTGACATAAATTCCCGTGAATCTTAAATAATCAAATAAACATTTGATATTTTTTATAAAATTAAGGCATTCACACTGTGGAATTCCATAACGATGAATTTTTTATGAAAAAAAAACACTGTTTTTTCCATTTTTGAGTTTTATTTTTCTCGGTGAGTTTCAAAGGTTTTACACCTTCATCGTCGCGCTTATGTCGTTCTCGTTTATGATGAAAGTGTGAAATTTTTTGAGAAAAATAAACTCCCAAATTTAATACAGGGTGTTTTAATGCATAAAAAATAAATTATCATATGAAAAACATTGTATTTTCAAAATAAATTTCTTGATTAACACAAAGCCGGCGAATCGCCGGCCAAGGTCACTTTGTCGCTGATTCACTGAGCCGGCGATTCGCCGGTTTGTCTTTGAGGTTATTTTTTTTACATAAAAGCTGAATGAAAATAATTTTATTCTTATAAATTACATCAATTTTGGTTATTAATTTCATAATAAAATATAATAATCACAGTTGATTTCACATTATTATTATTACAAAATATTACGATATTTTAACATCTGTCAATACCTACAAAATGGCAGAACGCGCTTGTAAACAAACTCGTCATGCTTGTATAATGGCAGGGTAATGTGCAAAAATGTTTGATTTGCAATCACACCAGTGCATATGAAGGTAAATTATCTTACCGAGAGGTTGGGGCTGGCGATGGCCTGAATAAACCTGGTGAGGGCGGTGTCCTGCTCGTACGGGACCGGGCCGGGGGGGGAGTGCTGGTGCATGGACGGGCGCATGCCCCCAAGACGCGAGTCTCCCATGCCCGCGGGCGGTCTTGATGGCGGCGACAGGGGAAGATTGCTGGAAGAGAGGCTGATACTTTCGTCAATACATTCTGCATCTCATAATTAAGAACACACACAAATACAGAGGTCAACAAGAAAATATTTTTTAATAATTTAAAACACTAACTAACTAACCATCACGACGTCTCGCCGAAGGCGTAGGCAGAAAGAATGGACTGCCACACTTTTCTTTCCTGAAATATTCCTCTCGCTTCCTCAACATTCATACATCGTGTCATGCACGCGCGACGATTTCTGACTTCTCACATGGCCGACATTCAATATTTGATTTATTTGATCGTGCCATGTTTTCCTCGGTCTTCCTCTACTTCTGGTTCCATTTACATCGTTAACATATATTTTTTTACCATTCATTCTTTCCATATGTCCAAACCATCTTAATGATCCTTTCATTATTTTCTTCATAACACCATCATTCGCATCGCATTCACTTCTTATATTTTCATTCGACACTCTATCATACACAGAGTATCCACACATTCGTCTAAGAGATCTCATTTCTACTGCATTTATTCTACTTTCATTCTTCTTTTGCCAGTTCCATGCTTTGCTTCCATACATAAGGGTCGGTAGAAAATGGCTTCTTCAGGGTTTTTATAGCCCTGACAAAGCTCCGATAGAAGTGAAACCGGTTGGTTTAAGTGTTTAAATTATGTTTAATAATGCCATAAAATTAAGTGCTTCATATCGCACCGTGAGTGTAAAACCGAAACAAGTGCAAATATACAGTTTGGAGATATGGGAGTTTAAAGACTTCATATTGCTTGGAAAAACTGTTTTTTTTTTAATAAACCAATGATTTTCAGTTTAAAGTAATATACCTATAAACCGTTTTTGTTACCGCACTTGTTTCGGTTTACACTCACGATGCGATATGAAAATAATATATATATATTTTTTAACAAAGTTATTTAACCTCTAAAAGTAGTAGGGTAGGCTACATTTGCAGTCCAAAAATATTAATTTCAAACTGCCCCACATAACATTTACAGCTCATATATGAATGTATCTGATAAAACTGTGTACTTAAGTTTCTTCTTCTTTCTCTTCTTCTTTCTCTTTGCCATTTCCCATCATCTGGGGTCGGCCCTCCTCGTACGAAAACGCCAAACTTTCCTATTTTCACTCATTTCCACTGTCAGGTTCTCGCGTTGGAGCTCCTTTTCCATGTTGGCCCACCATGTTGCCATTGGGCGACCTCTTCTTCTTGGTTTTGTGGGAATGCTGAGGGCTTTTTGAACAATGTGCTCGCTGTCTCTTCGCATCACATGACGGTACCACCGGAGTCGAGATTCTCTTAATTTTTCCGTTATTGGGGCAACCTTAAAGCTACCCCTCACGTATTCGTTCCTAACGTGGTCCAGCCTTGTGACGCCTCCAGCCCACCTCAACATTTTCATCTCGGCAGCGTGGACTCGACTTTCGTGGACTTTTTTGTTGGTCCAGCACTCTGCTCCATATAGCATGGCGGGCCTCACTGCAGTCTTGTAGACTCTGCCCTTAGTTCTGATTGGAATTTTTGAATCACACAGGACACCTGATAGAGACCTCCACTTGAGCCAGGCGGTGTTTGTCCTGTGTTTGACATCAGTGTCTACGTTGGCGTCCGCAGTAAGGACCGACCCGAGATACTTGAATTGGGACACCTTGTTAACTGGAGTATTGCCAATGTGAATTGTGTTTTCATGAGCCAAATCTGTAGCGATGTCCTCATATTCACATTCTAAATATTCGGTTTTACTCCTGCTAATGCGTAGTCCATTACACTCTAAGGCATCTGCCCACTCATTCAATGTAACTTGCAATTGTTCTGCCGAGTCCGCAATCAAAACTATTAGTTTCTTACTACTAAATTGTACATAATATTATGATGAACTGGGACTATCTTTGATTTAATTTGGATATTGTCTTTTTGGGAGTACCAGCCCGAAGGCTATTGTTCCCCCACATGTTGGAATTTCTTTCTCGGATGTTAAGGTTGGATATTGTTGGATAGTGAGGGGAGGATTACTTGGAGGTTGTAGTGGGTTGTCTCCGACATTTGGACCTGACTACACGGGTAGGGAGGAAGTGTGGAGTAGTCGGAGGTGGCCATGGACAGAGGCCAAGGCCTCAAGCTAGGCCAAGGCCTTGGGTGGAGACCGAGGGACGGTGACAAGGAGTGGCCATGGGTGGGGGCCGATCGGTCCTGGACATAGAACCAAGTGGGACAAGAGTGGCTTAGGGTGTGGGCCGGTAGCCTTGGATGGGGACCGATATGACAATTGGGTTGAGATACAGGATGGGATAAGGATCATAGAAAAGGAAGGGTTGGGGCATTGGTCGTTGGAGTAAACAGAGGGTCAGCAGCGATGGCAATGGTGGGGCAGGAGGAGGCGGCAGGAGAAGCAAGGGATGGAGGCGTCCGACGAAAGCCAGCAGGCTCGGAGATGACAGCGGGTCGGAAAGATGGTAACGGCAAAATGGAGTACTGAGTCAATTGAATATTACCAATAGAGACATTAACACACACTTGCCTTTTTAAAATTAAATATTGATAAAACAATGTATACAAAAGCTAATGTCCGATAAGGATTGAAATGTGTATTTACAACACAAATTGAAGGGGAATATAGAAGAAATTTTACATCAAAGCTCGGGTACAGTGAATTGAAATTGCGTATAATTACCTGGGCATCGGTCTGGTGGGCAACGGGGTGGGCTCATCCAGGAAGCTGAGGTCCATTTCCTGCAGAACGGGCCTGCGGGTCATGGCGCGGATATCCTCCTGGAGGCCATCCTCGATGGCCGCCATCACGTTGGGGTCCAGCCCGAAGGGACCGCTCACCGGCCGGGGCGCTTCCCGCCTCAGCGTGTGAGGCCTGACATACACAACAAAATAGTATATTACTAATTTTTCAATAATTAAGTACTTATTCATGGACCCTCTATTTGATACCCCTGCCAACGGAAAGGCAACGGATCACTCTGATACAAAACCAACACGGATAAGATTGTTATTTAAGCAAGAACTAATAAAATTAGTTTCTAAGATCGTGCTACAGAGCATAGCAGTTCCGTTGGCATGGAATAATCTCCCTGTTAGTATTAAGCACAGTGAAACCCCAATTTTACATTTTTAAAGAGACAGGAAAAAAAAGTAATGGGGGGGAAATGTAAATAATTTAATAAACAAACATTTAAATGTATTTTTTTTAAATCGCATAGATTGGTTCGTGAAACATGTGAATCAAAATGAAACCGATGTAAAAAGGAAGAAAATATTGTAATTAACTTAATGAAAAAAACAAAACATAAAAACAGTTTGCAAATGATGATCGCGAATAATGTCAAAAAGAAAAAAGTGCTACAAATCGAGTCAAAAACCAAATGACAGAAGGACAGATGTTAACCGGCAATAATTTAAATATGTCGGCCAATCACCACGTTACGCACCGTATGCCGAACAATCATATCCGAAACAATGCGCTGACTCATTGTCAAGTGTGCGTAACTCGCATATTTTGAATATTTGCGACGTACATTGCGGGAAAAAAATGTACTAAAATATATCAAAACTGAAATAATTAAATGCAATTGGCGGGAAAATGTTGAATACATGGACGTAAAATCCAGATTTCACTGTATGAAGATAACAATGTTAAATTTTATAAAACTACTGAAAAGTGTTTTATAAGTATTTTCCAAGGGGAGTTATAAATTTTACAAAATTATCTAAAATTAAATATATAATTTATATCACAACACAAATAGAATAAAACAATCAATAACACAATAGAATAAGACAGTCGACAACACAATAGAATAAGACAGTCGACAACACAATAGAATAAGACAGTCGACAACACAATAGAATAAGACAGTCGACAACACAATAGGATAAAACAATCAATAACACGATTGGAACAAAATGACGGGACGAAACAAATGAATTTGAAAATGTTTATTTTGAAATTACGATCTGCGTCGGGCTTCCACGCTCCTGTTGCGCTTTCTGAAGTTGGCCGGTTGGTCGAGGTCGTTCAAGGACGGGGTTTTAGGTAAGAACTTCTTCTGCGCTGTGCCCGGCTGTTCAAAGTTCTTGACCTCCTCGCTCAGTCGCCGTCCTTTGATTTCCGCCATCCTTTGTTTCATTATTGCGATCTGCCTTCGCTTCTTATCGTCAATTTGAGCCGTTGGGATCGATTGATTACTAAATTATAGCGTGTTATGAAAGCATGCAAAAAGTATAATGACACCAAATAAAAAATAGATTAACTTATTTCTTTTAAATTATACAGTGCCGCAGATAATAAATGCTATTTATGTTAACAGTATTCTGCCTTCTTAATATCGGACCATAATTATTTGTTTATTGTTCCTTGAACAATAATGTAAAACTCCATATTAAATAATTAATATGAATAAAAATGTCCGTTTTATACATGTTTTATTATATGTTTATCAAAATCAAATAAAATCAGTTTATTACCTCAACATACATTACAAACAATATTGATGTTTAAGGAATCTATTGAATACAGGTAAAATATAATAATATATATACAAACATAATGGAGTTCTAGTGCCAACCCTTATGTATGGAAGTGAAGCTTGGAGCTGTCAAGAAAGGGATGAAAGTATGATAAATGCCGTAGAAATGAGATCTCTGAGAAGAATGTGAGGGAAAACTATATGATAGAATACTGAATAACGAAATTAGGAAAAAGCGATCCTGGTTTTTAGTTAGCGAACTTTTTAGTTAGTTAGTAACAAACACAAACCATTGCGCCGTTTCTCCGCAGAGGTAGGCAGAGAGAATGGACCGCCACACTACTCTATCCTGGCAAACTTCTCCAGCTTCCTCTACATTCATACGAGTCATACACGCACGTCTGTTTCCGACTTCTAATATGACCAACCTTTAAAATTTGATTAATTTGGTCATGCCACGTTTTCCTCGGTTTGCCTCGACTCTGTACTCCATTTACATCATTAACGTATACTTTCTTGACCATTCTTTCTCCATCCATGCATTCCATATGTCCGAACCATCGCAGCGATCCTTTCATAATTTTGTTCATAATACCTTCTTCCGCTCTACATTCCTTTCTTATATTAGCATTTGAAATTCCGTCATATATTGTTCTACTACACATACATCTTAGAGACCTCATCTCTACCGCATTTATTCTGCTTTCATCCTTCTTCTGCCAGTTCCAAGCTTCGCTTCCATACATTAGGGATGGGACCAGAACTGAATATATATACAAGCATAATGGAGTTCTAGTGCCAATCCTTGTGTATGGAAGTGAAGCTTGCAAGAAATGGATGAAAGTAGGATAAATGCCGTAGAAATGAGATCACTGAGAATAATGTGAGGGAAAACTATATGATAGAATACTGAATAACGAAATAAGTAAAAAGCGTTCCTGGTATTATGTTGTATGTGTATAATATTTGACCTGTACTCAATAGATGCCTTAAACATTTATGCTGTTTGTAATGTCTTTTGAGTAAATAAACTGATTTGATTTGATGCGAAATCCTCTAATTTTTTTAATGTTTATGTTAAAACAAATTGTATTATAAATATATAAAGGCACAGTATAAAAATGATCATCTGTTAGAAGCGTACGAGTAGATAAGCAAGCGGTATATGGTAAAAGGGATGCATATTAAAAACTATAATATTTTTTATATATAATAAAACATTTAATAAATTATATCACAATATAAACAAGGATGAGTTTTATAAAAAGAAATATAATGTAGTTGCAGGAAACAAAGCAATGGAAGATGCAATAATAATAATAATAAAGGATAATTATAACAGTTTAGAAATAAATGACAATCACCTCATCTGTGGTGGGGGGTAGTTGGGTACCTCCTCTTCTTCTTCTTCATAATCATCTGTAGGCTGACTGGGTTCAGGTATTATCTGCTTCTGCATGTTAGACTGGAAAGCACATTTTTTTAAATTATTACTCACGCAATATGATAGTTTTAAATATAATTAACAACAACAAACTATCACGCGTTACTCCGGAAGGGTAGGCAGAGAGAATGGACTGCCCACTATTCACACACCTCTGTAGCTTCCTCCACATTCATACAGCGAGTGATACACATAGGTCGATTCTTATGACTTCTAACATGGGTGACTTTTAAAATTTCATTAATTTGGACATGCCATCTCTTTTTCGACCTTTCTCAACTCCGTAATCCATTCACATTGTTAATGTAAGCTTCCTTAACCATTCATTCTTCATCCATACGTTTCTTATTCTTAATATTGCATATTTCCCTTATTCCTTCATTGCCTCTGAAACACCTGGCACCATATGATTTAAAATAGATAGAGACGAGAAGAAATATGAATTAACCCTTATCGGACGCTAGCTTCTGTGTCTTTTTTATATTTTATTCTATCAATATTTAATTTTAAAAAGGCACTGTGTATGTTAATTGCTCCATTGGTAATATTCAACAGACAAAGTAATAACGCGCAGATACCACAGACAACAAGATTCATCATGTCATGCCATACGACCGCAGGGACAAAGTTTTGTTGTCAAGTCAGAGGTGAGTTACATCCGTTAAGGGTGAATAAGGAATCAGTCATACCTCCTGCTGTATGGGCCGGCCCGTGGAGCTGAGCGGCAGCAGCATGGACTTGCGGTTGGTGATGTCCTTGCCCTTGGCCGCACGCTTGATCCTCTCCTCCAGTAGAGAGTGATCCTTGTCAGATATCTGTAATGAAAGAGCATTCTTTAAAATCTTCTGACCCCAAACAACATGTTATTTTTATGTTTCAATCCTGTGATTGATTTGCAGTTAAATTTATTGATATCTTCGCTGGTTATTGGGATGCCACTTAATGCCCATAGCACACCTCCGCTGCGAAATATGAGTAGCGGAACCGCTGGATGAATTCCGCTGCGATCAAGTGTAGATTGAGTAGCGGAACTGGACGGTGGAACGTCACGCGAGTCAGTTGAGTTGAGGCAATCAGAGCGAAATATCGTCGTTATCAGAATCAGAGGAGGAAGCAATATTATTGTGGACTTTAACTTTGAAGAGGCATAAAACTCGTAGAATTTGGGTGCACAAGATTAATGAAAAAATGAAGAAATTAGGAGAAAACCGACTATGTAAAGAACTAGAGTCACATGAAGATCATTTCGATACATATTTTAGAATAAGCCCAGAGTTTTGAAAAATTACATAATCTTTTGAAGCCATTTATAGTCTGGATGATTTAAAAAATAGAGAATAGAATTTCTGACGTATTGAATTAATTTTTCTGTAAAATCAACGTCCATTTTATGAAAAAAATGTAGTTTCGCTTTTTATTTTTGTCGACTTCCACAAACACGTGCGGACACAACGCGGCACCGCAACTAAATGGCGGCCGGAGCGCGGAGGTGTGGCCGGCATCGGAGCAGAACGACGAAACCGGGCGGGGAAAGAGATAGAATTATAGTCAAATGTATGTATGCGTTAGAACAGGCAGCTCCGCAAGTGTTCCGCTTCTCCTACATACGGACAAGACGTGGCGAAATTACTCCGGCTCCGCTGTTATGGTTTCGCAGCGGAGGTGTGCTACGGGCCTAAGCCTTTTTAATGAGTTTTTTTTTTTTTTTTACATATACACAGCAGGTTATTTGAATCAAATTACTGTATACAACTTTTTATTCTCATGACATGTGATAGATAGCTAGTCTATCGCCATTTTTATTATCACGTGAATCCTACCAGACCAAAAATAGCATGTGAATTTTTTCACACTGTCATTGTCGGGAATCAAACCCAGGACTTTCAGTGTGGCAGTCATAGCTTTTTCTACTCTGCCATGAAGACCGTTCCCAAAGGGGTACACAGAGAGAATGGACTGCCGCATATCAACATACATACATTAGGGTCATGCACGCACGTCGATTTCTCCGACTCCTGACGTGGCCAACATTAATATTATTATTATTCCGAATAATTGTTATGACTTACCTGTCCAATCATCTTGTAGACCTTCTCCCCTTCCAGGAAGTATGCCTGGACCACGCAGTTGAGGGCTGCATTTCGCACAGAGTTGTCCCGGTCTGAGATCTGGCGTGCAATCTCCTTCAAGGCCGCGGCCGGAGACGTGCCGCAGATGCTCACTCCGTAGCTCTCTATCAGAAGGCCCAGCACCTCCAGGCATTCTGAAACACAACACTACCATATTACCGACCTGACAATTGCACCGCTTGACAATTGTAATGGAATATCTCGAAATAAGGGAGTTTGGTAGCTATTTATTAATTTATTTATTATTATGATGATTTGTATTTTAAGTGCGCCGTTTTGTAAAATCAATTACTCCAAGGGCGCACTAGGAAATGACTGACCGAACAGTACAGTCTTCAGAAGTTTCTTAAATTTAACGTCACTGTCCTCATACTTAATACTAACATGGAGGCTATTCCACGCCAACAGACCCTCAAGGCTGAAAGCACGATCATAGAAACATGCTTTATTGGCTCTGACTGGAATTGCTATGTTGTTTGCACTTGTTTCTACTGATCGGAGTGAACGTTGCCTTTCCGTTGGCATGGGTGTCACGCAGAGGTCCGATCTATCTGTGGCTTTAACACACCGCATTCCTCTTAGGTATACTGGGAACCAATAATCTTTAGATAAGGAGGGATGGGTTCATACATTCCCACATTTACAGACTTATTAGTGGATCCTTTGAGAACTCTGCCATCTTGGAGGGTTATCCATCTTTATGACCCAATGGTTACCTTCGACAGCGTCGACAAAGCAGAATCAACCTGTCTCTGGTGATGCGGGTGGGGAGAGCAATCAAACCACTGAACACGATCACTTCTAAGATGGACATTTTTCATATTGATGAAACAATGTTCAAAAAGGAAAATAGTCAAAATACTGTAAAGTACTCAGCCTCATTAGCGTCCTACTTATTCATGTGTGACAATGTCGATGCATTCTTCCAAATCGGCGACCTAAATGTTTTTATATTTGTAAAGTCAATTTGGATAAAAAAAAATGTAATATGCATACTTCCTAAACAACAAAACAGCAGCAACTCTTGCTAACTAACTAACCATCACGCCGTCTCCGAAGGAGTATGCAGAAAGAATAGACCGCCACACTGTTCTTTCCAACATACCTATCTTGCGTCCTCTACATTCATACATTGTGTCGTACACGCACTTCGATTTATCCAACTCCTTACGTGGCTGACATTAATATTTGATTAATTTGATCATACCACATTTTCATCACGCCGGTACTCCGCAGGGGTAGGTAGAGAGAATGGACCGCCACACTACTCTATCCTGACACACCTCTCTAGCTTCCTCCACATTCATACAGCGAGTCATACACGCACATCAATTCTTCCCGCTTCTAACATGTCCAACCAGTAAAATTTGATTAATTTGGTCATGCCATGTTTTCCTCGGTGTACCTCGACTCCGTACTCCATTTACATTGTTCACGTATATTTTTTTAACCATTCTTTCTTCACCCATGCGCTCCATATGTCCGAACCAATGCAGCGATCCTTTCATAATTTTGTTCATAATACCTTATTTCGCTTTACATTGCATTCTAATATCAGGATTTTGAGATTCTGTCATACTTGATTCGTATTTGATTGATTACTTAACAAAAATATGATCTATTTTACAAAATATGTTCTGTTTTACTAAATTACAAATAAATTAAATTTTACTAAATTACAAAAATATTCTGTCATATTTGATTGATTACTCTACAAAAATATCAAGTTACCAATTACAATAACAAATGATACAATATAAATTAATCATTTTAAAAGAAAAAGGTTTCACCTATTTTGATGTATGTATCGTCTATCTTCATATAAAACTGGACCACCATAATTTCGGTTTAACCAAAATATGGTGCAAATACAATCTGATTTAAATAGTTATTTTTAAATAAATAAAACTTCACAAATTGGCTAAAAAATATATATATATAAATTATTATTTTTATTCAGCAACTTTGTTCACTTAACATTTTTTAAACTCAAGTCATAAAAACTTCCTTCACTGTCGATTATCATGCTGAAACTGATAAGAGAAAGAAAAAAATTCTTGCAGCAATAATTAAAAAAAATATGTGTAAATAATAATGGTGTTTCTCATCCTACCTACAATTTTATTTCATTTCATATAAAGAAAGTTTCGAGGACTTCCAAGATGAAGACACTAAAGACGAGAGAAGGTAAAACTAAAGAGATTGCGTCAGGAACACCAGAATAAGAGAGGTATTTGAGTTATAAGTTCTGATTAATTTCTTAGATCCGTTGAGAAGAGGATACAGTTAATATTAATGAGAATGTCTGTTTTCTAGAAGTTTTATTACATTTTATAGTCTAATGTATTATCAAATGTAGTATGTCTAAGGCATTATCGAATCACATTTGATAATGCTTTAGACAGGCGAAACATGTCATTCATATAAAATATAATAAAACAATTGTCTCAATTCAATATACTTCTTATCACTGGTCTGTTATTAACTCTACAGAACCCTGTCCCCGGTCTCCAGTCCAGAACCCATCTTCCTCATCGTCTGTTGGTACTCCAACAAATATGACCAGCCCACCACCACTTCAAAGCCACCTCAGTCACCTTGGATCATTGTCTAATAAATTAATTTCGGATTCTATCCCTCCAGGAAATTCCAAGCACGACTGTTCCGCGAGGCACGCTGGCCAACTTGGAACTTGTACACCAGACCCCTTGTCAGCGTCCACGTTTCGACTCCATATGCTATGACTTACTTACTTTACTTAAAAAGCTGTTGTCATCCACTGCTGGACACAGACCTTTCCCAAACTTTTCCATCCATTCCTGTCTTCGCATCCTCCTCCTCCTCTTCTTCTTCTTCTTCTTCCTGGCGCTATCCCAACTCATCGTCTGTATTGACTGTTGGGGTCGGTTCTTCTCGATCTCAGGCTGTACCTCACAAGGTTCTGAGTATCGCCTTCACACAAGCCATTTCTCTGCAAGATGCTATTGCACTGAATCATTCACGTGTTCCAATCACCAGAAAATTTTGTGTGGGTCCTTCTGTTTCTTTTGTCCTCGCTAGGTCTCCACTCTACCACCCTTCTGGTCCATCTATTATCTACCAATCTGACAACATGTCCCGCAAACGACCATTTGAACTTAGCCACCCTCCAGACAACATCCGTCACTCCCTACCTTCAACTTATTTCAGTATTTCTTATCCGGTCTGGGAGGCTTTCAAGTAGCATGGCTCTTGCGTGTTTCCTTTGTGCTACACGAAGTCTCCTTACGGTCAATTTGGTGAGGGTTAGCGTAACTGCTCCATTATGACTGGCAAGATGCAAATCACATTAACTCCTAAAGAATTATTATGAATGAAAAGAAATTACGAACCTGTCCTCTGCCTGGCGTTCTTAGATTTGAGTCCCTCCATGAGGTAGCCAAACAGCTTGGTGACGGAGTACACCACGCAAATTTGCTTCAACAGCGCCTTCACTCCGTTCCTCACTGTGTCTTTAGGATCGCCTACCTGCGTATCAACCAAAGATAATGAATTTGAGGGGGAAAAAAAACAAAACAAATGTAGGTAACCCAAGCCGTCTGACCAGTGTTCAAGGTTCCTACTGGCTAAATAGAATTGGCTAAAGAGTACACTTTCTTACTTTGACTAACAATGACCGTTAGGAGATACTACAATCCTATTTTCTTCTTAACTAACTAACCATCACACCGTCTCCACGAAGGGGTAGTCAGAAAGAATAGTCAGAAACAACCACACCGTACTTTCCTTACATACTCTTCTCGTTTCCTCGACATTCATACATCATGTCATGTACGCACATCGATTTCTCCTGACTCCTCGCATGGCCAAAATTTCATATTTAATTTATAAGATCATACCACATCTTTCTTAGTCTTCCTCTATTTCTATTTCCATTTACATCTTTAACATTCGGTGGTTCTGTGATATGGAGTCCTCAGGAGGCGAGATATTCCGTTATGCTGGAGAGAGTTCAGAAAAAATTTCTGAGGTATCTCTACATGAGGGAGTATGGTAATTATCCGTGGCTCTATCCCACGGCATTTCTTTTAGGAATGCTTGGAACCAATTCTTTACAGCTTCGAAGAGATGGGCATCTCATTACCCATTTCTTTAAATTAATCAGGGGATGTTTCGAGAACTCGGCCGTGCTAGAGGGTGTTGGTCTTTTTGTCCCAGATAGATATCTCCGACAGCGACAGCACAGATTGTTTTACCAACCGGCCACCAGAACCAATCTGCCTCTGGTGACACTGGTGGGAAGAGCAATTAGTCTGCTGAACGCGGTCTCCTCGGAGATCGACGTCTTTTATATTAGTGAAGGTACATTCAGGGGACAAATACTCTTGACTTTAGAAAGTATCTTGTCTTCCTAATGTCGAACCATCTCAAATGTGTTCCTGGTACTATGTTGTATTTTTATAATATTTTATCTGTACTCAATAGATGCCTTATACATTTTCCTGTTTGTAATGTCTTTTGAATTAATAAACTGATTTGATTTGATTTGAACATATACTTTCTTTACCATTCTGTCACGTGCCCAAACCATTGTAATGACGCACTACATTCACTTCTTATATTTGCATTTCACACTATCATATACAGATGTACTACACATTAGTCTAAGAGATCTCATTTCTACTGCATTTATTTTATTTTCATCTTTCTTTTGCCAGTTCCATGCTTCACCCCATAAATAAGTGTCGGTACAAGAAGACCATTGTGCACTGCCATCTTAGCTTGTTTTTTGATAGACTTTTGTTTGAGATGACAACTTTAAGTGCACCATTAAGTCTGTTGCCTGCCCCAACCGTACTTTCAATATTTCTCTCCACTCGCCGATCCTTTGTCAACATACTTCCTAAATGTACAAACATGTAATTCCAATAAAATATTTTTTATTTTTTATATTCAACTGTCACTCCTAAACTGTTTATTTTTTTTATGTCTCACCTTCAACACCAAATAAGGAATGAAGCAGCTGGCCTCGTACTCTGCCATGTGGTAATCCTCGTTGATGAGGTAGTTGAAGACTATGTTGAGGTACTCCAGTCCCTTGAGCAGCACTGATGGGTTGGTGTCGAAGAACCGAAGAGTCAGCCACTTGAAGATCAGGTCGAGGTTGGCCACCAACGCGGGTCCGTTGTCTGCTAGGTCCTCAATCAGGGATTCTATCGCCTTTATGTGGTACCTAGGGAATGTGAAACATTTAAAATGAACAATGTTTTCGGCAGATACGGGTGATGGTTGATTGATTACTGAACCAGTGGCCTCAAATGTATCCACCACACTGCGAATAGTCCTCTCGGTAGGACGCTTATGGCGATCGTAAAATGGGCGAAGCGCGCGGAACGTAGCCTGAACAGAACACGCATTTTGATAAAACAATTTTATCATTTTCACGTGTTCATAAATGCTATATCCGTCTAGTGATTTGGCCAAACAGACTGAATAAATGACAGCCAATTTGACAGATGTCACTTCAACAATATGGCCGTTATCAACTGTCAAAGTTCGGAATTCCCTATTGGAAGACCCTTTATATGTTTTTTTTAAATTAACAAACGTTTTATAATGTCTTTGCAAGGCGAAACATGTCATTCCCATAAAATATCTAGAAAACATTTGTTTTCATTCGTATTTATAAAAATGTTATTTAACCTTTCCTTTATGGTGCTAAAATAAAAACACGCGTTCCTGTGTTGGGTTAGTCAGTACCCAAACAAAAATGAGTGATTTTAAATCGGAAAAATAAGAACATTCATAGCTAATCCCCTTAATTAATTATAATTGAAGTAAAAAAAATTTAATAATTGAGATTTATTTGCTAAAAACATTTAAAAAAAACATCTGGCAACGCTCACGGAACTGGCATAGATCCGCTCTGGTAGCAAGCCCGAGAGCTACTGCCACGGCGGGACGGCGAGAGATGCGAATATAGTGTCACGCACTCAAAGAGCTGTTTATACGCGAATTTGTTTTCGATTTTCACAAAATACCTCATATGTACCCGATAAAATCTGATTATTATTAATATTATTTTTTAAATCAATGCGTAAATATATTATGGGGGAATACCTAAAATCTTAACCTTGTATTTATTATATTTATAGAGATATTGATGTTTTTTAGAAGCAACATGTAGAAGATACCCAACATAGGGAAGGAAGGGTTAACGTCTCTTGAACAATGATGTAAAACTGCATATTAAATAATTAATACAAATGAAAACATCCAATTTCTAGAAATTTTATTATATTTTACGGGAATAACTTCTTTCTGATATTTGATGAAAAGTTTTGAAAAACAGACCTTTTAATTCAGATTAACTGTAAAAAATTTAATGACTTTTAATTCAAAACATATTTTGAATTTTATTGAAATATAGGATGTTTTTTTTAGATGTACACATTACATATTCAAAATGAATAAAAACACATTAAAATTATGTTAATGTCTATGATATTGGCTTTATTTAATAGATGATTTTATGCCATTATTATTTGAATATGATTTCGGGCATATGAGCGCAACGGCTAGCTGGAATGAAGCGCAATCGTGAAGTCCAATTTTCAACAATTGTCATCTTTGTGGATGCGTAGTATCCACTAGAGTGGTGAGAAAACGATCCATGGTTTTCTGAATGACTTGCTTGGATGCACGATTATGTCGACCGTAAAATGGAAGTAGTGCACGATAAGTTTGTGCGAACCAAACCATGATTTTCAAAATAATTTTGCACAATTTGCGAGCGCTGTTCTGACGTCAGTCTATTCATGGTGAAATGGCAAAACGTATTGACTACAAATCAACTGTCAACTTGGCAGTCTGTAGAAACAATGTTGCCAGTTTAAAAACCAAACTTCTAAAAAAAACACCCTATACATATATGTAATGAAAAATAAAAACTATTGATTTTGACCCCGCCTTACCTAAAGTCTGCGTGGAACATATTGGAAATCAGATTCTTATTGAGTCCAGCCGTGGCCATCTGATCTTTCAGGAGATCAAAGAACTCTTCTCTCGGGGTAAGGAAATTCCACTTCAGAACTGAAAAGAAAAACAAAATCAAATAAATCAGTTTATTTTCTCAAAAGATATTTCAAACGACAAATATAGTTTAAGGCATCTATTGAGAACAGGTAAAATATAATATAAATTACGTTAGACTTTAGGAATACAAAATACTCTATAAAGTCAAGACTATTTGTCTTCTAAACGTACTTTCACGAATATGAAAGACATCGATCTCCAAACCGATCATGTTCAGCAGTTTGATTGCTCTTCCCACCGGCATCACCAGAGGCAGGTTGGTTCTGCATGGTGGGAGATAAAACAACCTGTGCTGACGCTGTCGAAGATAACCATCCGGAACATAAAGATGGTTAAGCTTCCAACATGACAGAATTCTCAAAGAATCCCCTGATAAGTCTGAAGAAATGGGTAAGTATGAACCTATCCCTCCTTATCTGTTGTTGAAAGATATGTTACCTTTGAGTTTCTGGTCATCGATGATCCTCTGGTGTTTAATATTGTTTATAGGCAGGAGGGGTACGAAGGCTTCGGCGTCTTCGTCCTTCTTGGCACGAGCCGAGGAGGAGGAAGCCGACTTTACTATTCCCTGAAGAAAAGACAATATTTGATCAGTACATTATTATTTTTTTAATTCCATAATTCACACCCCACATTCAATGCGATAGCTAAAATATAGAATATATTGGGTTGATGCAAAAGTCATGACCGTTTTTTACATGTACAATTAAACTTTTTTTTTTAGATTTGTATTATTTACTTAATCAATTATATAATTTCCATCAGTTCTTATAACCTTCTCCCATCTTTCTATCAACTTATTAATACCATTAGTGTAAAATTCCGTGGATTTTGATTGCTCTATTGTATCAAATTTTTTATCATTTAAAAAATTTTGCAGTGATCGGAATAAATGAAAATCGGAAGGAGCAAGATCTGACGAATACGGTGGATGCTTGATAACATCCCAATTAAACTCATTTAGCTTATGTTAGGTCATCATAGCCACATGTGGTCGCCCGTTGTCGTGATGAAACACTACCCCTTTTCTGTTTACCAATTCTGGTCTATCCTTTTGAAGGGCGATGTTCAATTTGGATAATTGCTGACAATATCGTTCTGCTGTAATTGTCTGATTGCGTTCCAAGAGTTCAAAATACACAATACCATTACAATCCCACCAAACACAAAGCATTATCAATTAGTGAAAAATCCCCAGATCGGAATTTTGTAAACCATCTTCGTACCTGTCGAACTTTGATGAGATCTGCTCCATACACTTCGCAAATGTTTTTGGTTGCCACACTCGCGGTATCGTCTTTACGGAATTCATAATGTAAACAAGACGTAAATGCACTTTATTACCGACATTTTGAAAAAATACAAGGACTCTTCAAGTACTCTGGCCAGGCCAAAACTGAATAGAAAGTAGAGGAAAAGCATAATTTAAACAATGGAATCATTTAAAAGAAGATACCATTCATCATTTCTGAAGAAATTTGTTTTTACCTAGGATCATGAAAAACGGTCATAACTTTTGCATCAACCCAATAGATCGTAAAATAAAAGAAAAATTACATGTTAAAATGGGTAAGTTGTATTACTTGTCGCAAAGTAAACATTAAAATTTAGAACATTAATCAGTCATATTTTAGGCAGTTATTATTGTCCTGAATAACGATATATCATGATTTAACATTCTTAAGGCTAAGAGTCCAGAAAGAATCCAGTATAAACTCTGCTGGACAGTCTTCAAAGCGCTACATGGAATGGCTCCAAATTATATATCCGAACTCTGTATAACGGACAGCCTAAATACAAGGAAATCCACACTTCCCTCGGCGAACTCCTCGGCAATAGGAAGATTAGTTGAGCCAAAGCGTAGCCCTAGTACAAATTTCGGGGATCGAGCGTTTGCAGTAGCCGGTCCATCAGCTTGGAACAATCTTCCTTCACACCTCAGATGCATAAATGATCCGAAAGATTTCAGATCTAAGTTGAAAACCCATCTTTTTCATATTTCATTCCCAATTTAAAACCTGCATATTTTGTTCTATTATACTTTCTAATCGATCGCGAATATCAATCAGGTGCAGCGTTCACATTTAGATTTAAAACACGTCTTAATGCGCCCTTGAGGTAATTACATCACAAAAACATATTATTATTATTATTAAATGGGTGGAGAAGGTTCCTTGAGGCACTATGCATCACGGAGGTATGACAAGACAAGAAGAAGGTTAAAAAATATATTATTAATTTTAACACTAAGAAGAATGTGCGGGAAAACATTGTATGATAGAATACCGAACGATGAAATAAGAAAGAAATGTAAGACAGATGACTGCATCATGAATAAAATTAAAAAAGGATCCCTGAGATGGTTCGGACATATGGAACGAATGGATGAGAGTAGAATGGTTAAAAAGTTATACACAAGCAGTGTGAGTGGGAAAAGAAGCCGAGGACGACCGAGGAAAACATGGCATGACCAAATTAACCAATTACTAAAAGGCTGCCACATTCGATGTCGGAATAATCGACGTGCGTGCATGGTGCGATGTATGAATGTGGAGGAAGCCCGAGAGGTGTGCCAGGACAGGCCAGTGTGGCGATCCATCCTCTCTGCCTACCCCTCCGGGGGGATGGCGTGATGGTTAGTTAGTTAGTTAGTTAGTTATATGAATGAAAACATATGTTTTCTTGGAGTTTTGTTATATTTTATGAGAATGAAATGTTTCACCTTTCTAAGGCATTAACAAATGTATATTTGATAATGCCTTAGCAAAGCGAAACGTGTCATTCTCATAAAATATTTTCATTCATAAAATATTCTCATTCATTCTCATAAAATAATTAAATATGGAGTTTTATTCAAGAAACAATAAGTAACAAATGTCATTATTAAATATTAATTTGAAATGCTTACCTTTGTAGGTTTTGCCTGGCCCGGCTTGGCGGCTCCCTGGGCTTTAGCCTGAGCCCCACCGGACTTGACAGCCTTGGAGTCGGCGGCCTTGGGCAGGGGCTGCACTGGCATATTGGGGCGCGCCTTGTCAATGGCTGCCTGCACCACGCTCTTGGAGCCCGGCTGGGTACGACAGACAAGTCATATTAATTCAAGATGTACGCAGAGAGTACGAACCCCCCACACTGTTTTATCCTGACATACTTTTGCTCAACATTCATATACATCAAAAGTTCGTTAATTCGAATGATATTTAATTTGATATTCAAAATTTTCATAATTTGCTCGGTCCAAAAGTTGACTTTTCATCGTAATTCTAAATGTTTTTCATCAAGATGTACTTACGATTTCTAATAATTCAAGTGAGACATCAATATAAAGTTAAATATCACATTAGAAAGAATCAGGTTCGAGGGCTAACATACATTAGTACAAGCGAAATATCTATATATTAGATATTTCTCTTGAAAATATCACGCGGTAAAGAAGTGCAAAGCGATAATATGAGAACACTATGTAAAAAGAATATCTTCATTACACGTATATACTCAGCATCTTTCAAATAAATTCTTAAAATCTTACTTGATTACGTACTAGCAAGGCGAAACATTTCACTCATACATTATAACACAACTTCTTGAAATTGGTTTTCAATATTAAATACTTAATGTGGAATTATACAATATGGTCTAATAGTCTTAAACTATCTGCATGTTGCATGGTGGCGAGTGTACCTTGAGCTTCTCGGCTTGGCGGACCATGGCCTCGGGTCCTAGGTGCATCATGTAGCCCAGCACGGCCTCCCCTGCAGCCTTGCGCACTTCCAGCCCGCGGTCCTCCAGCGCTGCGTACAGCAGCGGTATGCACACCGACAGCTCCTCGCGCGGGATTGACTTCAAGGGTGCTGCAAGGTTAAACAAAAACATCAAATAATATTTCTGCAAAACCCAATTTTCTCCAGTCCCTTATATTGCGTAGCCAGGAGATTTGCCTCCTGCCAACACCTGAGAGTCACACAGAGAGCAATCGAGAGAGCTATGTTGGGTATCAGCTAGCGGGATAGTCAGAAATAAGGACATACAAGCCAGGACAAATAAAAACGGCTTTGGTAGTCGTGTTAATAAAAACAACCTTTTTATTGTTAAATTTCAAACACCGTCATTTTTAATTTGATTAATGGCCTTTTAATTGGACATTTCCTTGGAAAATTTTGGATTCTAGGTTCATGAAAGAGTTGAAAGGGTTGGATGTAGGTGCCAAAATGAGTGGAGTGCCAGTAAGCTGTCTCTTGTATGAGGATGACACTGTCCTACTTGCAGACAACGAGCATGAACTACAAGTCCTGGTGAATAGTATGTATGAGGTATACATGCGAAATGATCTGATGATGAATATGAAAGTCCAAGGTAATGATTTTTGAAAATGAAGAAATCATGACAGTCTGCAACATAAGCGTGAATGGTGAAAATTTGGAGCAAGTAGATGAGTTCGTGTATTTGGGTAGTATATTCACAAAAGATGGGTGAGTGGAGAGAGATATTGAAAGAAGGATTGGGGCAGGCAACAAAGTAATTGGTGCACTTAAACCTGTCATCGCAAACAAAAACCTATCCAAAAAAGCTAATATGGCAGTGCACAATGGTGTTCTTTTTTACTTCTTACTCTCTGCCCTAAACCAGCACTGGGTGAAAAGTTGGACTAGTTTGATATCAAACACTGTTATTTATTAACGCACCGACGGGTAGTTTCTCTGAGAGCCAACCCCACAGCTCTGCTTTCAGTATGGGACTGCCAGACTTGAGGGCGTCAAACACAATCTCTCCTTCAAACAAGGAGGGCACCCCGCACTGGACAGTCCACACGTTGATGCACTGCAGAGCCGCAGCGCGGATCCATGTCTTGGAATCGCCCAGACCTAAAAACAAATGGCACATGTAACAATATTAAAAATATATTCAAGGAATTTTTTAATGGAAATAAGGCACATTTGCAAACAAGGGATATTTGTAAAATAGGCATATTTGTAAAATAGGCATATTTGGAAAATAGGCATATTTGGAAAATAGGCATATTTGGAAAATAGGCATACGAGGTCTGTTCAAAAAGTATCGCGAATTTTATATTTTTTCAAAAAGTATTTATTTATTCATGAATATCTATTTTGTCCCCTTCAAAGTAATTCCCCTCGGATATAATACATTTATGCCAACGTTTTTTCCAATCCTCGAAGCACTTAAAAAAATCATTTTTGTGATCTTGTTCAGCTCCTCCTTCGATGCCGTCTTTATCTCCTCAATCGTGGCGTAGCGTCGTCCTTTCATGGGCCTCTTCAGTTTTGGAAACAGGAAAAAGTCACAGGGGGCCAGGTCTGGGGAATACGGTGGCTGCGGCACCATTACTGTGTTGTTTTTGGCCAAATATTCGCGCACAAGCAACGATGTGTGAGCAGGGGCGTTATCATGGTGCAAAAGCCAGTTTTTGTTCTTCCACAAATCCGGGCGTTTCTGGCGGATTGCTTCGCGCAAATTGCGCATAACTTGCAGGTAATATTCCTTATTGACCGTACTACCCTGTGGCAAGAACTCATGATGCACCACGCCCCTGCAATCGAAGAAAACTGTGAGCAAAACCTTCACGTTCGACCGAACTTGGCGCGCTTTTTTTGGTCTTGGCTCATGCGGCAGCTTCCATTGGGATGATTGAGCTTTGGTTTCCACGTCATAACCATAAACCCATGATTCGTCACCAGTTATGACCCTCTGGAGCACATTTGGGTCGTCACGGACCGAGTCCAACATCTCCTGAGCAATGTTAACGCGATGCTGTTTTTGGTCGAAATTGAGCAATTTTGGCACGAATTTCGCGGCGACCCGACTCATGCCCAAATCATTGGTTAAAATCGAATGGCACGAGCCAATCGATATGTTTAGGTCCTCAGCAACTTCTCTAACGGTGATTCGACGATTGGCTAATACTATTTTCTTCACTTTATCAATGTTTTCGTCTGTTGTTGACGTGCTCGGGCGTCCGGCACGCTCTTCGTCGTTCATATCTTCTCGGCCCTCTGAGAACATTTTGTACCACCGATAAACGTTGCTTTGGTCCAAGGTAGCTTCACCATATGCCACAGTCAACATTCGAAATGCGTCCGCGCACTTTATTTTGTTTTTCACACAAAATTTGATACAGATTCTTTGATCCATTTTTTGGAATAGGCAAAAATCGAAGACGAGCCAAAACACATCCAAGCAAAACAGCTGTCAAAAATTAACTAAACATTCAAAATGGCCGACCTTGTCAGCATAAGTAAGGGACATGAGTACCAACATAACGCTACAAAAAAATCAAAAATCAAATATACGTAGCCAGCGGAAATTCAAAATTCGCGATACTTTTTGAACAGACCTCGTATTTGGAAAATAGTCTTTTGGAAAATAGGCATATTTGGAAAATAGGCATATTTGGAAAATAGACATATTTGGAAAAAAGACATATTTGGAAAATAGGCATATTTGGAAAATTGGCATATTTGGAAAATAGGCACATTTGGAAATTAGGGATATTTGGAAATGAGGCATTTTGGAAATAAGGCATATTTAAAAGTAAGGCAATTTGTATAATGAGTTCACAAGATTCACAATTAGATAAAGCAGTTAAACTAGTAGCCAATGATAATGAAGCTTTGAATTGGCGAAAGAAGGATGAAAGTAGGATAAATGCCATAGAAAAGAGACCGCTAAGAAGAATGGACAGATAAACAAGATAGAATACCAAACAAAGAAGTAAAAAAGGAATTAATGCATCTTAAATTAAATTAAAAAAAGGGTCACTAAGATGGTTTGGACATATGGCACCAATGAATAAGGGAAAAAATAATATAGATAAAAATATATACACAAGTAGTTTGAATTGAAAAATAAGTCAAGGAATGCCAAAGAAAACATAATATGACCAAATTAATTAAAATAATCTATGGCCCGAAACATATTTGTGAAAGGTAAAAAAAAAGGGTTTTTCAAATATTTTATAGCTCAATAGAGGCAACGTACCTTGGAAAATGCCAGGGAAGAGAACCCTTATATGCTGCTTGGCCTTGGGCCCTATGGCGGTGGCGAGCATTTCGCAGACCTGCAGCGAGAGCTGGGCGATCTTGGAGTTGGCGTCCAGCAGGCGCGGTGCCATCGCGGCCGGAAGCTCCCCAACCCCCGCCTTGATCTGACCCGCCTCCTTCAGGATGTTCCGCACCTTCTCCAGGGCCTCGTTTCTCACCTGAGATATTAACAAGTTTTTTTTTTAAATTTAAAACTAACTAACTAACTAACTAACCATCACGCCGTCTCCCCGGAGGGGTAGGCAGAAAGAATGGAACGCCACACTGTTCTGTCTTGACATACTTCTCTCGCTTCCTCTACATTCATACATCTTGTCATGCACGCACGTCGATTTCTCCGACTCCTCACGTGTCCGACATTCAATATTTGATTGATTTGATCGTACCACGTTTTCCTCGGCCTTCCTCTATTTCTAGCTCCGTTCACGCCGTTTACATATACCTTCTTTACCATTCTGTCTTCACTCATTCTTTCCATGTGTCCAAACCATCTTAATGACCCTTTCCTTATTTTGTTCATAACACTTTCATTCGCACCACATTCACTTCTTATACTTGCATTTGTCACTCTATCAAATACAGATTTGCCACACATTCGTCTGAGAGATCTCATTTCTACTGCATTTATTCTACTTTCATCCTTCTTTTGCCAGTTCCATGCTTCACTTCCATACATAAGGGTCGGCACAAGAACACCATTGTGCACTGCCATCTTGGCTTTTTTGGATAGGCTTTTGTTTGCGATGACAACTTTAAGTGCACCATTTATTCTGTTGCCTGCCACAACCCTTCTTTTAATTAAATTTTAAATTTAAATCTTAGTAATTAGTTTGCAGCATAGGGTAACACTTTTGTTGGTTCTTGGAATGCCACTTGGACTTTAAACTTGTCCGGTAGTGAGTTTTTATGAACTCAACAAAACAATCAGTATTCAATGCAAAATCATAGAACATGAAATTTTTATAGGGATTAATTGTATCTCAATAGAGACGAATATGTAAATTGTTTGCTGGGAACAGAATATGGTGGCCGAGGCGCTTACAGAACATAAAGCGATCGCTCAACCCAACCAATGATGATGATGATGATGATGATGATGATGATTTGTATACCGCCGTTTTTGGGAGAGATTCACTTCAAGGGTGTTCAGGGTTTATGACAGGTCTTATGACAGGTCATAAGTCTTGTAAGCGCCTCGGCCACCATATTCTGTTCCCAGAAAACAATTTACATATTCGTCTCTATTGAGATACAATTAATCCTTATAAAAAAATCATTTATCCGCAATGGGTAAAATCCAGTATTTGTCTACAAGAATTTGTACACATTCAAAATGTTGTATGAAATTTTTACTTAGGAACTACTACAAAAAAATCTACATTAACCTTTTCATAGCCGCAAATAAATCACGTCGCAGTGCTAATCAGGCCGAATATTTTTTGTCAAAATAAAACTTATCTAAAAAATTTTTTTTTTGCTGTGTTAGAAAGAAATTATAATTTACTTACGAAATATTATATCCCGCATCGATTGTTATAGTTTTTTCTTAAAGTTAAACCAGTTTCAAATTTTCATTGTCAAACAGTTTTCGAAATTTACCGATAAATCGGTTAAAAAGATTTGGAAACTTGATAAAATATTCCGGGATAACTAAAACAGATGTCAGTGTGTGTTTTGTTTCTGCCAAATTGTCAATACGAGTTAATACGGCGCAAGAATAAGTCACCAAAAGTTCTTCCGAGATATCTCGTCTCTGGCAACCATCGAGTTAAGCTATTTAGAATGAAAAATTAAATGCTTTTTCATAAATAGTTGACCATCAGAACAGATCCATTAATTTATTTATCACAATTGGAATTGTGTCAAGATAAATGAGAGGTACAAAATCTGCTTTTTCATTTCACATAAAATTATCAAACTTTATTTTTATTATTAAATTTTATTTTTAAAAAAAGGTTGACATGCAACAGGAGAGTGACGATGGCACAGATATTTAAACTGTGGATTACACCGTCAGTATTATAGTTAGTATTTCTACTGTCATTTATTTAGACTTTTCAAAAATTATATTGAGAAATCATATTTACTTGGATTGCACATTTCAAATAATTAATGTGAATGTGAAGTACTTCGAGGATTCTTTAAGAGACCAACCAACCTTCCAGTTCTTATCATTCATCTCCTGGATTAGGGCATCTGTGATCAACGGGGCAATGTCCACCCGTGGTTTGGTGTCGGTGCTATTGCCAGGAGGCGAGGATGCTCTGTAGTCATCGTCAGCCGTGTTGTCATCCAGGTCGTCTCCCACGGAGCCCTTACTTGCGGACTAGAAAAAATAGAGAGGTGCGTGATATGTTTAACCTGTTAAAACAATGTATTAAAATACATGTATATATTTCGCCTAGTTAAAGTACTATAAAAATTTTGATAATTCTTAAGCAAGACGAAACATGTAATCACCATAAAATAATATAAAACTTCTGGAAAACAGACAAATTCAATCATATTAATTATTTAATATGAAAAATCATACATCATTGGTCAAGAAATAATAAATTAGACAACATTAATTAATTTAATGTTATTATATTTTACGGGAATGGGATATTTATGTGAAACATTTGATAAAGCCTTAACGAAGTGAAACATATCATCCATAAAACTTATAGAAAAGAGACCATTTCATTTGTATTAGAAAAAACTTGATGGAAGTTCATTTTAAATAATATTTAAAAAAAACAATGTTTCTCAAAAAAAAAATTTTTTTTTAAAGAAACTTTTTTGAAAGAAAGCCAAAATTGGAATTAGTTAGAAAAAACTTATTAAATTAATGGAAATAAACATTAGTATGAACCTTAGGCGATAAATAGATATATTTTCAATCAAAAAATAATAATTTTAGATAAACTTAAGGCGTTAACACTGTGGAATTCCATAATGACATTTTTTATGAATTAAAACACTGTTTATTCCACTTTTGAGTTTATTTATCTCGACATGCTTCGAAGGCTTAGACTTTCATCATCAGAAGAACGATATAAACGTTTATATCGGTCTCCTCAGTGGAATAAAGTGTTTTCATTCATAAAAAAAAAATTTTGCTTTTGAAGAATTATTTTCTCGGGTCTGAAAGTGTCTGAAAGGGTTGAATCATTGTACAAGTGATAAATGGTAAACCTTGCTCATCCCCTTGATGGGGGTCGGGGCCTCCTCATCAGCCAGTCTGTCTAGCTCCTGCTGTATCTGCTGGCGCACGGCGGGCTTCTCCCCCTCGATGAAGGGCAGCAGCGCAGGGCCCATGTAGAGGTGCAGGGTCCCCAGGAAGCCTACGGCTGCCGCGCGCACTACCGGGTTGTTTGCCGCCAGCGCCTTCTTTACTTGCGCCAGCACTGCCTTTGTATTTATCCTGAAAAGGCATAGAATGTTACCCTGAAGCTGTTATAGGACGCAGCAGCGCCATTTCGCCAGCTTCCTGTAAGAACAGTAAAATTTAAACCCCAGCAGTTTTCTATTAAACCCATATGGTATCCAAAATATGGAGATATGTACGAGGGTTGTCCGTAAAATAAGTTTCCCTATTTTTTTTCACAATGAAAACCATTTTTTTATAATACAACGAGCAATACATCATTGGAAAGCATAGACTTTCAGCTATTTTTCTACATAGTACCCGTTGACTTCGATGCACTTTTTCATCAGGGTCACCATCTTTTTGATTCCCTGGTCATAGAAGTCTTCCGCCAGGCCGTGAAGGTAGCTCAGAACCTCATCTTTCAGCTCCTCTTCATTTGCAAAATGCGTTCCACCGAGGTGTTTCTTCAAATCAGGGAAGAGATAGTAGTCGCTCGGGGCCAAGTCCGGATTATATGGTGGGTGTAGGACGATCTCCCATCCGAATTTCTCAATGAGCGTTGTTTGTTGTCCACCGTAAGCATCCTGGGCACCCACCTTGCACAAACCTTAGAATAACCTAAATGTTCTGTTAGGATCTTGTCTATAGTTGTCTTGCTGACATCTGGGATCATCTCACTAAGCTCCCGAACCATCAGTCTTTTCAAATTCAAATCAGTTTATTTTCTCAAAAGACATTACAAACATTTTTTATAGTTTCAGGCATCTATTGAGAACAGGTAAAACATAATAAATATATAATACCAGGAACGCATGAGAGATGGTTCGACATTAGGAATACAAGATACTCTCCAAAGTCAAGAGTATTTGTCTTCTGAATGTACTTTCACGAATATGAAAGACATCGATCTCCGAAGCGATCATGTTCAGCAGTTTGATTGCTCTCCCCACCGGCATCACCAGAGGCAGGTTGGTTCTGCATGTTGGGAGATAAAAAAGTCTGTGCTGACGCTGTCGAAGATAACCATCCGGAACATAAAGATGGATAGCCTCCAAGATGGCGGAATTCTCAAAGAATCCCCTGATAAGTCTGAAGAAATGGGTAAGTGTGCACCCATCCCTTCTTATCTGTAAACTATTGGTCGACAGCATGCCCAAGAGGAATGCAGTGGGATAAAGCCACGGATAGCTACCAAACTCCCTCATAAACTATTCGATCTGCCAGCATTGTCGCTTCCACTTTCCCAATCGTTTCATCACTGACCGATGGCCGTCCGGACCGCTGTTCGTCATGGATGTCTGTGCGCCCTTCTTTGAATTGTTTGCACCACTTGCGCACCATTTGAACACTCATGCACGTTTCTCCATACACTTTGTCAGTTGAGAATGAATTTCCGTCGCCGAATGGCCTTTGACACACAAAAAACGAATCACGGAGCGTACTTCACACCTCACGGGCGATGCGATCAGGAGCTCCATTCCTTACCGCTGCCAAACTGACACTGAGCGCCGCAGCGAGTTCGGCTGGGTGGGAATGTGGAGGGGATAGACCAAGCTACGATCCAGTGTTGCCGGATCGCACGTAACAGCGATCCGTGCGCCCGTGGCAAACAGGGAAACTTATTTTACGGACTACCCTCGTATTTAAAATATAGTATTTTTTAAGAAGTATTTGAAAGGTCATTCTCGAGTGCACATCTCAGTACATTTTTTCACTTGTGAAACAGAAATCATCACTGGCGCTACAAGCTACTACGAGGCCAAGGCATATAGTGATGATGACAATGATGATAAAATTAATATTTTAATCGATGACAAAAAAAATGGTATGAATCCTACTTACGCCAGACCAAAATCTCGGAGAGCCCCCGAAAGCCAAGAGAAAACCTCCCCCTGCACGCGTGGGCTCTTCTGCTTTTCCAGAGCGCAGTCCAGCACCTGTGTGGCCACGTGTTCGAGGCGGCATGCCTCCGCAAGCCCTGTCAGCGCCTCGCTCGCGGCCCCCGAGCACTTGGGGTCGGAGAGCTTCTCCACAATGTCAAGGATAACGCAGTCCACGCACGTTCTGCAACAATAAGTTATTGGCCATTATAAACGGCATAAAATGACAAAATATATCTAAAAGGAAAATATATATAACAATGTAAGGTTTAAGCAGAAACTGGCAAAAGTAGGATGAAAGTGGAATAAAAGCAGTTGTAGAAATGAAATCTCTTGTGTGGTAAATCTGTATATGATAGAGTGTCAAACGCAAATATAATAAGTGAATCCAGTCCGAATGAGAGTGTTATGAACAAAATAATGAAAGGATCATTAAGAAACAGAGGAATACCGAGGAAAACGTGGCACGATCAAATAAATCAAATATTGAATGTCAGGCATGTGAGGAGTCAGAGAAATCGACGCGCGTGCATGACACAACGTATGAATGTTAAGGAAGCGAGAGAAATATGTCAAGAAAGACAAGTGTGACGGTCCATTATTTCTACCTACTCCTTCAAAGAGACGGCGTGATGTTTAGTTAGGTAGATAGTTAATCATTAAGATGAATGAAGACAAAATAGTGAAGAAAATATATATTTAAACGGTGTAATCAGAACTAGAAATAGAGGAAAGTCGAGGAAAATGTGGTAAGATCAAATCAAATATTAAATGTCAGCCAATTATGGAGTCGGATAAATCGACATGCGAGGATGATACAATTTATGAGTGTAGAGGAATCAAGAGGAGAGAGTATATCAGGACAGTACAATGTTATGGTCCATTCTTTCTCCCTCGTGTGATGGTTAGTTAGTTATTTACTTTATTTTTTTTTAATTAATATTAATATAAAAAAAAATAACTAACCTTTGCAACAAACTTAACCTTGGATCTTCCTGTGGAGAGAGTGTGAAGAGAGTAAAGAGGGTAAGGGAGTGTGGAGAGGGTGTGGAAAGGGTGTAGAGGGTGTGGAGAGAGTGTGGAGAGAGTGTGGAGAGTGAGGTGTTTAATAAGGTTGTCTTCATTCATTCTTAATACATGACCAGCCCATCTCAAGTCTGATGATGATGGAACCTTGATGGAACTGATCGCATCAGGCTTGGGCTCGGGCATATTACAATAACAATGAATATTATCTCATAGCCTAATACAGGGTTAAAGAGAAAAAAAAGTATAAAATAACTCACGTGGAAACTGGGAACTTCTCAGTGACCGCCTTAACGGCCTCCAATCGCATCTTCAGGGCCTGGAAGTTGGTATCTTTGAGGCCGGGCTTCTTGTTAAGGATTCTCATGAGAAGCTGGCCGCTAACCTCAGCGGGGTTAAGGTCCGCCAGGGCATGCTTGAAGCTCTCCACCCCCTCTATTCGCATCTTCCAGTTGGCGTCTGTGAGCGCTGAGGATCATATTGTAAAAAATATTAATAACGAGAAATTGGATTGAGTTTATTATTTTCTTAATTAAAAGATATATATATAACTCGTCTACCCTCTATTTTACCCTAGATGGTCAGGTGTAGCAATTCATTTTTTTCCTCTAATCCATGACCTAAATATGCCACCTGACAGGTTTTAATATTGACCAACAATTCTCTATCGGCTCTGGCTCTCTGGAGAACATTTATGTTGCTGACCATACCAATCCAAAGGATGTGCAGCATTGAATATTTTACAGCATTAAATTTAGTTAATACTTTTAAAAGATCCAACAACTCACCACTAAGAACAGAAGACTCGAAGAGTTCTTCGGCCCTCATGTCCACTTCATCGGAACTCAGCTCCCTCTCTGGGGTATCCCGCGGGGCGGAAGCCTTACTGGCGGCTGCTTTACCAGGAGCTGCAGAACCAGGTTTCTTGGCTGCTGGTTTCTTCGCTGCACCGGCTGTTAGCAAAATGTAATTTGAATGATGGAAATAAACTGAAAAATCCTCGCATACAATATGCATACTTATTTGATAAGTATTATCATTTAAATGTCTCATACTACCTTTTACACTGTAGGAGGAAGAAGGGCTCAAAACGATAAATCACTTCCAGGACAATTATAAAAATATTTTGGAAAGGAATTTTAAAAGCCCGAAATCCTCCCGATAGCGGATGTGTGAAAGCATAAAAATGTTAACGGAGAGTAAGATCATACAAGAAAGATAGATGGAGTATTTGAAGGCAATTTATGATGGTCAACCAAAATTACCATTGGGTAATTCATATAATATAAAGAATTCCTACAAGTACCTGTTGTTGGCCTTTTGACGGCTTTGGGTTGTGTGGAGCCGCCTTTAGATTCCGTCTTGGAGGTGGGAGCCGTCTTGGGGCGGGCGTCCTTCTTTGGTCCGGCCACTTTTACCACTATCACAGCCTGCACAATCATTCCATATTTGAATTATGTACAATTGTAAACAACACTAATGAAAACATTTAACAATAATAATAATAATATGCTAACTTTTAAAGCGCCGTTTTTGTGATGTAATCACCTCAAGGGCACATTAAGACGTGTTTTAAATCTAAAAATCTAAATGTGACCGCTTAAAAGCGATCGGTTTAAAAGTATGTGCTATTTCTTTCTCCCTTGCTTGTTTGTACGAGCAAGATGCACTATTTATCATAAAAATATTATTTTAATTAGATCATTTACAAATCATCTTTTAGGCAATGCGGATCATCAGTTTTGCGAACAATATGTTGTCATTTAGCATTCCAAAAGTAATCAAATGTTTATTTTTATTTTAAGTAACATAAATTACTTTTTTTTGCCTGTTGTCCATGGGCTATCTGTATACTCGTATATTCAGACATTTGCTTTTTACAGCTGAGAAAAACCATGGGAAACCTTAACCATGACATTTATTTCAGATAACGTATGGCCCCATGCTTGGGGCTCATTTATAATTTCTCCAATACCATATTCCCAGATAATGCCAAAATTGGGACTACCAGCGACATCTATTGGTGTACACAAAATTTAATAATAATTTAAAGACTACATATTACAAACTGAAAAATGATGTTTCGTAAATGTCATAAATGAAAGTACTCGAGAGGTTTCTAATAATAAGATGCTAACTTTTAAAGCGCCGTTTTTGTGATGTAATCACCTCAAGGGTGCATTAAGACGTGTTTTAAATCTAAATGTGAACGCTGCATCTGATTGATATTCACGATCGATTAGAAAGTATAATAGAACAAAATATGCAAGTTTTAAATTGGGTATAAAATATGAAAAAGATGGATTTTCAGCTTAGATCTGACGGATCATTTATGCATCTGAGGTGTGAAGGAAGATTGTTCCAAGCTGATGGACCGACTACCGCAAACACTTGATCCCCGAAATTTGTACTAGGGTAACACTTTGGCTCAACTAATCTTCCTATTGCCGAGGAGTTCGCTGAGCGAAGTGTGGATTTCCTTGCATTTAGGCTGTCCGTTATACAGAGTTCGGATATATAATTTGGAGCCATTCCATGTAGCGCTTTGAAGACTGTCCAGCAGAGTTTATACTGGACTCTTTCTGGACTCTTCAAAGTCAGTGAAGTTCTTTGAGATGTTGTGTTATATGGGACTTTTTGAACGGAATGCCTTTAATGAGTCTTGCTGCTGCATTGAACGCAGATTGAAGTTTGTTTGATTGTTGTTTTGGAATGTTTGGATAAATTCCATTACAATAGTCAAGTCGTGACACAACGAAGGAATTTACAAGAGTTTTGAAAGTGTCATGGGGAATACTCCTTTTAACGGATTTAAATCGTGGAAGAAACTAGCGCTGACCGTTTTATTAATTTGGGATTTTAGGGACAGATTTGCGCCAAGATAAACACCAAGAAGCTTTGTGGAGTTTTTGGGAATGATACCTTCTACACTATTACGAAAGATGTATAGAAAAATAGAGTTGATAGTGGGTAGTTTACCTTTTCACAACACTCTTGCAACTTCTGTTCTTTGAGGCTGTCCAGTTTGGTGATGAATGGAGAGATGTTCTTCTCGCCCACTAGCTTCATGGCCGTCCCCAGGGCCTCGGCAGCTTGGTCTCTCACCACGGGATCTACAAAAGAGAAGGAAGGTGCATATTTTAAATACTAGATTTATAGACTTTCAATATTAATTATAGAGAAAGATTTTTTTTGTAAAATATGTAGGTTTTACTAACTAACCATCGCATTTCCTGGGGGGTAGGTAAAGAGGATGAACTGTCACACTGCTCTATCCTGACACACCTCTCAAGCTTCCGCCACGTTCATACATCATCACACCCACGCTTATCGATTTTTAGCAATTGATTAATTTGGTCATACCATATTTTTCTTGGCTTCTCTTCCATTCACACTGCTAGTATGCAACTTTAAACCATTCTTCTCTCATTCATTTGTTGCATATATCCCAACCATCTAAGTGATCCTTTTTTAATTTTACATAGGATACAATCATCTACCTTAGGTTCCGTCCTTATTTCTTCGTTCAGCATTCTACCGTACATTTCTACGGCATTTATCCTACATACTTTCATTCATCATTCTTTTACCAACTCCAATTTTTACTCCCATCCATATGGGTTGGCACTAGACCTCCATTATGCACTGCCATCTTTGCTTCAGTGACATATTTCTATAAGCAGTGATGATTTTGAGTGCAACATTTATTATGTTCCCAACACTAACCCTTTTTTTGATGCTTTCCAGATAGATTAAGAGATTGTAAAAAATGACAATAATACTAATAGGCTAATTTGTATAGTGTCGTTTTCGTGAGTAACACTTATTAGAAATCATTTTGTTTTTAACCCTTAAAGGCTGGCGAGAATTTGAAACATCGGAACGCTCTTGTAGACAATTAAATTACTCTTCACACAAAATACATAAAAATATCAAATAAATTGTATTTTGTAGTCAAATGTTTTACATTTTTTATCTTATAAAAATAATCAAACTTCTTTGTTTTATTTTGAGTTTAAGAAAACAAATAAAAATATATTACATTGAAAGTGTTCTTTATAAATGAAACCAAAACATCGCACTGTTGATAACTGATATAATGATATAAGAGTCACCCTTAGTAAACGCACACTTAAATCAAAGATTCCGACACAGTACGAGAAACCATCACTTCATAGCTCAGCAGTTACGCAATTGTGTGTGTGTGATGATAGGCCGCGAGCCGTGATCCGTATGGGACACGCAATACAAGAAAATAAAATAAAATCTTTGTACAAAAGGATGAAAGTTTAACTCTTAATCACAGAGAATACATAATAGTATATAATACACATTTTTACTTTTGATCCGTCGTAGTAAATTTACGGGATATTACACATTAAACACGGAGAATATATGCGGACTGCCATTGTAGCCAGCCGGACTATAAGGGTTAAACAAAACAATTTAAATCTTTCATGGCACAATTTCTTGTGTATGTATTACCGACCTGCACTCTCCAAGTTCTTAAGCAGCGCAGTGACGTAGGTCTTGATCAGCTTCTTTGTCAGCACCGCTGGCTGCGTGTTGGAGAAGGCCCGCGCCAGGAAGGATGAGGTCTCCGCCTTCACCGAGGGATTCTTGTTATTCAACGCCTCCACCACGTCCTCTGTTATTGCTTCCAGTGTTGTCTGTTCAAACCCAGAGACAAAAAAATATATCATAACATAATTAAAAACAACAAGTGTTCATTAATATGGAGACACCTATTTAAGATAATAGAAAATTATGCCATCTTGGAGAGTATCCATCTTTATGTTCAGAATGGTAATCTTAGACAGCGTCAGCACAGACTGTTTTATCTCCCAACATGCAGAACCAATCTGCCTCTGGTGATGCCGATGGAGAGAGCAAACAAACTGCTGAACATGATCACTTCGGAGATTGACATCTTTTACATAGAAGTGAAAGCATATTCCTAAAGTCAAACCATCAACATGTTTGTAATATCTTTTGAGACAATAAGCTTATTTGAATTTAAAGATCTTCCGACCTCAGACAGTATTTAACCACTCCGTGCATACCATCCCAACCGTGGGGCCATTGAATACATGGTTAGATAGCTTGTGGCCCCATACTTGGGGCTCGTTTATAATTTCTCCAATATTCCCTGATAATTCCAAAATTTTAACTACCGGCAACATCTGTTGGTGTGCACAAAATTAAATAATTTATCGGCTAGTCACAAGTTTTACAAACTGAAAAAAATCATAAACTGCTAAAATTTATAAGACTGTTATGATCATCACCTGAGAGTAAGAGGGTTCCAACTAACAAAATTTCACATTTGGCTTTTTTCGTGAAAAGGGTTCTTACTAACCTTATCTATATAAAACATGTAATAGTATCGTCATTTTGATGTTACAAAAAGAATCGAGTTCCATGATCATTCAAAACACACGATTCACTGAAGAAGGATCCATTAACACTTTTTTCATCTGCTTCAGATGGAACCCTTGTATTCCAAGATACACACCCGAAACCAATTTTTACTTTTGACAGTTGGAACCTTCTTACTCTCAGGTGACGATATCACAATTTTTAATATTCACTTTTTGAGTGTCGCGACAGCTGTTTCGCCTACCGATGTTGGCATTATCAGGCCAACATCGGTAGGCAAAACAGCTGTCACGACATTCAAAAAGTGAATAATAAAAATTGCGATATTATAACAGTGTTCTAAATTTTAACAGTTAATAATGCTGAAGTATCATAGTGTTTCGCCCAAAACAATGTACTATGAAAAAAAGTTGTTTCATAAATGTCATTAATATCTTATTCCTCTAGTGGTTAATGCCAATAATCTATCATCTGCAGTATTTTCCCAGCGTTCACTGTGAATGTTAGTCTTTTGGAGGTTCGCTCTTAGGGAGTCATTGAAGCATTTCTTCCGGCCTCCGTGTGAACGTTTCCCTTAGGTCAGGTGAGAGTACAGTAATTTCTTTGGGAGTCTAGAGAAGTCTCAGACATTGTTATGATATTCGTAGGATAGAGCAATATTCACATCTGATTCATTAGTTGGTTAAATATTTGCTCAGGTGATTACAAGTAAAATCACAAGAATTCGATAACTTACACACGGGTACATGGCATCGACGGCTTCCCTCAGAGCAGTGACAACGTTGGGCTTCTTCTCCTTGAACTTCTCCAGAGCGCAGGGCATGAGCGCCGTAGTATATGTGCCAAACTTCTTCTTCAACCCGGTGGCCAGCAGACACACGCACTTCCCAGCCAGCGACACCAGGAGTACATTGGAGTCTTTTGAGATGACCTGCGAAGTAAATTACATTTACAATTGTAGTGTGAGGTAGTTCAGTGTGCAAGTGAAAAGTTGGTTGGTACGCAGTTATTTATTTCGGCACAGACAAGTGTGTAACAATAGATAGGGCGAGAGCGTTCGAACGGACGCGTGTCGCTCGGCCGAAGGACGCGGTAATAAGCCCGGAGCAAAGACGGGGTCCTTGTCTCCAGGGGACGCTATGCTGCTGCCAGCATACTAGCCACAGGTTAGGTAGGGGGGATGGGATTAATCCTCCCAGTCTTTAGGGATGCGCTGTATTACGGGAGTGATATTAATGACATACGTGTGTTCTGTAGCTAGTGCATTTATTGACTCCATGGATACCTCCGATATCGTGATCGTGATCACTAAGGGGGGGTGTGTGGGACTGGGAGGATTAATCCCATCCCCCCTACCTAACCTAAGGCGCTAGTATGCTGGCAGCAGCATAGCGCCCCCTGGAGACAAGGACCCCGCCTTTGCTCCGGGGGGCGCTATGCTGCTGCCAGCATACAAGCGCCATAGGTTAGGTAGGGGGTATGGGATTAATCCTCCCAGTCCCACACAATAAACAAACTGCTATATGATATGAAGATATGGACACTGAAAGTGGCCACAGTGAGAAGACTATCAACATTGACGTTTAATTACATTTTATGAAACTGACATAAGCAGTGGCGGTACTTCCATACAAGCCGAAAAGCCAGGCTTGCCTTAAAATATATAGAATACCTGTAAAACGATGTTTTTTGCGCGTTTGAGCAGTCTACGAATAAAATAATATTTTGAATTTTCACACCAGTTAAAGCGATTTAATTCTTTGCGTTGCAACATGCGCAGAAATGACCTAAGTGTATGTTTTGTTCCACTCATAGGCGCCATATTTTATTTCACTCATACGTACCGTAGAAATCGTCTACGTCCACATGTTTTGTTTCAAGTTTGTCATGGGCTCTATTATTAGAACACAAAAAACTTCGGACTGGCTTGCCTTACTTGTTGACCCTAGGCATGCCACTGGACATGAAGTATGTTTCCTAAGTATAAAATTTAACGAAATAACACACGTTTTCTTCAATAATAATTATTATTTCAGCCATATCTTACTAACTAACAATAGGCAGAAAGAATGCACCGCCACACTTTACTTTTCTGACAAACTTCTCCCGCTTCCTCAACATTCATACATCGTGTAACGCACACAAGTTGATTCCTTCAACTCCTCTCATGGCCGACATTCAATGTTTGATTTCAATCATTATCAGTATATATTGATTCTCGGGGGAGATTTAACCCTAGAGTGGATGCCTCCGGGGTGGCGGATCGGATGGCTTGAATGCCTGTTAAGGGTAGGAGGGAAATAAAATACCTCCCACAGACCAAAAAGACCAGAGAGAAAACTCCGTTATCAAACCAACCCAGAGCTTCTTTGACATATTCGGAGCAGAGGTTCGTGGTTGTTTGGGCATTCAGGTCGGAAAACACAAAAGAGAAGGTAGTGCATGAACCTGCAATGATCAAAGTCTTCCAAGAACATCACGACCTTGGTATCATGTGACAACTGGCCAGAAAATGTAAAAGTCAAATCAAACATATTTATCATAAGGCATAAGCAAAACACCTAGTGCCAAATGACTGACCTCCAGTAATGGGAAGATGCAAGGAGAAAGAAGATTAATCAGTATACATTGACCCCCTGATAGTTGACAATGTTATGTCAAATATATGAAAAAATAATTAGATGCTTCTTACCTTCTTGAGTGCCCGGACGAGGTCACCATAATCCCCCGATTCCAACTTGGGAGCCGCCTTCAGCAATCCCTCCAGTGCGTCCAGCGCCTCCTTGCGCTCCTGCCACTTCTTATCCTCCAACTTCTCGTAGAAATCCTTGGGCAGCTTGCTGAGGATGTCCACTGGATCGAGGAGCTCGTAAGGATCTATATCCGGGTTGTTCCCGCCATCCTCTTCATCCTCATTCTCCTCCTCTGCCCCATCTGAAAATTTAAATTTATACCAATAATGTCAGCCGTGCCTTTATTATTATTTAGTATCCTTGAGAAATCTGCGAGGTCGAAGATGTGGTCAGATGGGGACGTCAAAGACGACGATACTGACATCAACATGTAGAAACAATGAGCTCAAATAGAAGACCATACATAGCTCTCCATGGAACGCCAAACGGACAACGCCGACCAGGAAGACCCCCGAAACGGTGGAGAGAAAGCTGGAGTTCAGCGTCTCAAGAGGACCCGTCTGAAATAACAGACTCCTGAGTCTACCAAAAGTGAAGAAGAAGAAGTATCCTTTAACTACGTAAAAATTATATGTGTACATAGTACATTATGTTGTTTTTAATATCTTTTGAGAGCATAAACTGTGTAGACTTCACGAGGGAGCGGCAAAACTGGGTCTCAACATTAACATGTCCACGACAGTAGACCTACGAGTGTCCACAAATGACACCACCCCAACCTTGCTCCACGGTAGCCCCCTTGTGACCACAACCAGATTATGCTACCTCGGTAGTACGATAGCAGGCTCGGGAGGTACGAAGGAAGATATAGCCAACAGACTCAACAAGGCAAAGGGAGCTTTCGCAATGCTTCGCCCTGTATGGCGTTCCAGTATCATTTTGAGAAAGCTCAAGCTCCAAATATTCAGCAGTAGTGTTAAAAGTGTACTGCTGTACGGATTTGAGACTTGGAAATCTACCGCAGACGTTATTGGAAAACTCCAGGTGTTTATAAATAGGTGCCTTTGCTCAATATTCAAGATCTATTGGCCCCAAACAGTGTCAAATGCCGTTCTCTGGACCATGGTAGGCGAAAAGCCAATTAGAGAACAAGTCGCTAGACACAAATGGCTGTGAATCGGTCACACTGAGACGGAACCCAGTCTGCATCGTTCAGGGCGCACTACACTGGTCCCCTATGGGGGGAAAGAGGAAGCGAGGAAGAACTAGAGCCACCTGGAGAAGAGCCCTGCAGGAAGAGGTTAAAGCAGCAGGCCTTACTTAGAACGATGTTAGGCATCAGGCATGCGATAGAGTCGGGCGGAGAAGGTTCCTTGAGGCCCTATGCACCACGGAAATGTGACAGGACAAAAAGAAGAAGAAGAATATCTTTTGAGAAAATAAGCTGATTGATTTGATATATAATTTCAATTAAGAATTGAAATTAATGATATTAGAATTTACTGTATTGTGCAATCTTCAATAAGAACAGAAAAAAACTCCTTATTATGAAAAAGAAATCGGATCGTGTCCGGGCTTAAATTCAAGTCCCCTGGATCAGGAGCCAAGTGTTCAGTCCATAGCTACCACCTGATATTATGTGTATAAGACTCACCGACTTCTTGTGCGGAGGCAGTGGGCTGGGTTACCTGCTGCGAACGCAGGTATCTTTCAGGGGTTACCTTCTGGGGCCCATCGGAGAAGGCTTCACGCAGCTCCTGCAGCACCACAGCCTGCAGAGGGGCAATGTGTGGCTCCAGTGCGGGACCCACCCATCTACACAGACACAAAAACATACAATATTACCTATGATAGATAGCTAAAGTAATACTTAAGTCTAATAACTAACTAACCATCGCGGTAGTCAAAAAAGATTGACTGCCACACTAATAATACAACAACAAACCATCACACCGTTTCTTCAGAAAGGTAGGCAGAGAACGGATCACCACACTTCTCTATCCTCACACACCTTTCTAGATTCCTCCACATTCACACAGCGAGTCATACATGCAGTCGATTCTTCCAACCTCTAATATGGCCGACTTAAAATTGTATCAATTTGGTCATGGCATGTTTTCCTCGGTCTTCCTCGAGTCTGTACTCCATTCACACCGTTGACATATTCTTTTTTACCATTCTTTCTTCATCCATGCGTTCCATGTGACCAAACTAACACAGTGATACTTTCATAATTTCAATATTTCATTAGAATCATCAATTTGATATTTTACATCCTGTTCATTAGGTTAATCTGCCATTACAATTAGAACAAGATATAAAGTTTTGAACGTGTGCGAACCTGTGCATCTCTACAACGAGAGCCTTTCCCTCTGTCCTCACGTCCTTATCTCTGTCTGAGAGCATGGTAGCAATCTTCTTCACCAGCAGTTTAATGCTGATGACCTTGTTGCCAAACTGGCGGAGGGCGGTGGTGATGGCCACGATGCAGGCCGTGACCGTCTTGGGGTTCTTGTGCTCCATGCCCTTCATGAGCTCCTCCTGCACGGCATCCTGCTTCTCGATCTCCACGTACATGAGGGCCACCTGCAGGGCCAGTTCCTTGGTGCGAGTCTTGGGCGCCGCGATGCACTTAGCAACGATGCTGGACATTACTTCGCCCACTGTTTTGCCGGCGTTGCCACAGTTTTCCACGAAAGCCAAAGCCGCATCGAGACCTGGAATTAAAAAAAAATGCATTACTATATTTTTCTATACTTATACGAGTATATGAGGAATGTAGAGCGGAATAAAGTATTATGAACAATATGTATGAAAAAACGATAGTTTTCAAGGAGTTTTATTATAATGTTTATGTATGACATGTTTCGCCCTTCTAAGGCATTATCAAATGTTAACAGATTAGACATTTGATTATGCCTTAGAAGGGTGAAACATGTCATACATAAACATTATTTTTTTTTTTTTATGTACACAACAGGTCGTTTGGACCCAATTACAGTATACAATTTTTTATTTTTTAGCTATTATATTGATTCTCGTGACATGTGATAGGTAGCCAATCTATCGCCATTTTATTGTCACGTGAATTCTACACCAGACCAAAAACAGTGTGACAATCACACTGCCATCGCCGGGAATCGAACCCAGAACCTTCGGCATGGAAGTCAGAGCTCGTAACCACTCTGCCACGAAGGTCGTCATAAATTATAATAAAACTTCTTGAAAACTATCTAATTAGAAAGAATCATAACATTGATATTGCATCCTTGAGGCAACTCACACTATCACGAAATATGTCGACCTCTGAAGCGACCCGATTAAGCAATAAGATTGCCCTGTCCACAGGCATAACCATTGGCAGGTTGGTTCTGCAGCGCAGCAAATAAAACAATCTGTGCTGTCTTTGACGAAGATAATAATTATCAGGGACAAATAGACCTACATCACTCAGGACATCCGAGTTCTGTATACGGCCGCCAATCAGCTGAAAGAAGTGAACTCCCAAGTGGATATTCCTCCTTCTCTCTAATGATTGGTAGTCAATTTACTATGTGGTTCCCTTCCCTTGTTAGTAAATTATCAATAAAAAATAAATAAAAAATTATTTGTTAAATGAAAAAATCTATCCCAGTTACTTATATCAATTTTAAAATGCGGTGTGGGTCATTAATAACATAATTATCATCGCAAGTGATGTGTGAAATGAGCAAGTCGGGGCGTGGCCGGGCATCCGAGTGAATCCTAGGAGATTACTATTGTTAGCAAATTGATTACCTCCAAACAGAGAGGTGACTCACTCGGCCCCTGCACTAATTTGTACACTCGTCTTAAACAGAACTGAGATGAGTTTCATTTATTTAAGCTTAGACTAACTAACTAACTAACCATCACGCCATTTCCCAGGAGGGGTGCGCAGAGAGGATGGATCGCCACAAAGCTCTGTCCTGGTATACCTCTCGGGATTCCTCTACATTCACACATCGTACCATGCATGCATGTCAATTATTCCGATTTCGAATGTGACCGCCTTTTAGTAATTGATTAATTTGGTCATGCCATGCTTTCCTCGGTCGTCCTCGGCTTCTTTTTCCACTCACGCTGCTGGTGTACAACTTTTTAACCATTCTACTCTCATCCATTCATTCCATATGTCCAAACCATCTCAGGGATCCTTTTTTAATTTTATCCATGATGCAGTCATCTGCCTTACATTTCTTTCTTATTTCATCATTCGGTATTCTATCATACAACGTTTTCCCGCACATTCTTCTTAGTGATCTCATTTCTACGGCGTTTATCTTGCTTTAATCCTTCTTTTGCCAGCTCCAAGCTTCACTACCATACATGAGGGATAGCTTATTGTAATTTATAAATTTCAAAGTTAGAACAATCTAAAAGCATGTGTTATGATGTATAAATATAGAGGAAGCTCCTGAGGTATGCTAGGATAGAGCAGTGTGGTGGTATATCCTCTCTGCCTACCCCTCGCCGTACGGTGTTGGACATAGGCAGATTAGTTGTGCCAAAAGCGCAACCCCCGGACAAATATCGGAGATCGGGCTTACGCAGTGACAGGTATATGGTGGAATATACTTCCTGCACGCCTCAGATGCATTGACAATCTGACAGATTTTAAATCTCACGTAAAAACCCACCTTTTCAAAATATCGCATAAAATGTAAACAACGGTTATCTGATTGTTGGTGTCACATGCATCTCTCATGACTAAAAACATTGTCAAAGCGCCCTTGAGGTGAGCTATTCACGAAAACGGCGCTATACAAATTAGCCTAATTATTATTATTATAGGCCTCCCTTCCCGACTTCCACAACTCTATATCCCTTGCCACCCTCAACAATTCACCTCCTACCACTCTTTTGATGTCGTCAGACCATCTTGTTTGTGGTCTGCCCGGATTACTGTGGCCAATTCTCGGTCACCACTCCAGGGTGCGCTTGGTCCACTGATTATCCATCGGCCTCGCTATATAGCCAGCCTAATTCTACTCAAAGCTATTTTGCATGCTACATTGGCAACTTTGGTCCTTTCTCTGATCCATTCTTTTTGTTTCCTGTCTCGCAGACTGATCTTCAACATCCTCCTCTCCTCCACGGGTCACTCGGAATTTCTGTACTGTTCTTTTTGGGATTGTGATTGTTTCAAACCTGTATGTCAGTACTAGGAGGATGCACAGGTCAAATATATTTTTCTTCAGGCGAATTACAAACCGTTTAGATCCGAGAATATACCAGAATTAACCGAAAACAGCCCATGCACGGCCCTGCCTACTTTCAATGTCCGCTTCTTAACTGTCTCCGGCAAGTTTGACCATATATCTCAGATACACACATGCATCAACTCTCTTAATAATCCTCTTGACCATCACTGGTTGCGCTTGCTCTGAGGTACACAAAATTTTTGTTTTCGAATACGAGATATGTTCAAAAAGTATCGCAAATTTTGAATTTCCGCAGGTTACGTATATTCGACATTAAATTTTTTTGTGGTGTTATGTTGGTACTCATGTCTCTCACTTATGCCGATAAGTTGAGCCATTTTGAATGTTCAATTAATTTTTGAGAGCTGCTTTGCTTGCATGTGTTTTGGCTTGTCAACGATTTTTGCCCATTCCAAAAAAATGGATCAAAGAATCTATAAAATTTTGAGTGCAAAACAAAATTAAGTGCGCGAACACATTCCGAGTGTTGACTGTGGCATAAGGTGAAGCTACCTTGGACCGAAGCAACGTTTATCGGTGGTACAAAATGTTCTCAGAGGGCCGAGAAGATGTGAACGACGAAGAGCGTGCCGGACGCCCGAGCACGTCAACAATAGACGAAAACATTGATGAAGTGAATAACATAGTATTGGCCAATCGTCGAATCACCGCTAGAGAAGTTGCTGAGGACCTAAACATATCGCTTGGCTCGTGCCATTCGATTTTTACCAATGATTTAGGCATGAGACGGGTCGCCGTAAAATTCGCACCAAAATTGCTCAATTTCGCATCTTTGCTTGGGCGCGAATTTTTGGCCAAAAACAACACACTAATAATGCTGCAGCCACTGTATTCCCCAGATCTGGCCCCCTGTGACTTTTTATTGTTGAAACTGAAGAGGCCCATGAAAGGACGACGCTATACTACAATTGAGGAGATAAAGACAGCATCGAAGAAGGTGCTGAACAAGATCATAATAAATGATTTTTTGAAGTGCTTCGAGGATTGGAAAAAACGTTGGCACAAGTGTATAATATCTGGTCGGGATTACTTTGAAGGGGACAACATAGATATTCATGAATAAATAAATAATTTTTGAAAAAACGCAAAATTCACGATACTTTTTGAACAGACCTCATAGTTCATTTTCATGTCCATGGGACTCGAAAGATTATTAACATCGTTGAGCATCGATTGCAGTTCTTTATTTTTGTTTGCAAGCAGAATGATATCTGCAAATCTCAAGTTGGTCAAAAATATATAAGTAATCCTCCTATTTAATATTAATTTCAAACTATTAATTTTATAATATTCCAAATTTTCCCACAGAATGATAATAAATATTTGGTTGGGTAGTGGTTCCATTTCACCGAGCAATGAAATGACTTGGATAATAGAGACTTCACGGCTGATTAGGCTTGCTGAGTTATGGGGGCATTGCCACACCCGCTCATCTATCAAAGGGACAGATGATCTTCATCTTAATACAGTTGTCGGCCTCGCCCTGATAATCTCCACATGAAGCAAAGAGGACGTAACAAGGAATGAACTTTTTCAAATTTTTAAATAATACCTAATGTGTAAAATTGGAAACAATTGATGACAACAATGTTTTAAATAATAGATTTACATATTTAATTATTAAATCCAGAAACTTTTTATTTTCTTCAATTATTTAAATCACGAATCACACAATCTCTAAAAGCCTAATCTCCGAGATTCGTCCAGGGGCTGCGCTTTGACTCAACTGATCTGCCTATTGCCAAAGAATTTGCTGATTGAAGGGGCTATCAGCAATACTGAGATACCTCAAATTATTATTATTTTGTTGAATCGCTCTTTACATCATGACAGCATGAGCCAAATCGATGTAAAGGGTAATATAGCTATCATAGTGATTCTCGTGACACGCGATAGGTAGCTAATCTATCGCTATTTTAGTGTCACGTGAATTCTACACCAGACCAAAGACAGTGTGACAATCACGCTGCCCTCGCCGAGAATCAAACCCGGAACCTTCGGGGTGGCAGTCAATGCACTCACCACTCGGCCACAAAGGTCGTCATTAGGGCTATCAGCAATACAGAGATCAGATATATAGGCTGGTGCCATTCCGTGAAGTTCTTTAGAAACCGTCCAGCATATATTATACTGGATTCTTTCAGGATATTTTTCAGTGAAGATATTTTAGATGTTATGAAATATGAGAATATTATGAAACATCTTTTATAAGTCGTGCTGCCGCGTTGAAAGCAGATTGAAGTTTATACGTTTGTTTCTTAGGGATGTTGGCATAAATGCCGTTGCAATAGTCTAGTCGAGACACGATGAAAGAATTGACAAGTGTTTTTAATGCATCAGAGGGAAAATTTCTTTTGATTGCTTTGAATCGCATTTGGTGAAAGAAATTGGCTCTCAATGACTTATTTATTTGGGTTTTAAAAGATAGATCTGCTTTGAAGACGACTCCAAGAAGTTTTATGCAGTTATTAGGGATGATGTCAATGCCGAATGTTGATATCGGAGCATGATCGACCAAGTGCTTGAGGCGGTCCAAAGAAATTCCATTTTGGAAGAGTTTCATTTTAATTTATTTGAGGCCATCCAATTGTATATAGCTTCAATGCACTTTAAAGGTTATGGATTTTAGATGAAGGATGTTATGAGGGTCACAAAAGAAGTATATTTGCTGGTGGTCAGCAAAGCAATAGGAAAGCAGGCCAAACGAATTAATTATTTTGGCAACGAGCGCATGTGTTGGTTAGTTAGTTAGAAGTGTTGTTTCTTACCCTTTTCTTGTGCCAGAGCATTGCTGTCTGATACAAATTTCTTGATGAGCCCCAAATACTTGTTCCATTCCGGGGATTTCTCGTCATCTATCTGTTTGAAGAGCTTAGCAGCTTCCTCGTATCCCATGACACGCACCTTCCACAGCTTGTGGACACATTTTTCATCCGTAGGCAATTTCTTGAACTCCGCTTCTTCCTCCATTTTGTATACTCTTGTGTCTACCCCACGTTTTGCTTATTAGTTAACTGGAAATAAAAAGAACAGTTTAAAAACCTTATTTACATATTTTTTAAACGTTAGGGACATGTTACCGACAGCCACACTAAAACCGTATATTATGGGTTTGTGCAATCCTCCCTAAATTTGTATTTTATATACTGAAATTATATAGAGTGTGAAAAATGCCTCCCTAGAATGGGTTACCCCAGTTGGATGGTATTAAAACCATGTACTTGGTAAATGATCAATAAATAAAAAGATTTTTAATTAGTAACTGAAATAAAAGAATAACTTAGCTATTTAAAACATGCAAAATAAATAAAGGAGACTGAAGCAGTATGGGTAGGATCAGGAACCATAGAAGAAAGATATGTTGCGAGAAGGATTAAAGAATTCAAATATTCAATATTTTAGAACTCTACATGTAAAACAAATGAGTGAAGCAACTTTTTAAGTCTTCTAAATAATTTGAATAATTTTCTTGTTCTAAATAATTAAAAGCATTTTCTTGTTCTTAAAAGACAGCTAGTTGCAAGTATACCTTATAATCAAGAGTACCTTGTGCTATGTAATCAAATCGTCAAATTAAAAAAACGTCAACAAAAGACAGTTTACTGTTCTTATTTAAATAGATTCAATAATAATTAACAAGTGACATGTTATTGTCACGGCAATTAACGTAGATTACACCAGAAATGACACCCTGTGATATATGGACACAAATAGCCTTTTGAAAGGGGAAGTGAAGGAAATGTAATCTATTTATATCATTCCGTTTTTATTTCTTTTTAACTTTAAGATTTATAACGAAAGGACCGTGACCAAAAATGAAGGCGATGACACATTTCGGGATGTTTATTCACTCCCTAAATTCGATAAAACTGCGCACTATGGACTGACAGACGTGCAATATGATTTGTCAAATTGATTTAATTCCACCATGTATAGGTCAATGATGCACGCAATAAGATTTTCCATATTTGGAATGGCCGAGGGCGAGAAAAATACGATTTGATCAAGTATAATAGATGTGTTTGACATTTACTCACCGTGCAAGCGGAATATCCGCTCCGTCCACGAGATTTAAAATAATACCAACGGCTATTTTCACAAGACTGATAATGATAACATATAATTACGGATTGAAACAACTGTTTTGATCACATCGCGCCGCGTACGCGCCGGTATTCGGAATGTAGGTAGACGAAAAGGGAGCCGATCTCCTTTTTGTCGTTTTTTGAGCACGAAACAGAATAACAGTCAATGAATGTTGTCATCCGAAAAAATGTTCTGTCGACCGTTAAAGGACAATCAGAATTCAATTTTTTAACGGTAATTTATTATCAAAATGATGATTTATGTACATCTTTTTTTCAACACTTCAAATTCTAATAAAAAATATTATCCATAGTACATTATTAATACATCCAAATTTAAAAGAACATCTAAAAATATTCTGTATTAAATTGCATTGCCCGAAAAAGAAATTATTTCCCAAATGAAAAATCAGATAAAATTATTAATGAGAAAACATCTAAGCACGTAGGAAGATATTAATAAATCACGTTTCTCTCTTATTCAAAATTAAACAATTAATTTTAATATCACAAGATTTAAGAATGACGATAGGCTTTAATCATTACCTTTCTTAGATTATAAGAAATGTTCCATTCTAAATTCAGTCGCAAACTATTATAAATAAAATATCTATCAAAAACATGATAGGACAATGAAAAACAATAATGTATAGAAAAACAATAATAGTGTAAGTGACAATTTTGTGAGTGGCAACACTTTGGGGGGGCGTGATTTCAACCCCCACCCTGCGATTTTTTTGGACTCCGGACTCGAACAGCGACGCAGCGGACTTACACACCGGACTCTGGCCACTGCTGTCGCTGCGAAGGAGATCCGTGCCCTCCGCGGTCCATCATCCGCGTGGTGCTTCTGTGCCGTGCAGCCTCCGGCAGTCCTCGTGCTGGCCAACCGTCGGTCCTCGTCGCAGATCACCGCCTTCGTTAGTTCTAATTCGTTGACTTCGTTAGTTTTAATTCGTTGCCCAACGAATAGCAATAAAGTCCTCTATAGTTCTTAAGTCATCTTTATTTTTTTTTTGTATGTATTTTGTTAATTAAATGTAATTTTAAATAGTAAATATTGGTTTCAATCTCATATCATTATACATCCCGTGGCATATCTCATATAACATAATGTTGACATTGGCGAATCACATGGGCAAAGATCCATGGGCAAAGATCCATAAAAAGAAATATTCCCATTGACAGTTTTAAAACATTGATCAATTCCTTCGTCGTGTCCCGACTAGATTACTGCAATGGTGTCTACGCCAACATCCCCAAGCTGCAAATAAATAAACTCCAGTCTGCATTCAATGCAGCAACAAGACTGATAAGGGGTGTGCCAAAGAGTTGTCACATAACACAGCATCTTAAGGAGCTCCACTGGCTGAAATGTCCAGAAAGGATACAATACAAGCTCTGCTGGACGGTATATAAGGCGTTGCATGTAATGGCACCAGCTTATATATCTGAACTCTGCATCAACGAGAACCTGAATGCTAGACAGTCTACATTGCGATCAGCTAAGTCTTCTGCGATCGGTAGATTGACTGTGCCAAAACGCTGTCCAAGCACAAACTTTGGCGACTGAGCCTTCGCGGTAGCCGGCCCTTCAGCCTGGAACAGTCTTCCAGCAGACCTTAAGTGCATTGAGAATCAATCAGAGTTTAGATCGAGACTCAAAACGCACCTTTTCAAATTATCATTTCCAGACAGGAAGGGCTGATCGATTTCGTCGGGTGCAGCCCTCATACTAAATATGTTTTATATATATTTTTTATCATTATTATTATTATCTAGTTGATAAAACGGAGCATCTTCTACAGCGCCCTTGAGATGAGCAATTCATAAAAATGACGCTTTATAAATTATCCAATTTATTATTATTATTATTATTAAACATTAGGAAGGTGTTCGGATCGGAGTGAATTTTTATTAAATTCATCTTTCACCCCCGTGACAACAAGGGGAAACCGGTTATTTAAATAATATAACCACCATGATCAGGTGACTTTAACATTCACGTTTGATATTTATTTAATTACATATAAACATTACAATTTTTAAAGGGAATTGATTTACAAGATCATTTAAAATTTCCGTTCTTGTCGAAATTTATAATTTCGTCTATATTCACATTCACTTTACGTTGTGAACTCGTATTGAAAAACATTTTATGTTGACACACATTTCAAAATATATATTTTTAGAATAAAAATAAAAAAATTATAATATTCAAGGTTAAAATTATTCATTTTACATGGTTAAGTACTTTAGGGTAATTGTGTTTTCAATAATGGCAATATTCTAAATGTTTTATTGTCCATGAAAATCCTAGGTATATCTATGGTTAATGCGGGAATCGTTATTTATTTATTTTATTTGACAGTTATGACAGTTTTTGCGCTAAGATATAGACGATATTAACTCGAAAAACTTCTTTCTGAAAACATAAATAAACTTCTGCAATAATAAAATGGTATTTTTCCTGTGATGTAAAGTAATTTAATACTTTAATGTTATTTGATAATATGTCATTAAGTCATATTCAAAATGAATGTTTCGAAGAAAAGAAATCTAAGAAAAAGAACAGCAACCAGCGAGAGACGAAAGGAGAAGTGGACACATCAAATTTCACAATAGAAGAGCGGCTCGTGTCGGCCGTTTGGGTACATGAAAGAAAGTTTGATAAAACATCCATAGCCCAAGTAAGAAAATGTATCATTTATGCGTGCTTAAAAGTTTCCGAAAATTTCACAATACATTTCTATATTAATAAATAAATAACTTTAATTATAGCGATCTGGATTTTTTGTTTGTTTTTAAAGGCTTTTAAAGCAACACAATTGTTTTCTTTTTCTATTTAGTAATAAAAGTTATATTGTATTTTACTTTTTAGATTAAAATAAATTTTAGAAAACGGTTTGGAAAAGCACCACCAACAAAAAACACGCTTTATTTCTGGGAAAAAAAATTGTTCTCTACTGGAAAAGTAATGGATGCCAAAAGATCTGGACGGCCTTGCAGGAGGTAACTGCTATATTATTTTTTACTTTCTCTATTAACTATTTGAAATATCTAATTCTTTGAGAACCAAATCATGTACAGCTTGTATGATAATCCAAATAGCCATTCCAATTAGCATACATTTGTTAGATTGGTGCTGGTGCTATTGGAAACTAACTAACTAACCATCATGCCGTCTCTCTAAAGGGGTAGGCAGAAAGAATGGACGGCCACACTGTTCTTTCCTGACATTTCTTTTGCTTCCCCAACATTCATATATCGTGTCACGCACGCACATCGATTTCTCTGATTCCTCATGTGGTCGACATTTATTATTTGACATTCAAAAGCAATCAAACTGCTGAACATGATCGCTTCGGAGATCGACGTCTTTCATATTCGTGAAAGTACGTTCACAAAACAAATATTCTTGACATTAGAGAGTATCTTGTATTCCTAATGTCGAAACATTTTACCTGTTCTCAATAGATGCCTTTAACTATAATTGTTATTTGTATTATCTTTTGAGAAAATAAACTGATTTGATTTGAATGTTTGATTTATTTGATTGTGCCACGTTTTCCTCTATTTCTAGTTCCGTTTAAATAGTTAACGTATACTTTTTTTTACCATTCTTTCTTCATTCATTCTTTTCATGTGTCCATACAATCTAAATAATACTTTCATTATTTTGTGCATAAAACTTTCATTTGCATCGCATTCACTTCTTATATTTTCATTTGACACTCTTATCATACACAGATTTTCCACAAATTCTTCTAAGATATCTCATTTCTCTCTAAAGTCAAGAGTATTTATCTTCTGAACTTACTTTCATGAATAGGACAAGACTGATTGCTCTTCCCACTGGTATCATTAGAAGCAGGTATTATGAATTAATAGTATCATCTCAGAATCTAGTAGTCGAGGTGTTTACAGGACTTATGACCTGTCATCGGTTGGGTTAAGCGCACGCTTAATGTAATACAACATTCCCCATTCCACCCTTCTTACAACCACCATGTCTGACAAATTTTTGGAAGTTGTATATATGCTAATATGCAACACCACAATTCACATGTTCTATTTCTATCTACACACTAGCGCCATCTATGAAGATTGGATTAAGCATTAAGCAGAAGATCTCACAATACATTCAAAATGTTGTAAGAATTAGGTATTATATTCAGCAGCCAAGGTGTTTTATGGGATAGCCAGGAAGAATGAACTGCCAGACTTGTCTCATCACATTTGTTAATTGTAATTTTTTAATATTATTTTTAACAGAAAAATGCACATAGCTTCGGTGGAAGCCTCTCTTCTTCAGTCTCCAGGGCTATCGCTACGTGCCCGAGCGGATCAGCTAGCTCTGCCACGGACCACACTCATTAAGATTCTGAGGGAAGATCTGAAGATTGGACTTAACCACAATCATGGAGCTTTGCAGGCGAATATTCAATCTGGTAACCATTTATTTACATAACGCTTCTATAATGAAAATGAATGCAATGTTGTTTTTATAGATTGAAATGATATGGTTAAAAAAGTATATGTTAACAATGTAAATGGAGTACGGAGTCGAGGTAGACCGAGGAAAAAATGGATCAGATAAATCGACGTGCGTGTATGACTCGCTGTATGAATGTGGAGGAAGCTAGAGAGGTATGTCAGGATAGAGTAGTGTGGCGATCCATTCTCTCTGCCTACCCCTGCGGGGAAACGGCGTGATGGTTTGTTGTTGTTGTTAGATTGAAATGATTTTAGCAAAATATTGTAGTGAAAATGCATTTGAATCATATAATTTATTTGGGGTCACTAATATTTAACAGATGGCACTAATAAAACCGATATACATGATAAAAACTTTTGGACTATAATTTATTATTCAATAACCCCCAAATGAAACAAATAATTTGTTCTATATTCGCCATCACTTTGTGTTGTGGATTCACATGTGAATTCTTTTTTGAAAACATTGTATTTTCACAATACTTCCTCAGTGTAGTAATTTGACTTTCTCAGAAAATTTGACCTTTTTAAACTAACTAACTAACCATCACGCCATCTTCCGAAGGGGTAGGCAGAAAAATTGGACTGCCACATTTTTCTTTCCTGACATATTTCTCTCGATTCCCCAACATTCATACATCGTGTCATGCACACGCGTCGATTTCTCTGACTCCTCACATGGCCGACATTCAATATTTGATTTATTTTATCGTGCCACGTTTTCCTCGGTCTTCCTCTATTTCTGGTTCCATTTACATCGTTAACATATAATTTTTTTACCATTCTTTCTTCATTCATTCTTTCCATATGTCCAAACCATCTTTATGATCCTTTCATTATTTTGTTCATAACACCATCATTCACACCGCATTCACTTCTTATATTTTCATTCGACACTCTCATCACGCACATTCGTCTAAGAGATCTCATTTCTACTGCATTTATTCTACTTTCATCCTTCTTTTGACAGTTTTTTTTTTTAAATTATGTTTTATTTTTTGTAAATAATATAGTTTTTTGTATCTACAAAAGAAAATCTTTAGAGCTCTGACTGCCATACCGATGGTCCTGGGCTCAATTCCCGGCGATGCCAGTGTGATTGTCACACTGTCTTTGGTCTGGTGTAGAATTCAAGTGATCAAATCAAATCAAATCAGTTTATTAAATTAATAGACATTACAAACAGGAAAATGTTTAAGGCATCTATTAAGTACAGGCATCTATTAAGTATCATAAAAATATTACAACAAAGTACCAGGAACGCATTAGAGATGGTTCGACATTAGGAAGACAAGATACTTTCTAAAGTCAATAGTATTTGCCCCCTGAACGTACTTTCACTAACATGAAAGACGTCGATCTCCGAGGAGACCGCGTTCAGCAGACTAATTGCTCTTCCCACCGGTGTCACCAGAGGCAGATTGGTTCTGGCGGCCAGTAGGTAAAACAATTTGTGCTGTCGCTGTCGGAGATATCTATCGGGGACAAAAAGACCAACATCCTCCAGTACGGCCGAGTTCTCGAAGTATCCCCTAATTAATCTGAAGAAATGGGTTATTAGATGTCCATCTCTTCGAAGCTGTAAAAAATTGGTTCCGAGCATTCCCAGAAGAAATGCCGTGGGATAGAGCCACGGATAGCTACCATACTCCCTCATGTAGAGATACCTCAGTGATAATAAAATGGCGATAGATTAACTACCTATCACATGTCATGAGAAACAATATGATAGCTAAAAAATCTAATTGTATACAGTAGTTGGATTCTAACAACCTGTTGTATACAAAAAAATGATAATTCCTCAATCTGGCAAGAATCGAAAGAAAAAATATCGATTTGAAGACAAAAATGGTTGTACAAAGGAGGAAAAATATATTGCATAAACTAATTTACTACCTGTTTAACAGAACAACAACTATCGTGTACCTGAAAAGTATTAAATAAATGTGTTCAAAGTTAATATGTGATTTATTCTGTTATAGGTAACAACTTGAGACCAGAAAATGAAAATGTGCCATCGCCAGAGACGAAGCAGCAAAAAAATCAAAAAACAAAACTTCAGGAGGAACCTTCACCCAGCAATGACCCTTGTCCTCCCTGCGTACCCCCGCTTCCAACCCCCGTATACACCTACCCAGTTCAGCACTGCCTCCCGTACCCCAACAACAAACAGATCCATCGCCAACATCACGGCGTTTTACCCATACATCAAAAGGTCCCAATTGATTCTCAAAACTATGTTCCTAATGTTAGCATGGGTCCACACATTGTGCCTCATTCTCATCAGCACCATATGTACCATGTCAATCATCACGGATATCAAACAAATCCTCAAATGATGTGCAAATATGAAGGATTTCATGCACAATAAATATCTTCTTCTTCTTCCTTATTGTAGACCTATGTGACCTGTTCTCCAGAGTCTTGCTCCTCCTGTGACGTAGACTCCCAGCTGTCCTTCCATCTTTTAGGAGGTCTTCCACGATGACGAGTCCCATGAGGTTGATTATGCAATGCAATATAGGGGAGTCTGGTGGTGTCCATTCTTTAAACATTACCGTACCAGACCCTTTTTCACTGTCTGCTCCATCTTATAATATCCTCACCCCACATATCTCTCTTATTCTGGTGTTCCTCACGCGATCTCTCAGTATCTTGCCTGCTATGGTCCTCAGTGTCTTCATATCGGAAGTCCTCAAAACTTGTTTGGTCGTTACTGTGTCTGCCCTTGCTTCGACGTCATGTTATTATTGGTCTTACGCATGCTTTATAGATTCTCACCTTACTCTTAATGGCCATGTCTTTGTTTTTCCATATTGTGGATTTTAGAGCGCCAGAGATTGCAGCTGCCTTATTTACTTGGGCTTGTATTTCTTCCAATAAAAATCTGTAATTGTATAAAAAAACAAATAACATATAGCTTTGAAGCAAGAGCAGACACAGTCAGGACCAAACAAGTTTTGAGGATCGACCGAGAGACCGCGTGAGAAATACCAGAATAAGAAAGATATTTGAGGTTGGAGATACTATTTAATGACAGCAAAGGAGTATAAATGCATAAAAGGAGTATAAATGCACTACATAATCAGCTTCACAGAACTCATCCTCATGAAAGATCTCCTTAAAGATGGAATGACAGCTGGTTATCTACCTCACAGGAAGAGCAACCCTCTAGAAAATAGACCACATAGGTCTATAGCAAACAAGAAGTTTTTGGGGCAACATCTATTTAGATTCCCAGTTATAAATAAGACTGTTATATAAGTATTATTTTTAAGTTTGTATATTTATTTAAAAAATAAACATAAATACATATCTCTCTCTCTCTTTATCTTAGCCTTAATTCCCATCATCTGAGGTCAGCCTTAGTATGCCGACTCCACACCCTTCGATCATGACTCAGCTCACAAGTTTCATGTTAAATTCCTTCCTAAAGCTGGTCCTACGTGGTCTTCTGCCCCTTGATGTGTTTGGGATGCTGAATACTTTATAAAAACCATGGTTGCTGTCTCAGTGCATTACATGGCTGTCGCTGGATTCCTGTCTCATTCAGCTTTTCAGTTTTTGAGGCAACTTGAAGCTGTGCCGGCGCTCATTTCTAATTTATATCATAAGTACTTATTACCCCACACAAGATGGTCCGATGATATTCAAAAATTTGCTGGTGATTGGATGCGAAAGGCACAAGACAGGAATACATGGAGACGTATGGGGGAGGCCTATGTCAAGCAGTGGACGACAACAGCAGTTTAAGTAAAGTAAAAGTACTTGTTACATTTTATAAAAAAAAACACCATATTTTTATTTATTTAATAAATAATTTATTATATTGTAACAAATATTAAGTGAAAGTTCACAATAAATAATAATAATTAATCAATTCATTTTCTTTCAAATCGGAAACCAGTCAACACGTAACATAAGAATGATTTGTATTATCTATATACTGACATTGAAACATTAATTTTTTCATTTACAATATTATGAAAGAATCACACGTGTTTGAAATATAATTTATGCTAGTTTATAAATCCATTTTTAGTATAAATTTTACAATACTTATTGTAAGAGAACATGCATTATGAAGCTTGAAAACTGCTTTCCCGGGCAAAATACTTGAGAAATATGGCTATGACTTTTGGCACATATTTATTTTGCGCTGTTTGAAAAAATGTATGTATTTTACAACTGATGGAAAATTATTTGTTTGACAGAATTAGAATAATTACGCCGAGAATTTCTACGTGTAATATGTCAAAGTTTAGTATTTACAAAATATATATGTATATTTTTATCGAAATATATTTATAAAAATAACAACATCATCACTCAAACCTTTTCTCCTGTATAGAAAGAGTATTCACAAAAGTGTTTTGATTCTAAGATTTTTTATATTAAACTTAAACTAACAAAGAAAGCACACGGCAAAGAAAATTGAATATGAATAAAAACGTCCATTTTAATATATTTTATGTGAATGACATGTTTTGCCTGTATAAGGCATTATCAAATGTTTGATACAGATGTGGTTAATATAATAAAACTTCTAGACAACAGACGTTTTCATTTGTATCAATTATTTATTATAAATATGGAGTTTTATAACATTTTTTCATGAAATAATGAATATGGAGAATTGACTTCAGGGTGGGATTTTGCAGGATTATAGTTCCCACCAAGAGTTGTTGATAGTCAGAGAAAGTGCAATAGCCAGTGAATTTAGAAAAAAAAAACTTCAAACTTTTCACCGTTGCTTACGTATTAGAATTTTTCCCACAATTCTTTATTTTCCGCTGGCGAAAGCCAAATAATTAATGTTTAAATTTGAGCTGAGGAAATAATTAATTTTTATAGGTATAAAATAATAAAACACTTTGCATAACATTAGAGATTGTTCTTAAATCGCCCTGATGAAGCTTGGGTACAAGCAAAATTAGTTGGCATCAATTAAAATAACCATATCGTGATAAAAAGTGTCTTATTATTTTAACGAACCGTGACATGCACGCGCGTCGATTTCTCTGACTCCTCACATGGCCGACATTCAATATTTGATTTATTTGATCGTGCCACGTTTTCCTTGGTCTTCCTCTATTTCTGGTTCCATTTACAAAATTAACATATTATTTTATATCTATTAATTTTAAATGTCTAACCACAAAGTGAGCGTTGTAAAAATTTAAACAATTAATTGTTTAAAAAACACATACATATACGATTAATAATCATCTGGCCAGCGGAGAAGAGAAGTAAACTATTCCCACAACCACCTAACTGTTGAAATTCATGACGAAATTTCTAATATACATATAAGCAATGGTGAAAACTATGAAGGCTTTCTTTTCGAAATTGGCTAGCTATTGTGTTTTCTTACTTTGACTATCAACGATTCTTAGAGGGTCTACACCCTGCAAAATCCCAACCCGAATTAAATTATCCATGTAGTGCGCTTCCCTTGTAGGTGATGGTTTATTGTATAAACCATGCATTCCAGTATAATAACTAACATTTTGTTTTAAAAACATTCAAACTCGAATCTTCCGGCATTGTCAAAATATCCGATGAAGATAAAGGCCAACATTCTTTCATATTAGTCAAGTTTTAACCGTCCACTTTAGATATATTAAAAATTTACACACGTTTTTCTACAATTCTACATATTTAAAAAATGTATAAATATACTTATGATAATAAATTTTCACTTAAATTCGAGCAATATTTTGCGACTACGCATTAAAACGTATTCATTTATAGTAAAATTGATCTATAAAACACCTCTAAGTAATTATATTACAGACGTATTATTTATTGCACTTTATTAATCCGTGAGATCCATTCACTTCAAAATTAATTACGTAATCATGTGTTACGTTCTTACATCTCACAATCATATTAAATGCATGGCACACAGAATGAATACAGAAATATTTACTCTAAAATTTGATTTTGTCCAATTCCACGTTAATTTGGAAATAAAATAAAATATTTAAACAAAAACACTTCAAACCTTTTCCGGTCCTATTTCGAATGACATTCGACATCGACATTTCGAATGACATTCGACATTTTTCATCTTCATCAGTTTTGTCAAAATATAAACAAACATATTTTGTTCTCGCTCGTATTTAGTGTAGCGGTATATATACTGGGACGAGGATTCAATAACAATATTCAAGTGACAATAAAATGGCAATAAATTAGCTACCTATCACATGTCACGAGAATCAATTTGATAGCTATACCCATTACATTTGATTTGGCTTGCGCTGTAATGATGTGAGGAGTGATTCAACAAAATAATAGTAATAGGAAAGAAATTCAGTTGACGATATCCTAATAAGACAAAACCAGTCTTTAACCCTTAACGTACCGTGTTCAAAACAAAACACTCGCTCCCATGTGGTCAATTCAGTTTACCGCTAACTTTATCTATAAATATCAAGCATATGACTCGATGAATCAAAATTTAATTTATGTCATCTTGTAGGGAATTTCATTAGGAATAGATCGATATCTATAACATACATGGATTATTTGAAAAACATATCATTATTAATTTTTTTCTGGAACCATGCGATTTCTGATATAGAATGCCGAGACAGCATATGAACAACTGACACCAAGTATGAACTTGTCTCGCCCCGCCGCGCCGTGGCGTTATAATTTTACGTATGATAAAGGCACCTAGGCAAAATGTATATTACGTTCAAGACAACGAGTACGTATTAATATTTGTCCCTTTTGGTAAAGTGTTAATATTTTCACAGTTCTGATATTATTAAGTTGCGTGCTGCGTTTCCGTCCACAATCGGTATTATTACGTATGAGAAAAGGCCAAACATATAATTTATAATACGTTCAAAACAGCGAGTAAGTATTTGTCACTTTTGATAAAGTTGTAAATATTAGCAAAACAAATTCTACCTTAACACGAATGAAGGTGAGGGCAGTCTTAAAAAATTTTTTTTTTTGGGATGAAGAAAGTAATTTTTTGCTTTTTTTTTATTACGAAATATTGAGAACACTTAAATGGAAGATTACAATTTTTTTTTATAATATTAGGGTCCATAGGTTTTAAGAAAATCAACATTAAATTGGCAGTGGAAACTCAATTGACCACATGGCAACGCGACGGTTAAAAAAATATATACAAAACAGTAGAATTATAAACAGAAATGTTTTTTTGAATTAAGCATGGGAGCATAGACGAGTGTGTAGGTTTCTCTAAAACTTTCATACTCACAGACATTTAGTGTAAAATATAGTTCAAACTGACACCAAAAGCGTTAAAAAAAAAACTGCTCAATCATTGTACAAAACCTAATAACATCTTTAATTTAATTAGAATTGGCAAATATTTAACTTCTCGGTGAGTTTTTTATTAGAATTTAACACTTATTTTATTTTTCACGATTAAAATATAAATCGAATTTATATTCTTTGAATTATAATCACAAAACCGGTCATATTCTGTTGTGAATATTTTCAAGGTGAATTTCCTCATCGATCGCCAAGATGTTAATCTTACTTAAACAGATAATCCATTGTTTTGGCAAAAACACTTTGATATTTTATTAACTGATATTAACATTATTAACTGATTAATTAAAACACTGTGTTGATTATAACAGCTTCTATCAACAAGCTTCTATCCAGAAACACCAAGCTGCGTATTTATAACACCATCATCAAGCCAGTGGTGACATGTGGTTCTGAGTCATGGACAATGACTCTAAAATAACAACAGAGAATCTATTGGTTTGAGGATAAAATACTTAGAATTATCCTGGGACCCAGACCCGGCGTTGCAGCGGGAACATGGAGGCATAGGACCAACCAAGAGATCCGTACGAAGACCCAGCAGCCCCTTATAACGAACACCGTGAGAGCCGGTCGCCTACCATGGATTGGGCACGTATGCCGGTCTAATGAATGGAAGCGAAGCATGGAACTGGCAGAAGAAGGATGAGAGCAGAATAAATATGGTAGAGATGAGGTCCCTAAGACGTATGTGTGTAGAACGATATACGACAGAATCTCAAATGCTGATATAAGAAAGGAATGTAGAGCAGAAGAAGGTATTATGAGCAAAATTATGAAAGGATCGTTGGGTTGGTTCGGACATATGGAACGCATGGATGGAGAAAAAATGGCTAAGAAAGTATACGTTAATGATGTAAATGGGGTACAAAGTCGAGGCAGACTGAGGAAAACATGGCATGACCAAATTAATCAAATTTTAAAGGTTGGTCATGTTAAAAGTCGGAGGAATCGACGTGCGTGTATGACTCCTTGTATGAATGTGGAGGAATCCAGAGAGGTTTGCCAGGATAGAGTAGTGTGGCGGTCCATTCTCTCTGCCTACCCCTGCGGGGAAACGGCGTGATGGTTTGTTTGTTTGTATTTATAGTTTTAATTGTTTCAGAATGTTAGCGCTAAACGGGATTTCTTTCGCCATGACATACTTCACTGCCGAGCCGATGAGACCAGAGCAATCAAGACCCTGTATGCGTCTAGACCGACTGGAGTAAGACCTCTAGGAAGGCCTAGACAACGCCTAATGAACAATGTTCTGGCTGACCTGGCTAGGTTGGGCGAATCGGACTGCTGGGAGCAAAAGGCGCAGGATCGAGGAGCTTGGCAAAAAATCATAAAGGAGGCTAAAACTCTTCAAGAGTTGTATGGCCATAGGAAGTAGTAGTAAGTAGTTGATTATAACACCTGATGATGCTAAAATTGGTTAGCGAAACAGCTGTCGCGACAATTTCAAAAGAAATTAAATCAATTGTGATATTCTAAAACAGTGTTTTAATTAAACAGTTACTAACTTAAGCAGCAATGAATTCTTGCTTGTTAATCTTTCATGTCCGAGCGTTAGAAAAAAATCAGTGCCAATAATTTCCTAATATTTTATATCTTTGAAAAACTTCACTAAGGTATGAAAGGATTTTAAATAAATGCCACGAAGAAAGAGTTCTAATATAGAATTGGATTTAAACTTCCGGGGTTGGTTCTGAAACAGCTATGGGGACGAGAGAATTCCTGCAAAGGCCCCAGAACATCTGTGGGACCAGGTTCTTCCTGCAAGCTTCAAACCTGGAACGACAAAGTGATAACCGTTCAGAATATTATTCTAGCGGAAACAATGTATACAATCAAACTAAAATTAAATATTCGATACATACACTTATTTCACTAATACAAATAAATAATAAATAATTAACAAAATTGAAAGAAAATTTGATACCTTAGTGATTAACACCTATTTATATAATATTTTTTTAAAACTGTGTTTATGTATCATACTAAACAAAAACATTATCTTTAAATTGTGAAAGAAATTATTAATAGCATTATTTGGATTTAAGTTAATAAAATTAGGTCCATAAAATAAAGTCAAGCGTGTGTAATCAAAAAATCCGATGGGCTTGTCTTACTGGATAGCCCTAGCCACCAGTGGCGTGCCTAGTGTCAGCCAGTCAGGCAAGCCAAGGAATTATAAATAAATATTCATAAAGAAATTACATAATCTTTCTTTTCATAACATTTCTGCACATAACTTAAATGACAGATAACATTCTGACAATAGAAATGAAGTGGGTTACACATCAAATAGTAACATACTTCAGAGTGATAAAGCCCGGCTTCAAATCCATACAAAAAATTGTAGATATCTTCTGTTATATATGCACCTAGCTATATGATTACAAGCCAAAAATACATAAGTGCGACAAAGACCCTTTTACATTTTGCAAGCCCAATATGAAGCCCATCGAAAACATGTGGACGTAGGCCATTTCGCGGGCGTCTCACCTACGGTACGTATGAGTGAAATAAAATACAGCGCATGAAAAAAAACATACACGTAGGTCATTTTGCTCATGTCGGCGGAGTGACATCCAACTCAACGAATTAAATAGCTTTAGTGCACTTATGCGAAATTCTAAATATTATTTTTTTCGTGGACGGTTCAAATGCGCAAAAACATCGTTTTGATTTAGATTTTTTAAGGCAAGCCCAGCTTCTCGGCTTGTATGGACGTACTGCCACTGATAGCCACGCCACTGTATTTAATTTTATTTGCAATAAATATAACACATAAAATAATATTTAACTTACTTCCAGCCAACATGCCCGCCGCACATCCGGCAGACTGCGATGGTCCAGCGGTAGCCAGGGAACCAGGTGAACTTAGTGGAGGGGAGGCCGTGCAGGGCCACGTTGCTCGCCGCCCGCACCGACAGAATGTCGTGGACATAGCCCCCTAAAACACAGATACATCAGGACTCCATTGGCATTCAATGGACAGATAGCGTATGTAGTGAAGTTCTTTATGATTGTAATTAACCATTCCTTAGCAAAGCGAAACATGTCATTTCCCTAAAATATAATAAAACTTCTAGTAAACAGATGTCATTATTATTAAGATTTTTTTAAAGAAATCACCAAGTAAATTATTATATGGGTGAGCCATAGAGGACTCTCTCCGCTTACCCGAAGCTGTTATAGGCACAGCAGTGCCTTTCGTCAGCTTCACTCTAGGCCCGTCCCCCGTCCATGCGGGACTTACGTTAAAAAAAAAAAATAAATAATATACGTATATTTGCAACCAAGGGGGACCCAGACCACATTTAAGATACGCTACTCTCCCTCAATGACCATGTGCAATGTAGAATTTCAAATGTGAGCAGAAAATAGCTCATTATAATGAAGAAGAAATCTCAAGGTTCAACCCATGTCTACTGTATCAGTTGCCAAGCGTTCTCTATCCTAAAACACTACCCGGATATTATAATTGGGAATATCCAGGGAATTATTGTCTGACCATTTTTTTTTCAAAAGGTGCTCAACATTATTTTTTTTATAATCATAATAACTACATCAGATACAAGAATATCGTCATAAAAAAGAGTTTGTTAATATATGGATAAATATTATCGCAAAACATTCACTCCATGTACCGCTATACCACCATGGAAATATATCTGTTGAAGAAAATACTACTCAGGGTCGATGGCATGCCCCAACTGTGTTGCAGTATACAATCATAAAATACTAAATACGCTATCTGTAATTATAGGTTAGACTTAGTTACGTTAACACCGCTGTTTTTATTTTGTTATGATATCCCCCGAATAATGTAGGATAACTCATCTATTTCTTTAACCTGTCCGGTGGTACTGGTACGATTACACCTACAATATTTTTTTTCCAAATACGATACTGCCATCTGTGAATCATTTGTCACAAGCGTTTAAAGTTTTTAGCAATGTAACTAACTATAATAATCACATTTGATAATATTCCGTGATGTCATCACTCCCACGTTGAATGTCAACCTTTTAATGTTAAACTGCGATTTATGTGTAATATAACAATAAAAATAAAGTTAAATAATTTTTCTTGCAAAGAAAAATAAGATTTTGTACTTCCGTATTTATTTGAATTTGTTGGACAATTTGGATTCACCAAATTTGCTGGACATGGATGGATGGGAGCGGCAATGGATAGGGGGCGGTGGCGGGCTTTGGGAGAGGCCTACATTCAGTAGTGGATGACAGACGACTGATGATGATGATGATTTATTTTTAAATAATCCCTATTGTGTTAAATAAATTAATGATCTACAGGTGCGGATGGTTGACTATTTAAGAAAAATGCATTTATTTTTTCCTTCTAAACTGATTAATATTGATTTTTTTGCCGTAGTTCAAAAGTAAAAATGTATTTTAATTTCGTATTCTATGATTTGGTATTGAATTCTTTTTATTTTGTTGAGTTGGAAAAAAAAACTCACTATCGGACAGGTTAAGATTAAGATGAGATGCCACAGCGGTATTGGTTAGTGAGCAAATAATGATATTGGTTAGTGAAAGGCAAATGGTCTTAGTTAGAGAATGAAGAAATGTATTGGTTAGTAAGCAAATGATGGTATCGGTCAGTAATCAAACAACGGAATACTTTTCCTGAGTGGGCATGTGCTCTTTGAGATGAATTATTTAAAGAATCACTGCCACTTCAAATTGAGGTCGTCTTCTGGATAGCCAAATAGAAAAAAAATACTTCTACTGGTTCCTTCATTATCACTCAATTTAAAAGAAAAAATACATATGTATACAGATACACAAGTTTTGTTTTAAACTACAATACTCTCATCTATTCTATTGTATTGTACCAACATGTGAAATACCAATGATGAAACCCTACTGAGTCAACTTCTTTATTCACATTGATTTAAACGTAAATACCAGAATATTTTTCAATTAGAAATTTAATGCTAGTTTTAAGCTAGCTAGATATAATAAAAATTCATAATTAACTAACTAATCATCACGACATCTCTCTGAAGGGGTAGGCATAAAGAACGGACTGCCACACTTTCCTTTCCTGACATAATTATCTCGCTTCCTCAACATTCATACATTGTGTCATGCACGCATGTCGATTTCTCTGACTCCTCACGTGGCCGACATTCGATTTATTTGATAGTGCCATGTTTTCCTAGATCTTCCTCTTTTTCTAGCTCTATTTACGTCATTTACATATACTTTCTTCACCATTCTTTCTTCATTCATTCTTTCCATGTGTCCAAACCATCTTAATGATCATAAATAAAGGAATGAAAAAGGGAAATTGTTGAGTAAACAGAAGACAAATTACTTGACTTTGAAACATTATAGAAAAGAGCTATCGGACAATTGAGAAATATTTTTTTAAATGACTAGTCCACATCATAAAGAAGATATAATTATTTTATCAAAATACATATTATAATTTAAAAGGTTATGATAACACTGTAATTAAATACTTTGGGGGGAAAAAATTCTGCGATGGTTTACATTATTAATCCTTGTAAATAATGAAAATAATTATAATAACAATAAAATTTCAATAAAAAAAAAGAAATTAAATAATAAATAAATATAGTTGTTTGTTACCGCCATTGTTAGTGTTTTTTAATGCATAATTATAGGTTTTAGTGTCACTTACTTCGGAATATGTTATAGTTACCTAAATTACAAAAGTTGGAATAAAGACCTTCGCTCGACATGGCGAACATTGCAGACTTGCTACAAATTTCCGTCATGCATTTTATGCAATTAAGATTTCGAATCTGGAAAAAGAAAAACATTCATATCAAACATATAATTATTTCCAATTGCTTCGCACCAGAATAAAGATTTTTACTTTTAAATATTTCTGGCCCTCTCTAACTGGACAGGTATTAGGTCCTTACATATGAAATTGGCGTTTTGTATGGGAGGAACATAAAGTTGATTTTTTTTTAATATAATATATTTATTTAATCAAAGTATGTACCATTGCTATCTATGCACTTTTGCCATCTCATAGGTAGTTCATCGATCCCTTTACTAAAAAAAACATTCGGACGGGAATTAATAAAATCTTTGAAGTCGGTTTGGACTGCCCCATCGGAGTTGAATTTTTTCCCTTGCAAGAAGTTATCCAAATTTCGAAAAAAATAGTAATCTGTTGGGGCAAGGTCCGGAGAGTACGGTGGATGTCTTAGACATTCCAATTGAAGCTCTTCTAATTTGGTAGCCGTCTGTTGTGCAGTGTGTGGTCTAGCGTTATCATGAAGCAGCAGTGGCCTAGAGCGATTAACCAGCCTCGGTTGTTTAGCAGCTAGCTTTTCCATCATGGTTTGCAGTTGCTGACAATAGACATCTGCCGTAATCGTCTGGCCAGATTTAAGAAAGCTGTAGTGAACGACACCAGCACTAGTCCACCAAACGCTCACAAGTAACTTTTTTGGAGTCAATTTTCGCTTGGGGCATGGTTTGGCTGGTTCGGCAGGGTTCAGCCATTGCGATGAGCGCTTCCGATTATCATACAGGATCCAATTTTCATCACATGTAATGATTCGATTCAAAATCCCTTCATTATTGTGCCGGTTGAGTAATGCAACGCAGCAGTCAACGCGCGTTTGTTGATTTGCTTCACTCAATTCGTGAGGTACCCACCTTTCAAGCTTTTTCACCTTCCCAATTTGCTTCAAGTGGATTAAAACAGTTTTATCACTAACACCGCAGCCTGCAGCTAACTCGGACGTGGTTTGCGATGGATCCGCTTCCACAATAGCCTTCAATTCTTCATTATCAACTTTGGTCTCCGGCCGTCCACGGGGCTTGTTCTGCAGGTCGAAATTTCCAGAACGAAAACGTTGGAACCAAAAACGCACTGTGTTTTCTTTTGCGGCACCGTCGCCATACACATCATTAATCCTTCGAGCCGTTTCTGCAGCACTGGTGCCACGGTGGAACTCGTACTCGTAAATAACGCAATATTTCAAGTTTTCCATTTTGTAAACTGAGTGACGCAAAGAAAAAAAACAATTGAGGAAAAAACAAATTAATTATCATTTTCGAAACACAAATACTTGAGTAAATAGCTGTATAAATTTGAATTTGGAATTCCTAACCAAAGAGAAGATATTTGAGATCAAAGTTGCCAGTACGGCAAAACGCCAATTTCATATGTAAGGACCTAATATTATGCAATATATAATTCTAATAGAAGAAAACAACAAAAAAGGATCTTATTTTTTAAGAGTAATTACACAACAGCAACAAACCATCACTGTTTCTCCGCAGGGGTAGGCAGAGAGAATGGACGGCCACACTACTCTATCCTGACACACCTCTCTAGCTTCCTCCACATTCATACAGCGAGTCATACATGCACGTCGATTCTTCCGACTTCCAACACGATCAACCTTTAAATTTTGATTAATTTGGTCATGCCATGTTTTCTTCGGTCTGCCTCGACTCCATACTCCATTTATATCATTAACTTATACTTTCTAAACCATTCTTTCTCCATTCATGCGCTCCATATGTCCGAACCAATGCAGCAATCCTTTCATAATTTTGTTCATAATACCTTATTCCACTCTACATTCCTTTCTTATATCGGCATTTGAGATTCTGTCGTATATCGTTCTACCACAAATACGTCTTGGGGACCTCATCTCTACCGCATTTATTCTGCTCTCATCCTTCTTCTGCCAGTTCCATGCTTCGCTTCCATACATTAGGGTTGGAACTAAAACTCCATTGTGAACGGCCGTTTTAAGTCATTTAAGTAATTAGACTTCGCATTAACCGATTTGTGGATTATCCACAGGAATAAAAAATTGGACTATCGCACTATTAACTGTGCGATATGTTATTTTTAGTCTTATGCATGCTTTATAACTCCTCATCTTACTCTTAACCTCTATGTGCGTACCGCCCCAACTGTGGGGCCATTGAATACATAGTCAGATAGCAAATGACCCCATGCTTGGGGCTCATTTATAATTTCTGTAATATTCCCAGATTATGCCAAAATTTGGACTACCAGCGACATCTATTGATGTACACAAAATTGAATAATTTATCGGCTGGTTATATGGTTTACAAACTGAAAAAAATTATGTTTTATAAATGTCCCTAATATCTTACTACTCCAGAGGTTAATAGCCATGCTTTAATAATCGTAGAACAATAATAATGTTGAAAAGTATCTAAAATAAATTATCCCCTAACACAAAAGCTTTGATTTACCTTCTTTATGTGACAAAGTCCTGTGTATAATCTAAGAACGGCATTATCCATTATAAACAGATCGAGTCTCTCCTCATCCGACAGAGCCAGATTTGTTCCTATCCAAAACGATAGTGCCATTGGGTCAGAGGGTAATTTATCTGAAATAGACATAAAATTATTAGAACAAGTCTCAACGGGTTAAACTTAAATTAAAAGCTTTTTTTTTTAAATATTATTGTCACAAACCAAATAACATTGTCTTGAAATGTGCCCTTATTTGCTCTATGATATTTTCAGTGTCCACCAAGTCGTAGATAAACTGCGGCCAGGGTGTCAGCGCGGAATCTGCCCGTCGTAGTAATTCATTTAACCTAAAAGCAAAACACAAAACAACATATTTATCTGAAAAGGTGCAAAACTTTGCTAGGATTGAAACTATAGGGTGTTTTTTTAGAGGTTTTGTTTTTAAACTGGCAACAATGTTTCAACAGACTGTCAATTTGACAGTTGACAGTTGATTTGTAGTCAGTACGTTTTGCCATTTCACCATGAATAGCGCTTGCAAATAGGACAAATTTATTTTGAAAATTATGGTTCGATTCGTCAAACTTATCGTGCACTACATTCATTTTACGGTCTTACGGTCCACATAATCGTCCATCCGAGCAAGTTATTCGGAAGACCATGGATCGTTTTCGCACCACGTACATTCTAGTGGATAATACGCATCCACAAAGATGACAATTGTCAAAAATTGGACATCACGATTGCACTACATTCGAGCTAGCCGTGGCGCTCATATCCCAGAAATTATATTTAAACAATAATGGCATAAAATTATCTATTAAATAAAGCCTATATCATAGACATTAACATTATTTTAATGTGTACCTCTATTGTATACCTCTAAAAAAAAAAACTTATACAAAGAAGAAGAGCATTAGTAATAAACGTCAGTAGTAATAGACGTAAAAAACATATATATCAATTTAAATATCGTCATTTGGCAATTACCTTGTGGCGGGGGCATTTTTGTGTCGGCCCGTATTGAATAATCTTGAATTCTGCAATGGATCCGATAACATTACATCGGGTAAAATTTGCACTTTCCTTTGGTCGATGCTGCAAAATAAAATTATAAACAATTTGTTGAAAAACTTAATGTGCGATGGAAAATAATTAAAATCAATATCCATGCAGGAAAAAGTCTTCTTTTTCTACTTCTTACAGGTCTGGTGACCTATTGTTGGTTGCATTTCCATCCTCCTGAGAAATGGACTATCAACTATCTCAGCATCTTCTCCAGCCACGTGGTCAGCAATGGCGGTACTCCCATAGAAGCCCAAAAGCCCGGCTTGCGTAAGAAATTTTGAATCAAAACCTCTTCTGGCTTACAGAGGTTCAGCTCATGTGGCTATTCCTCTTACGTCTGATGGGAACATTGTTTGAAGGTGATTTGGTGAGGTGTTGGTTTATGCGGGAGCATGATTACTTGGATTTGGGGGGTTTGATTCAAAATTTCTTACGCAAGCCGGGCTTCTGGGCTTCTATGGGAGTACCGCCACTGGTGGTCAGGTACCCTCCGGTAGACTGTCTCGAGCTACCAACATATTTAGGATCCTATTTTCTTGCATGCAGGAGACATGCAAGTTCCAGAATCTTCTTCTTTGGCGCCCCCATCTGACAATGTGTTCAATCTCACAAACTCTTCAGATTTCTGTATTTCAAATATTTATGTTTTTTTTTAAACTGTGACTAACCTGTTAGACGGTGATAAAGGACGTTGTTCTATATCGAGGAGTCGAAACCTCTGCCGAGCTTTGGCCTTGAAAGACAGCGGTTGACGGAACAGTCTTTGCAAGCCTTCAAACGAGGGGGGCGTGGCTTCAACCACTTCGCAGAGCACTCCGTAGAGACGAGAATTTTCATAACTAGAATGTACAAAATAATAATTATTTACACTATATTCACAAACAGTGAAGTGCTGAAAAAACACTTACGAGGATATACAAGAGATTTTATAATATAATTGTTAAATAATTTATGTAGTATTTTAACTCTAATGGCAGCGTGTGTGACACGTCCTTAATCCCATATTCATAAATACAGATAACTAACTAACTAACTAGCCATCACGCCGTTTCTCCGAAGGGGTAGACAAAAAGAATGGATCGCCACACTTTAACCGATGCGACACTCCATCCTCCTCTTTTCGCTCCCATGGTAGATGCGGCCTGATGGGTTGCGAACCTCATCACCACCAATAGGCATCTCCTGCACACATTTCGACCGTCCAACGTCCACAAAATAAATCGATAATACAGATAAAATTGTATATTAACCGCCCTACCTCCAGGCAACTCTCCGAGAAACATGCAAAAAAAAATCACATTTTTTTTATTATAAAATTTAATTATATCTTATTTTATATTTTTAAATTACGAAACGTCAAAAACTCGATCACACACTTCGCCTGCCCCTTATTTATGAAGACTTGGACTCGAGTGTTGTTGGCACACGCGCGTATCCCTAACAGTTTGTACATTTTAGGTACATTACTTTTTCTCAAGCGCATACGTGATAGCGCAGAATGGTACAGTCACAGTGAACGTATCACGTACGTTCAAATACGTAGGGTGGTTAAAGCAATAACTTTCGAAAATGTGTATTAACAGCCAAAGATTATACATTCAGATTAGCATTAAAAAAAATTATTATATTCTTTAATAGCAGAAATAAATAAAGAATAATTAAATTACAGTTTAAAAGACCAACAAGTGCATTTTTCTTTTTTTGCATATTTTTCAATCAAATTCTATAGTTTACTCTAAATAAAGCAGCATTATAATATAAGTTAATCAATCCATAGAAAATAAGCAGAAAATGAGAAGAAACTTACTGAAAAATTAAGCCAAACATTCGCTCTGTTTGAATCATATTCTGGAGAACATCCATATCGCCAGTATCGCCAAATACCATGGGCAGTGTCTCCCCGGGGAATATAACGCTACGATGATACCAGCACAGGAGACATCCTACCCAGCCTGGTTCTAGGATTGAGCGCCCCGGGATGGTTACCAAACTGTTAGGTAGGTACTGAAACATTTATTAACATTGAATTCATGCAGTGATAATTGAAATTCTAAATTCGATTGATACCCTAGTGATCAAAAGTCGTACTACACAAACAAATGTCTTCTAAATATTCTTATTGGTTTAAATTGATTATCATATAGGATCCTCGTCAAATTATTCACTGAAGCATGATAACTTGAAATTTAATTTTTTTTTAAAACATAATTATCATCAAATCTTGCTATTATTCTTTATTTGTATCAGTTTTGTAAATTATTATTACTATTATTATTATTCTAATGACTTGTATTTTAAGTGGGCCGTTTTGTAAAATCATTTACTCCAAGGGCGCACTAGGAAATGACTGACCGAACAGTGCAGTCTTTAGAAGTTTCTTAAATTTAACGTCACTATCCTCATACTTAATACTAACATGGAGGCTATTCCACGCCACAGACCCGCAACGCTGAATGCACGATCATAGAAACTTGCTTTATTGGCTCTGACTGGAATTATTATGTTGTTTGCACTTGTTTCTACTGATCGGAGTGAACGTTGCCTTTCTGTGGGCATGGGTGTCACGCAGAGGTCCGATATATAATCTGGGGCTCTCCGGTGTCGAGCCTTAAACACTGTCAAACACAATCTATATTTTACTCGCTCTCGGATTTTAAGCTAGTGAAGGTCCTTCCCATAATCAATCAGGCAGCAGCATTGAATACGCTTTGTATTCTGCTTAATTGATTATTTGGCAATCCAGCGTACATTCCGTTGCAATAATCTAAACGTGACACTACAAAAGAATTTACGAGGGTCCTAGCTTCACCAATAGGTAAATATCTCCTTATATGCTTTAGCTGTCTCAGTTGGAAGAAACTAGATTTCAAAGATTCAATATAACATAGACCCAAGATATGTTATACTATAGTTTCCCTATACTGCTGTATAACGGCAGCTGTATATGATTTATATTTTTTCTAGATTTATCTTAACTTGGAAACTCAAATTGTAATTTAAAACCCACATTAAAAATTTATACAAACTTTTGCAACTCCATTTGAAAAAAGAATCAATTGGATTAATAATAAATACCGTGTGCGCCGATGGAAGATCTCTGTCAAATTCCACCAGTTGTATTGGACTATCCTCTGCGCCTTCCGCTGAAGAATAATCATTATTACTCATGTCGCTTCCACCTGAAAAATATGACAAATAAATAATATCTTATATATTTAAAGCGAGTATACTCAATTACCCTACTGATAAACCTCCTCCTTCTCTTCTTTATAATATCGCTAGCTATCCATCTAATTTAAATCATCTCTCTCGCCGCTAAAAATTATACCTACGATTAGACGCCATTGCAAATACGGAAACTTATATGTTGGAAAACTATATGATTTTTGTTACGCTTTAATATGTTATGATAGATGACAGCATTATTCGGAATGTTTCGGTTTGAAATGAAGTGTTTTACTGTATTAATCACTTGGTAGACAAACATTCTTAAGAAGTATACACAAAAACAAATAATCAGTAACAAGTGGTAACGATTTGTATTAGAAAATTTAAACTTTAAAGACATTGCGATATTTCTAGAAAGCTAAAATAAAATAATGATATATATTTTTAAATATGTGTAAATATACTTTGCTGATCTTCATTGGCGTAATAAACACTATCCTCACTGTCACTTGAGCTGGTCGAACTTTCATCATTCATTTTGTCGATATTTGATCGCGTTTCTTAGGGCCGCCAATGGCCATAAAATGCTTAGCGTATTTCGACAAATTCTTCGCAAAATAATAATAAATCTTCAAACAACAGCGTTCTTTTTCAGCACACCAATGGATAAAGAACGTAGATTAAAAATAAAAACATAGGATCAGATAGACCAAGAAAAAACAGACATTTAATGTTGCCATATTAGTGTACGCAGCTGTGTGTTATTAAATCACCGGGGTCTTACATAAATTCTCTAAAGTGCCATATAAAAATTCAACACTCAAGTACTTAATTAAATATGTATTATAGGGGGATATAAAATTTTAATGAAAAATAAGCAATGTTTGAAAATTTTATTGTGAAAATTTTTAATCAGAGTGATATTTTAATTTGACTGTTAAAAACCTTAATTACGAATACACGCCATATACGACAGGAACAATTATTGTGTTGAGAAATTCGTGAAAAACGGATTATTATTATAATTCCGGAGAATGCATTAATAATTTTGAAAAAGATTGTAAAAAATTTCCTCAAATGTTTTAATAAATAATTATAAATTTCAATGCTTATTGAAAGTGCGATTTTGCATTATTGCTTTATACGCATAATTAAATAGGTTTTTGTTTGTACTTTAAACATTAAAATAATTCGAACTCGATTGCAATGATTTTAAATGGTATTTTTGCTCTTTGAAAGAACATAATTCAACCATAAATACTCGCAAAGGATAAAATCGATTATTAATTCAGTTTAAAATCTTAATATTACAGTAAAATACCAATTATATTATTCAAAAGGAACAAAGTAAATAAAAAAGAACGGCAACAGTGGAGTTGAACGTTTTGCGCGCTCTTTTCAAATATTCTAGGCCCTGATAAGTGGCGCCGAGATGGCAGTATGCTGAATCAATCAGCTGCTATTATTGTGGCGAACGTCATGTTGTTGGTCCATTGGACGGGTCCATTTTGGATCGGGCAAAATAAGTAGGTGTGTGGAAAGGCACGTAAGTGTGCATGTCGTTCGTAGTATCCGTACGCACACTGTTCTCTGGCCGACTGATTATTTCGATCCGTGTCGAGTGATGAAAATTAAAATAATGTAAATGCGGTGATAATTTTTAGTGGTGAATTTTTTATCTATATAAAGATAATGTAGTGTTTATAATCGTGCAATGCAATTCAGTATGCTACCTCTAAAGTGTATTGTCAGTGACGTCTCTATGTAAAATTAGATCAATCATTTCTCTCCTTCTGTCAAGAAGAGAATACAGTGTTGTGACATTTTGGGATAATACAGGATCCCATTACAGATGAAAAGTGTGCCTAAAATGGATGAGTGCTTCATCTGTCGGAACTACAATCTGTCTCCAGCGACACTGCAAGGTGCTGGCTCATGAAGAAACGACGGTGAGCGAGCTCCCTTAATACATTGTCCCTCCCTCGGTAGCCCCCTAGTCCTCCCGTCCAGGCAGGGACACCCTGACTTCAGCTCCGTCGTGTCAGGCCGTCTCCAGAAGGATAAACATCAATCTACCAGTTGAATACTATCCCAGGCGGTTGCGGGCAGCCTCGGTGGGCGCTCGCTCTGTGGTACTCTTTACTTTCCATATGATCGTGTCTTCGGACTGCTGACACAACAGTTGACCTCCTGCGCTGTCGTGCCGCAGCTTTCGGTAGCCAAATCTCTGAATTCTTATTAATTCGCGGTAATGGCGATTGCCATTTCACTACATAATATTATTTTAGTGTCGTTACTTTCTCTTAGGATTTCGCCTTTACGCGAGACGAGGACAGCGCTATTTTACTCCGAATCGTACGGAAAGTAACCGCCAAAGTGCCGAGCAGCCGTCTCCGTCTGAGGCGAAGAGAGCGAGGGAGACGGGGACAGAAGGTCGCGTGACGTACGCACGTATTTATGCATTAACATTCCGTTTGTCGGGTTCCAATTCTGTTGTGTAAATGTCGCCAATTATTATTTCATATAAAATGTGCCCCCTCGCATAATTAGGACCAGCACCGTAGGTATGGCATGGCTGTGGCCGTCTCGGCCGCGCAATCTTATCTATTCGGTGTGACTTTGACCCAACTGAACATTCTCCGCCTTCGGGTGATATTTTATTACACCTCGAATCTCTAGTGATCAATTAAACTCGATCCAAATCCTTTGTTTACCGCTAAAATCTACCGCCTTTTTTGTCCGCAACATGTAAATACGCTTTGAGTGTTTGCAAAAATTTAGCAAAATCTGGATTGTGCAATTTGTCGGTGCTCGGATCGTCGTCGGTATCCCGAGATAGCACGAAGATGGCAACCTTTGTTAGCTCCTTTCACTCCGCGCGTATTACCACATTATCCATTCGTAATCCGTCCACTTTCAAAATCGTCAATTTATCCCACTGTTTAACGCTGCATTTGCTGCCGGAGCTGTGCCCGCCAACAGTGTTCTGTATTCAAATATCACAACAATCCAATTTCGTTCGTTTCTTGAGATTTAAATGACAAACCCCACTTACATTCTCCCCTAAAAACATATTTTATTATTCCTAGGCTAGGTTAGGTTCCCTCGCACAAACAATGAGGTTCAAAACACATTGCATACATCTGATTTAAGAAAACCTGTATCCGCGGGAAAGAGGTTCATCACAGAAAAAGCGTGTACTACGAAACACACTTATTTATTTGTAATATCTATTCATTTCTAACGTGCACTTGCTTGAATGTCGCACAACTGAGTCGAAGATTTTATAAATAACATAAAAACGAATACAAAACAATTTATCCATTTAAAATTCAAACGCTACCTAATCTAACTCCCTTCCAATTGTAGATATCATTTGAAAATTTTCAGTTAGTAATGTCACAATTCTTGTTTATTGTAATTAATCTATGGTCGTGCCATTTAAACGAATAAACTTAAAATAAGAACATACATCTGCATTACCTAAAAAAAAGTATCTCTAGGTAAGTTACTTCCGAGGTTGAGTTCCTCTACAGTATCAGTAGGGGAGGGCAGCTTATAGTTCATAGAACTCCACACACTGCACACCTGTCCTGCTGCTAGTATTATTATTCCAACCCCTGTAACATTCGATGGTTATTCTCAAACTCCTTTTATTATACACGTATTGTGCGCTCGCTGAGGCCAGATTAGGTTAGTACGAATGGGAAGAGATTACGTAGGTACACACAGGTATAAAGTAGGTTCGTAAATTTTATGTACTTATTGGCCTTCCTCGGCGAAGGCAATTTTTCTATAAATTCAATTATTATCGTAGAAAATATCCAAGTAAGGTTTTGTATAAATTATCCAAATATAGGTGATCTATCATGTTTATATTGAGTAATCATTCGGCAGTCATTTATATCCTAGCTTTCTTTTTCTAAAGAAATTCCCACGCCTTCATACAGCGTGGTGATTTTTCAGGTTAGAATTTTATCATCTGTTTTTTGCACGACTATAATATTTTTCACACGATAGAAATTCCAAAGTTAGTCTATGAGAACTACATTTTTTGTTATATTATTCTTCTTACCTAATATTTATTATCTTATCTCCCATGCTATAATAATATGCATAATATTTTTATCATCATAAACAGTGTCCTGTTATTACCTTGCGATATGAAAAATAGTTCTTATTTTTAATTCGGATGGCGACCGTGTTCGTAAATGCACCAAAAAGAATCTGAGCAAATTTGACTTATTCCACGAAACGAACTCGTAAGACTAGAACTTTTTTTTGGGAAAAATATATTTCTTTTTTTGTTATTTTGAGAAGTTTAGTTACTGCGTTTAAAAATTGGCCTGCATGATATTGTATCTAAAGACTTTTATTATTGTTTTTCGTTTCTATTATAATCGGAATGGGAAATAAAAAATATGCAATGGAGGCAAGAAAATATTGTCATAAATCACAAAAAAAACGTGCTTGTGACAAGGTCAATGTGACAAAATATACCTTATATTTGAAAAAGCAAGCAAATATTCAATTATTATTTCGCTTATATGGCATTCCGAATATTGCAACGATTATTATATTTTGATATTTTTATTTAAAATGATTTTTATAATAATTTGTAAGACTCGTGATTGTCTCTCTTTTTAAATTAATGAAACTGGAAAGTATTTACTTGATTTAAAATGTTTTTATATGATAACATATTCTTAAATTAATTAGTATACAGCCCAAGTTATAGCTGTTAAAAAAGCGCCCTTGAGGTTGGTTTTTAATGAAAACAGCGCTATATAAATAAATAAATTATTACATATTATCTTATAAGATGTTTAAGACAAGTTTACGGACATTTTCAGATATACTATTTTACGATTGATACCTTGTTTTTTATTTACTACGGATTATAATTGTCTATTAGACCCGAAGACGGCGTTACAAGTAGAATATATTTTGTGAGTTAAACATCTATTTTTGGGAAACAACCATTCCAACTGTCTTCTTCAATTAGATAGGGTGATCTGTTGTTTCAAGATTTGGCTCCTCTTGCAATGCGGAAGACCAGCGATCTCTCCATCTTTTGGTTGGCCTCCCAAGTGGACGCTGGCCTACAGGTATCCCTTTTCTTCTTCTTCTTCAAGTGCCCAGTCGGGTCCCTCCAACGTTGACGATCGCGCCGCTTGGAACAGCTCCTCCGCACTTCGGATGCCGATCCACTCCCTCACGTTTCGCAGCCAGAACATCTGTCTTCTACCGGGTCCTCGGCAATCTGCAATCCCTTTTGCAGCAGTGTATTGCAGCTGTAAATGTCCATACAGTTTACATGGTCTCGCCAGAATCATCTGCTTGTTCTGCTTCATATCACGATGTCTTCCAACTGTCAATTGGAATAAAAGTATATTTCAGTATCTGCAAATCGTGCAATAAATTATGAAATAACCAATATGTCACCAACACCAACTCTACCGCAAAATTACACGATACCCGATCTATGTACGTTCTAATTTCAAATTTCTTGTGTCCGCCATACTCGCTTTGTTTACTTTTTGTGTGCAAAAGTGGGGGCATTATAATGTTAAATCCAATTATGATCCGTCGTGTTGTGATATTTCCACTCCTGTTCGTAAACACGTCGGAAGCAGGCTGCTTGGTGGCGACGCCTCCGGTGCTATAGTATTTTAATAGCATGTTATAAAATTCGCATTTTGACAGTTAAGACATTTAGTAGTACACCGATCAATGAACTACACGTTGTATTGAAATCATCGCTACCTACAATATAAAACATTAAATTATTACAACAATTAGTTCACGGAAATTTAATTAATCATAATATAAATAGGCAAAAACCCGCATGTCATCAAGAAAGAGTACGAGAATATTTTCTTATTTGCTCAGATTATTGTTGTATGACAGAAGTATAGAAAACAAAAGGAGAATAGTTTGATTTTGTTAATTGTGAAAATTTAACGAATTTTTATGAATTAAAACACTGTTTTTTCCACTTATGAGTTTATTTTTCTCGACATGTTTCGAAGGCTTACACCTTCATCATCGGGAGAACGATATGAAGATTAGTTGAGCCAAAGCGTTGCCCTAGTACAAATTTCGGGGATCGAGCGTTTGCGGTAGCCGGTCCATCAGCTTGGAACAATCTCCCTTCACACTTCAGATGCATAAATGATCCGACAGATTTCAGATCTAAGCTGAAAACCCATCTTTTTCATATTTCATACCCAATTGAAAACTTGTATATTTTTCTCTATTGAATTTTCTAACCGATCGCGAATATCAAACAAATGCAGCGTTCACATTCAGATTTAAAATACGTCTTGATGCGCCCTTGAGGTGATTACACCACAAAAACGGCGCTTTAAAAGTTCTTATATTATTGTTATTATTATAAGCTAAATAAAAGTATCAGTGAGCTGGGCATATTTGTCGGAGAAGACGGGTTTTGTAGTGGAGACCGCGCACAGGATTCCGTAAAGTTGGACATCACCCTGCTCGCTGAACAGACGATATAGTGAGGATTGCTGGACGTGGATGAATGAGGGTGGCGATGGATAGAGGGCAGTAGTTTTCTTTGAGAGAGGTCTACATTCAGCAGTGAACGACAGAGGGCTGATATGAAGAAAAATAATTTATATAATAATGTTTTTTCGATAAGTATCGTGCGCTCCTCTGCCTCTCCTGTTCTTCCCGCCGTATATTCCTGTGGTGTATCATTCTTTTTATCTTTTACATAATGCTTCTAAAATGTTCATGTATTATATATTCTTCTTCTTCTTCGATGGCCCTACAGCCCATATCGAGCCTTAGCCTCCAGTATTCTTCGCCTCCAACTCCTCCTGTCCTCCGCTTCGACCCTCCAATCTGACACTCTTAACAATCTTGCTCCATCTCTCCCAACTTCATTCTCCCATCGCAGCCTTGGTCGTCCAATTGGTCTTCTACCACCTGGGTGCAACTCCAGCAATCTTTTTGGGGTTCGCGATGACGGCATCCTCTGCACGTGACCAGCCCATCTCAGTCTATTCAGTCTGACCTGTGTGGAGAGACTGAGAGCTTTGTAAATATTGTACAGCTCGTCATTATGCCGCACTCTCCAGCCTTCACCGTCATTCACAGGCCCCAGAATTCTGCGCAGCACCCTTCTCTCAAAAGTATCCAGTCGCTCTGCAGATTTCGCTGTCATTGTCCACGCCTCACACCCATAGGTCACTACTGTACGGATGATTGTTTTATGATTGTTTTATGATTGTTTTATGATTGTTTTATATATTGTTTTATATATAATGCTTATTTATTCAATAAAGTACAGCGGAGCATAAAAGTAAGATGGGGTAGATTAAATGTGGTCTGGCACCCCCTTGTTGTTGCCGTCTTTAAATGTAAGTCCCGGATGGACCGGGGACAGGCCCAGGGAGTGTACGAGCGAGGCTGACAAAAGGGCGCCCCTACGCCCTATAACAGCCTCGGGTATGTGGCGGGAACTTCCATGTTCCTTTTAAAAAAAATGTTTGTTCATGTTTGGCATTCGCGTGTATGAAACCTTTCCTGTAACGCAAGCAGCGGGCTCTAGAGTTTCAACACACCTAGGTTGATTATGTTATACCGTTAAGTGAGTTTGTATAATGCTCTGTATCAACTGTAGAAGGGGAATACGCTGTACGTATCTAGTTTTGTCTTTATTTTTTTATTTATTGGTGTTAGTTGACCGCAGACTGCAGGGAAATGTAATGATATGCGATTTCCGTCCAATTAGCGTGTCAATAATACTTTCCACGAGAAATTCATTTACATATTTTCTATTATTAATTTACAAAATCATAAAGGCCCCCCCACAGTGCAACTTGCTCAACGCAAATTGAAATGAATTATACACACTTATATGAAAAATTAATACTGCATCACTCAACACACGACCTTCGTGGCCGAGTGGTAAGTGCTACGACTACCACACCGAAGTCACACTGTCTTTGGTCTGGTGAAGAATTCACGTGACAATAAAATAGCGATAGATTAGCCACCTATCACATGTCACGAGAATCACTATTTTAGCTATAATACCCTTTACATTGATTTGGCTCATGCTGTCAATAATTTTTGAAAAACAACCTTTTGCTCTTTTCACTAACATGTTTCGGTCTGTACACGTCCTTCTTTAGAGTAAAAAAACTTTAAGCGTTACGAAAATGCAATGTTTTTCAAAAGTTATTTAAATTCTAATTTTGCATTTAAATTAATAAAATCCTCAGATTTCTCTAACATGATTTTGATATTTGAAAAAAGTAACCAATCTTCCATAATTGGCTTGAAGACGAAGTACTTGAATAGTGTGGGGACCAATTGGCATCTGGTAATATATTCAAAATTTTATTTAAATAATACTACATTAGGTTATTAAAAATAAAATAAAATGACTATTAATATCGTTCCATAAATTGCAATATATTATTTTTATTGTGCTATTTACTGCTATGTAATCGGTTAATTATAATAATTTCTTGATATTATTCATTTAAGAAAATTCTAAACCATAGGTTCCCAACATTTTCCAGACTACCATCCTCTTTACAAAATAAAAATAAAATGTAATGCCCTCTCTACGACGATAGTTAATGCCAAATATATAATTACTAGCTGACCCGGCAACGCTTCGCTATTGCTATATTAGAGTATATAAATACTCGTACACCCAATATATATTAAAGAAATACAATGAAAGTTCAATATCAATTATTTTATTGGATAAAATGACATGTGTATAGGTGCAAGAATGTGTGTATCCTAATTCAGTTCATATCTTTAAAACATTTGTTTAATCCAAGCAAACTTGCTGTGAACTTGAATAATACTAATGTGAATTGAACAATTGAAGGCTGGGCATTACCAAGGTGGCAAGTTTGCAAAAAGTCTGAAATGAGTTTTTGATGCCAATTGGTCTTAAACATAGCTGTGCAAAAGCGCGTTATGATTTAATAATATAGTGTAGTTCAAACGTTACCCTAAAGATGACACCCAAAAAAAAGTTTATATATATCTTTTTCAGCTTTATGTTTAAACCATTAAACGTCCAGTCTTAATTTTTTTCCTCAATATTTTAAGTGAAATTAAAAAAACAAATAAATATACTATATCACATTTGCATAAAACATTCATACATATACAATTCATATCCGTTCACTCCTGGGCGTAGGCCTCCTCCATCTGCTTCAATGTCTGTCGATCCTGGGCAACACGCATCCAATGTCGTCCCTCCATCGAAGTTGAGGACGTCCTGGGTTTCGGGTTGCACTTCATCTACGCATATATCGAGGTGTGGGATCCATCCTCTGCACACGCGCATTCTATTATCTTCTGGGTTGTCTGCCTCATCTCATGACATCTTTCAGCTTGCAGATTTCACCGTTTCATGTTACCTAGAAATAAAAGGAAAAATATTAAATTAATATAGTGTAGTTCAAATGTTACCCTAAAGATGCCACCCAAAAAAAAGTTAATATATATCTTTTTCAGCTTAATGTTTAAACCATTAAACGTCCAGTCTTAATTTTTTTCCTTAATATTTTAAGTGAAATTAAAAAAACAAATAAATATACTATATCACATTTGCATGAAACATTCATACATATACCATTCAAGGTCATAATAATGCTCTTAGAAATACAATGTTTAGAGAAACAAAACTCTTGATTTTGATGTCCATTAGATGAAGCTAATAATGCACATTCACTTAACCAATGACGAAATTTGTAAATTTGTGTGATGTCTGGAAATATACATTGAATCAATTCTCCTTTGGAGTGTGATTCTACAGAAATCAGTTGATAATTTAAAGCATTCATTCCATACAATGAACTTTCATTGTTGCAGAATTTTACCCATTCCAGAAATATTTAAAATGTTGCATGTAGGTGTTTCAATGTTTTGTATCATCATCATCATGAGCATATATCCGTTCACTCCTGGGCGTAGGCCTCCTCCATCTGATTCAATGTCTGTCGATCCTGGGCAAAACGCATCCAATGTCGTCCCTCCATCGAAGTTGAGGACGTCCTGGGTTTCGGGTTGCAGTTCATCTATCATCAGGGCTGCGAGCGGCATGCCATTTTAGCGCTGCCACTCTTCCGATGATGTCCGACACTCCTGTTCTGCCTCTAATAGTGGAATTAAACCAATTAATCCAACCTGTACATACCATTTCAAAATTAGTTCATAAATATAACAATCTTCCTGGGCGTAGGCCTCCTCCATCTGATTCAATGTCTGTCGATCCTGGGCAAAACGCATCCAATGTCGTCCCTCCATCGAAGTTGAGGACGTCCTGGGTTTCGGGTTGCAGTTCATCTATCATCAGGGCTGCGAGCGGCATGCCATTTTAGCGCTGCCACTCTTCCGATGATGTCCGACACTCCTGTTCTGCCTCTAATAGTGGAATTAAACCAATTAATCCAACCTGTACATACCATTTCAAAATTAGTTCATAAATATAACAATCGGGTGTGGGATCCATACATGCCAGTATCTTGCGTTGCGTGCCCCATCTCACGACATCTTCCACCTTGGAGATATCGTGGATAGCCGTGTTCCTCACCCTATCTCAAAGAGTCTTTCCTGGTATCATCCTTAGCGTCGGCATCTCTGCAAAAATCAAATAATTATATTAAAATGAGCAGTATATTTAAAAAAAAAACACTCGATCATTGTAAGATTGGCGTGGGAACATCAGACCATTTGGAAATGTTATATTAGTGGATTTTTCCAACTGAGGCAGCTAATGCTGTATGTAAGGATATGTTTACCTATCACAGCATAACAGAGAAAAACTAAAACAGCTGAAGTAAATCGTCTAATCCAAAAGATATTATAGGTTATCGCCCTGCCAGAACAATTTTACATTAAAATAACTAACTAACTAACTAACCATCACGCCGTTTCCCCGAAAGGGTAGACAGAAAGAATGGACTGCAACATTTTAATCGATGCTGCACTCCATTCTTCTCTTTTCGCCAACGCGAGAGACGCGGTGTGATGGGTTGCGAACCTCATCGCCACCAATAGGCATCTCCCGCGCACACTTCAATCATTCAACGTCTACATAATAAATCTAAAACAAATTATACAAAATACAATGATATAAAATTAAATAACACATAAAAATAATTTAACACATAATGTTCTTTTAGATGGTGCACTTGTCGTCAGCTGGACGATCCGGACATTTGTGTTTATTTAATTTTTTATTTCACTGTTTTAATTTTATTAGGCACTTAAAACAATCCAACACCAGCAAAAACTTGAAAATTTGATTGAAGAATTTATTCAAAAATTTATTTTTACACCTGTCAAAATTCTTTTTATAAACGAAAAAACTTGTATTATTTTAACATCAGAAGAGTGAAAACGTATTTCGTGTCACAAATAACTATCACAAAGTGCGGCAACAATCAAATTGACCAAAACAATTCACTTATACAGGAAATATCTCCAAATTGACAGGAGCACCACATGAATCAAATATTTTTTTTTAAATCAGAACCAGAACCAGATTCCTTGCAGGATTTGCGAATTTATTCGTTGGGTATCCTATCTCTAACGGTTCTCCCCACAATAAAATAACATTATTAAAATAGATTATACCAATTCATAGAATTGTTACTTAGAATTTAACGTTTTTCCATGTATTCATAACATAACCTAAAATAATACGTAAGTAAAACGATAGGTATGTAATTTCATTTCTATCTATATAAATTCGATATAATTTAGAACTAAAACTTTGAAATATGTAATGCGGAAATATAATCTGTATTCATTTCAACGGCAAAATAGAATAAACTGAAGATATATATGAATTAGAAATATAAATATTTTACTTACGAAACTAACACGCAATTCAAATTTGACATTTCAGAGATAGGGATGGGCAATCCGCTCACGAGTCGACTCAAAGATTCGAATCGTTTTGGTGAGCGGGTGAGCGATGATCCATAAAAAAAAGAGCGGCAGCTCAATGATCCGCTAGGTCAGGGGGGTCGGCAAAATTATTAGCCAAAGAGCCAAATGCGTACTTTACAACGATTTAAAAAAAAATTGAGAGCCAAATATGTTTATTGATTTAGATAACCTTTATTATAATTTTTGCACTTCATTCAATTACGGGTACACTGAATAAAACATTATTTCATACTTCTTCCTGTGATGAAGGCGACCAGCCTTCTCTCCATCTCTTTGGTGGTCATCCTGGTGGTCGACGGCCCTCTGGAGTCTCTTGCATCACGATATTAGGAATTCTTGCTGGATCCATTCTCTCGATGTCTCTGCCTACTCCATCTCACTATGTCTTCAATGTTGCAGGATTTGCGAATTTATTCGTTGGGTATCCTGTCTCTAACGGTTCTCCCCACAATAGGTCGCAGTCTGGTTCTGACAGTGTCAGCTCTTGCTTTGATTCCGTATGTTATTATGGGCCTGATGCATGTTTGTTTGTTGTTATTCTTAATTTCAGGCACAATTCCATGTTCTCATCAATAAGACGACTTCGTAGTTTACTCTTGTTAAAATTCATGCTTGAATAAAATTGTCCGCATGAATATGTAGAAGCGAAAAGCGAAAGATCAGCAAGAGTCAGTAATACTATTTCAGGCGTTGAAGATGATGACTAAAAATCTTTGAATTGGCGATGATGATTAAGAGTTTTAGCTAAACCGGAATTGATAATCGTAATCACCAATTCCATAACTTTACAAATTTCTTCTGGAAATGTCTGCGGACAGAGCGTTCTTGATGAATGATGCGATGGTAAGCAAGTATCTCGTGATTATTTTTTCTTTCAACAAACCCCTTCGGCTCCGGAGCCGCATTTTGCCGACCTCTGCGCTTTCCGCTCAGTAAAGTGAGCCGATTCTTCTTGATAATTATCGAGCGGCTCCGGAGCCGCATTTTGCCGACCTCTGCGCTTTCCGCTCAGTAAAGTGAGCCGATTCTTCTTGATAATTATCGAGCGGCTCCGGAGCCGCATTTTGCCGACCTCTGCGCTCGGTGAATCGTATATTATTGCAAAAGAGTCGACTATTTTTAGTGATCTCTTTAAGGGATCTGAGCTGAATGGTTCCGCTCAGTAAAGTGAGCCGATTCTTCTTGATAATTATCGAGTCGTTTGTCAAAAAAGTTGTTTGTCGTTGTGAATTTTTTTTTTAGCTCATCGACAAAAAATTTATCCTGGTGAATTTTTTTTTTACCGGAATCAACTTTTTTGGTCGAGGAGCAAAAAAAAAAGGTCACTAAAATAATTTCAAACTTTGAACGACTCAAAATGGTGAACCGTGGATCGTTAAAAAGAGTCGGCTCACTTTGCTGAGCGGAACCGTTCAGATCAGATCCCTGAGATGAGTCGTTTTGCCCATCCCTATAACGTGCGTATATTTTTCAGTTCAAAGGAGCGACTAATTTCATATCTGACCACGCAAAGAGTCAAAAAAGCCACTAATTTGCATCTTATCACGCCAAGCGAATATAGACTCTAAAGATCGATACTCAGGTGATACGAACATGAAGGTCTATACTCGCTCGCACTACGAAAATTTATAAATTTACAAAGTTAATTAGAGCTCGATTAATAACAAAAATATGCCTATGCCCACCTATGTCTATCTATTAAGGAAGTGTATAACTTGGAAAATGATCAGCTCAGGAATAACCTCAGAAATAGTCCACACACACCCGGAAGATCGCCTTTTATTTATATAGATTGTTGCACATAATTTTTATTTTATCTATCGAAACATGATCGATTGCCCGGGCGCTTTGCTCACCAACCTTACAAAGGCTTGTTACTGACAAAACTAAACCAAATTAGGTATGTAATGCTAATTTAATATTTTAATGCTTATTTATATGACACATAAATTGGAAAATTTTTATTTAGATATATAAATATCATTAATTTATTTATTGTTTCTTGAACAATGATGTAAAACTCCATATTAAATCTAGAAGTTTTATTCTATTTTATGAGAATGACATGTTACACCCTTCTAAGGCATTATCAAATGTTTGATACCAAACAAACAATAACAAAGATTTGATAATGCCTTAGAAGGGCGAAATATGTCATTCCCATAAAATATAATAAAACTTCTAGAAAACTGACGTTTTCATTCGTATTAATCATTCATTTAGATAGATAATGTACATGTTTATTCATGAAAACAGTATTTTATTAGATAATCCATTGTTTTGGCCGATCATCAAATGTATTTATTGTTTCTTGAACAATGGCGTAAAACTCTTTAACACGAATTAAAACGTCTGTTTTATACAAGTTTAATTATATTTTATGGGAATGACATGTTTCGCCTATCTAAGGCGAAACATGTCATTCACATTTGATAGTGCCTTAGACAGTTAAAACATGTTATTCATAGAAAACGTATTCATTCGTATTGATTATTAAATGTTTAAATTTGAAACAATTTTATTACGTATCACATTTTATTTATATTAGTTGATGATGTCAAATGATAGCGAAACAAATCGATGATAGCGAAACAGCTGTCGCGACAAACTCATAAATAAGTTGGGAAACGTAATAACAGTGTTACAAATTTAAACATTATTATTATTATTTTTAAACAGGTTCATCTTGTCCGCCCCCCATTAAAGGCTCCAGCGCCCTCTGGGGAGCCAATACCGCCCCGTTTGGAACCTATGGTCTAAACAAATGGATTCATTTCGTTAAATATTAAACGGTTTAAACTGTCGGCGCAAGCTTTCTAAACATTATGAAAAATGTAGCTTGGTAGAATAATTTATGTGGATCTTTAAGCCCATAGCGATCACGCGACTGTATGAGGCGAGGCAGTCCAAATAGTCAGCCCAGCCGGCAAGGTATTTTAGAATTGATTTCATTCTATAAATTATACAAGATTGTCTCAATTGATTTATTGAATTCAAATATATTTTCTGGTGCGATTAAGGTAAGATTGCATGTCTCTTTTGCCATTAATATACATAATACTTTCATATATATTTTATGAAATATGTAAATATTTGGTTGGTTGGTCAAGTTAATAAAAATTTGTTTTTCAATAACTTTTTGTTACAGTTATTTGCCTTCTTAAGGCATTGTAAAATTTGTTCGCGTATAGAGAAGTTTATGATTTTGTTTTCAAAAATAATTTATAAAATCTTATTGAATTGCAAATTGCACTTATTTTCAATATCGTGTACAATATATATATATAATTTTTAATGGAATGTTGTAATTACATAAAGCGTGCGCTTAACCCAACCAATGACAGGTCATAAGTCCTGTAAACACCTTGATCATCCATGTTCAGTTTCCAGTTTGCGTCTTCGTCTCTATTGAGATACAACTAAAAATATAATTTTTATGTTAATGGTGACTATTTTTATTGAATAATATATATAAACACTTATTTATTGTTAGTTATTGCTACGTACTTGATCGGTAATTCATATTAAATGTTTTTTATTTTAAAAATATATTTTTCAAATTTGCCTCTATACAACAGGCTACCACATACACCATTAAGCCGGGTAAATGATAAAAAAAAATCTTACCAGGAACTAAATATTCTTCTTCTTCTTCTTCTTTTGATAGATCTGACGATCTGTGACACAGAAATCATATCTCGTCGGATGATGAGATCCAGCTGTCCCTCCATCTCTTAGGCGGTCTTCCAGGTGGGCGGTGTCCGGAAGGGATTTCATAGGCGGCTGTATATGCGAGTCTGTCACCATCCATTCGGGCTACATGGTCCCTCCAGTATCTTCTTCTGGATCTACTCCACTGAACGATATCCTCTATTTCGCAGGTTTTCCTTATGTCTGCGTTGCGGACACGATCTAAGAGGGTTTTTCCAGTAATTAAATATTGAATTCTTTTATTGTTGATGAAATAACGATTGCATGGAATGGCACCAAGTTATATGAATATATACAAACTCTGTATAACGGACAGCCCAAATCCAAGGAAATTCACACTTCGCTCGGCGAAGTTCTCTGCAATAGGTAGATTAGTTGACCCGAAGCGTTGCCCTAGTACAAATTTCGGTTATCGAGCCTTTGCAGTAGCCGGCCCATCAGCTTGGAACAATCTCCCTTCATACATTAGATGCATAAATGATCCGAAAAATTTCAGATACAAGTTAAAAAACCCCATTGTTCATACTTCATACCCAAATTAACACCCAACTTGTATATCTGTTTTTTGTTTTATATTATTTTCTAACCGATCGCGAAAATAAGATGCAGTGTTCATAATAATATTTAGATTTTTAGGTTTAACACGTCTTAATGCGCCCTTCATGTGATGTACTACGTAAAACCAACAACTGAATTATATTATTATTATTATTATTATGTTGAAAAAACTCCTTACATCATTACAGCGCGAGCCAAATCGATGTAAAGGGTGAAAAAAAAGAATATCAAAGGAAATATACATAGACCCTTATGAATAGGAAAACCCAGTTATTTGCTTGCTGCCTTTATCGTGAGGGTATTTACGAATTCGCCATAATTGCATCCAAAGAGGTCTATCTCTTTTGCAACCTCATTTAAGAGACGAATCGCTTTCAATACAGGAGAACTTCGAAGGGCCTCTGTGCGGCAATTTGGGGCATAAAATAGTATATTTAAATAATCGTTTCATGATCAAACATCAGTCAAACTTGTGCTTGTTATAATTCTGCCGTATCGTTATAAAATACAATAGGACGCTATTGATAACCGATAGCGGCGCGTCTCCTTTTCTTGTATCTTATATTTTGGACCGGCTTCCGAATACTCCCGAAAGCATCTAGAACGATCCAGACAATGGCAGCTATCGCTAGACGTGAACCTGAATAGAGAAGTTAGCCGGACCCCAATTTCTCGAAGGTCCCCGAGATTTAGGGTCCCATTTCAATAGGGCACACATTCACACGGCGTGTTGTATAATTTGGGAAGGGATTTGTGTCAGGTAGTTGAGAACTTTACAAATGGGGAACCGGGGAAACAGCGATCATGGCATGTTTATAGCAATATTTTAATAATTGTAAACCTCTTTGAGCATTCGATTTTATGATTTCGGATTGCGAATTCATTCTTACGGGAAAAAAACTCAGTAACAATAATAAAAATATTCGGCTAAATATATGTAAACGACATAAACGGAGCTAGAAATATAAGAAGACCAAGGAAAGCATAGCACGATCAAATCAATAAAATGTCGCTACGTTCAGAGAAATCGACGTGGGTATGTATCGCGATGTGTGAATGTTGAGAAATGATTAAAGTATGTCAGGAAAGAAGAGTGTAACAGTCTATTATCTCTGCCCACCCCTTTGGTTAGACGGGGTTATGGTTAGTTAAACAAAGAAAAAGAGAAAAAGCTGTAACATGTATCATGGGTAACATCTTTAGGGTGAAGTTATAACTACACTATATTATTCAATCAATGTGCATCTTTGCACAGTTATTGGCCTTTATGTTTAACACCAATTGGGATCAAAAACTCATTTATAGCCTTTTTTGATACTTGACACTTTTTTATGAACCATTTTTCAATTATTTTTAACCATTTAGTCTTAAAATTCAAACTTAATAAATCACAATTATTATTTAGTCGCATTTTGTACAATCGCATTTTTTTCTTTTTTTTTCTGTCATTAACTAACTAACTAACTAACCATCACGCCGTCTCCCCGAAGGGGTAGGCAGAAAGAATGGACTGCCACACCTTTCTTTCCTGACATATTTCTCTCCCTTCCTCAACATTCATACATCGTGTCATGCACGCGCGTCGATTTCTCTGACTCCTCACATGGCCGACATTCAATATTTGATTTATTTGATCGTGCCACGTTTTCCTCGGTCTTCATCTATTTCTGGTACCATTTACATTATTAACATATATTTTTTTTACCATTCTTTTTTCATTCATTCTTTCCATATGTCCAAACCATCTTAATGATCCTTTCATTATTTTGTTCATGACACCATCATTCGCACCGCATTCACTTCTTATATTTTCATTCGACACTCTATCATACACAGAATATCACACATTCGTCTAAGAGATCTCATTTCTACTGCATTTATTCTGCTTTCATCCTTCTTTTGCCAGTTCCATGCTTCGCTTCTATACATAAGGGTCGGTAGAAGAACACCATTGTGCACTGCCATTCTAGCTTTTTTGGATAGGTTTTTGTTTGCGATGACAACTTTAAGTGCACCATTCACTTTGTTGCCTGCCCCAACCCTTCTTTCAATATCCCTCTCCACTCTCCCATCTCTTGTGAATATTCTACCTAAATACACAAACTCAACTACTTGCTTCAAATTTTCACCATTCACGCTAATGTTGCAGACTGTCATGGTTTCTTCCTTTTCAAAAATCATTACCTTGGACTTATTAACATTCATCATCAGATCATTTCGCATGCATACCTCATACATACAATTCACCAGGACTTGTAGTTCATGCTCGTTGTCTGCAAAAAGGACAGCGTCATCCGCATACAAGAGACAGCTTACTGACACTCCGCTCATTTTGGCACCTACATCCAACCCTTTCAGCTCTTTCATACATTTGTCCCATATACAGATTCAATAACCACGGGGACATTACGCAACCCTGTTTGACACCTTTATTGATATGAAACCAGGCTGTAAGATCTCCATTTACTCTGACACTAGCAGTGCTTTCTGTGTATAGCGACCTAATTGCCGTGATCAGTTTTGTACTTATTCCATATTCAGACAATATTTCCCACAACTTTTCTCTATTAACGTAATCATATGCTTTTTGCAAGTCGACAAATGCACAGAAAAGTTTGCGGTTTTTGGCCAGAAACTTCTCTGTAATTTTTAAATTGTGTAATTAAGATGACGGCGAAAGGGAAAATTGTTCATAAATATTACTTAAATAAAATAAAAGATTGATCAAACTGTTTTATTTCACAGATATAAAATAATAACTTAAAAATAAGCCCAATATTCCGTAAATAAAGTGTTAAATGTTATAGTAGGTTTTTTACAAATAGAGATTTCGCAAAGACCTTGAGCATTTTCCCCCTCGCTCTTAAAATATCTGCGCGGTATAATAGTTATAAATTGGTTTACATTGAAACAGATTTGATTTCCAGGTAATGAATAGCCCTTACAAAAAAGTTACGAGACAGTCAATTGGGTACTTAACTATTCTTTGAATGATAACACCCTTTTTATTAATGTCGGCTCTCTGCCGAACTTTCGAGCACTCACCTGGTGGACGCTGTCTCGCGTGTTGAAGTGAATAGGAATTCAGATCTCTTGCCAAACGTTTCGATAATATTGCTTGCGGAAATATGGCTATAAATAAAATTATGCTTATGAATACATATTTGGTATGAACACAAAATAAAGTACTATATATCTTATTATGTATGTAGCTTCGAATTGCCGGAATAAGGATGAAAACTAACTAACTAACTAACTAACCATCACGCCGTCTCCCCGAAGGGGTAGGCAGAAAGAATGGACTGCCACACCTTTCTTTCCTGACATATTTCTCTCGTTTCCTCAACATTCATACATCGTGTCATGCACGCGCGTCGATTTCTCTGACTCCTCACATGGCCGACATTCAATATTTGATTTATTTGATCGTGCCACGTTTTCCTTGGTCTTCTTCTATTTCTGGTACCATTTACATCATTAACATATAATTTTTTTACCATTCTTTCTTCATTCATTCTTTCCATATCTCCAAACCATCTTAATGATCCTTTCATTATTTTGTTCATGACACCATCATTCGCACCGCATTCACTTCTTATATTTTCATTCGACACTCTATCATACACAGAATATTCCACACATTCGTCTAAGAGATCTCATTTCTACTGCATTTATTCTACTTTCATCCTTCCTTTGCCAGTTCCATGCTTCGCTTCCATACATAAGGGTCGGTAGAAGAACACCATTGTGCACTGCCATTCTAGCTTTTTTGGATAGGTTTTTGTTTGCGATGACAACTTTAAGTGCACCATTCAGTTTGTTGCCTGCCCCAACCCTTCTTTCAATATCCCTCTCCACTCTCCCATCTCTTGTAAACATACTACCTAAATACACAAACTCAACTACTTGCTCCAAGTTTTCACCATTCACGCTAATGTTGCAGACTGTCGTGTTTTCTTCCTTTTCAAAAATCATTACCTTGGACTTAAGGAGGAAAAGGATGAAAGTAGGATAAATACCGTAGAATCAGATCACTTATAGGAATGTGCGGGAAAACAATGTATTATTATTATTTTATTTTTAAATCAATCTTTACATCATTATATTACATCATTAAAAATTATGTAAAGATTTAAAAAATATGTATAATTTTTTTTTCATAGGAAGCACTCTTTGATAATTAACATTCCTAATTACTAAATATGTGAAATAAAATAAAAACTTTGTATATTAACTACAAATTGTAATTGTACTTGATGCCAACTATGATTTCGCTTGTAGGTACCCAAGCTTCATCAGGGCAATATAAAAAACAGATAATTTTATATGTTAGAACAATTTTATTAATTATTTTGAAATATTCTGGTTTCCTTTTCACTAGTTTAAGTTATTTAATAAAATATAGTATAGTTAGGTACATTTTACATCTTGCCTTCCTAATGTCGAACCATCTATCATGCGTTCCTGGTATTATGTTGTATAGGTATATATATAATATTTTAACTGTACTCAATAGACGCCTTAAACATTTATGCTGTTTGTAATGTTTATTGAGTTAAAAATCTGATTTAATTTTATTTTTAGTAGGTAACAATTATTAACTTTATATAAACTCAGGAAAAAACGGTGGATTCGTGGAACATAAATTAAATAATCAATATGTGCACCATCTAAAAAGAACATTTTGTGTTAAATTATTTTTATTTTGTTATTTTATATCATTGTATTTTTATAATATTTGTGCTAGATTTATTTTGTGGGTGTTGGACGATCGAAGTGTGCGCGGGAGATGCCTATTGGTGGCAATGAGGTTCGCAACCCATCACACCGCGTCTCCCGCGGGGCAAAAAGAGGAGGATAGAGTGCCGCATCAGTAAAAGTGTGACAGTCCATTCTTTCTGCCTACCCTTTCGGGGAGACGGCGTGATGGTTAGTTAGTTAGTTAGTTTACATCATTACAGCGTGAGCCAAATCTATGTAAATTGTGTTGCTATCATATTGATTCTTATGACATGTGATTGGTAGTTAATTTTTCGCCATTTTATTGTCACGTGAATTCTACACCAGATCAAAGACAGTGTGACAAATTGTCCTCTTCTGGCAGAGTACAGAGGTTCAGCTCTTGTGGCTTTCCCTCTACGTCTGATGGGAACATTGTTGGAAGGTGATTTGGTGGGTTGTTGGTTAATGCGGGGGCATGATTACTTAGATTTTGGGGGTTTGATTCAAAATTTCTTACGCAAGCCGGGCTTCTGGGCTTCTATGGGAGTACCGCCACTGGTGACAATCATACTGCCATCGCCGAGTTAGAACCCGGGACCTTCGATTTGGCAGTCATAGCACTTGCCACTCGGCCTATGTTAGAATTCCTAATAACGAAGTAAGAAAGGTAGGTATAGCGAATGAATACGTCCTAAATTAAATTAAGAAAGGTTCACTAAGATGTTTTGGACATACGAGTATGTAACGAATGGGTGCGGGAAGAATAGTTAAAAATATATATACAATTAGTCTGGATGGGAAAAGAAGTCGAGGAAGGCCAAGGAAGACGTGGCATGACCAAATAAATCAATAACTGAAAGGCGGCCATGTTAAAAGTCGAAACAATCGACGAGCGTGCGTGTCGCGGTGTGTGGCTGTAGAAGACGTGCGAAAGTTATGTCAGGATAGAACAGTGTGGCGGTACGTCCTCTGCCTACCCTCCGGAGAAACGGCGCGATAGTTAGTTTCTTTCATATTTCATACCCAATTTAAACATTTATACTTTGTTCTACTATACTTTTTAACCGATCGCGAAAATCAGATGCAGCGTTCACATTTAGATTTTTAGATTTAAAACACGTCTTAATGCGCCCTTGAGGTGATTACATCACAAAAACGGCGCTTTAAAAGTTGGCATATTATTATTATTATTATTAGTAATATCTAATTATGAAATAATTAAAAGTTTTATGAAATTACCTGGCTTTTTCCTAAACACTACATGTAATGCCATATTTGTACCTCGATCATCCAAATCTTATTCAGTGTGCAGAAATCTGGTATGTGCAGATTTTGGGGGCAGCGCCCTTGCAATAGCCGGCCCTTCAACCCGGAATAATCGTCTTGCAGGCCTCAGGTGCATTTAGAACGCACCAGTATTCAGAATCAGTCACAATACTTATTTTATAACTAACTAACTATCACGCCGTTTTCCGAAGGGGTAGGCAGAGGGGATGGACCGCCATTCTGTTCTATTCTGAACTCTCGCGCCTCTTTTACATTTGTGAGAGTGGGAGGATTAGCTAAGCTATGGCGCTAATAGGCTGGCAACAGCATAGCGCCGCCTGGACAAGGACCCCGTCTTTGCTCCTGGTCTTTCTACCGCGTCCTCCGGTCAGACAACACGCGTTCATACGCACGATCGCGCTCCTAGCTATTCATATATTTGTGTGTGCACCAAATATAAAAAAAACGCTTTACCAACCTGTGACTTTCATTTACACAACTTAACCACATCACAACTACCCATTCATACAACGTGAAACGCACGCTCGTCGATCGTTCCTGCTTCGAACATGGCCGCCTTTCAGTATTCGATTAATTTCAATCAATCAAATCAGTTTATTTACTCAAAATACATTACAAACAGCATAAATGTTTAAGGCATCTATTGAGTACAGTTACGATATTATACACATACAACATAATACCAGGAACGCATTAATGATGGTTCGATATTAGGAAGATAAGATACTTTCCAAAGTCTAGAGTATTTGTCCCCTGAACGTACTTTCACTAACATGAAAGGCGTCGATCTCCGAGGAGACCGCGTTCAGCAGACTAATTGCTCTTCCCACCGGTGTCACCAGAGGCAGATTGGTTCTGGCGGCCGGTAGGTAAAACAATCTGTGCTGTCGCTGTCGGAGATATCAATTTGCTCATGCCATGTCTTCCTTGGCCTTCCTCGACTTCTTTTCCCATTCACACTATTTGTATATATATTTTCTACCATTCTTCCCTCATCCATTCCTTCCATATGTCCGAATCATCTAAATGACCATTTCTCGATTTTATTTTAGACGCATTAATCCGTCTTACATTCCTTTCTAACTTCTTCATTGTGTATTCTATCATACATTGTATTTCATCACATTCTTCTAAGTGATCTAATTTCTACGGCATTTATCCTACTTTCCAACTCCAAACTTCACTTCCATACATTAGGGTCGGCACTAGGACGGCATATTTATTTGATTATCCAAATAAATTCAACCATAAAGACATGAAAAACAAAAACATTCAAATTGGCATAATTTTTGTATAGCTCAAAGTTTTTTTATAAATATATTTATTTTAAAATATGCTTTTTATTATCACGTTTTGTTCGCTCGTGGGTTGTTTCTCAAATGCACCTGTACATCGTGCTAATTAATTCAACTTTATCTCCAATAACATATTGTTCTCGATGAATCATTAAAATGCTACGATCGGTTTTTCAGTAGTTATCTGTTTGACGTTAAATATTGTCTGGCGCGCTATGTATAAACAATACATACACATTTTAATTTAAATATTAAAGAAAAACGTCACAGATAGACAACTGAACAACAGATTTTTGTGAGAAAAACAAAATACGCTTTTCATTTTAATAACATATATTATATATTCCATCCATATTGGTCGTAAGAAGGGCGGTATGGGGAATGTTGTTAACATAAAGCGATCACTTAACCCCCAACCAATGACAGGTCATAAATCCTGTAAGCGCCTCGATTACCATATTCTGTTTCCAGAAAACAATTTACATCTTCGTCTCTATTGAGATACAATTTAATAAATTATTCAATTAAAATTAAAGCCCACAGTATTTTTTGTATCAAATAAAACACCGTAACAATCTTGATTATCATCATATTCTAGATTAGTGCCATCTATGAATGTAAATTGTTGTAATAAAAGTTTTAAGTTCAAATAGAAGATCAAATCAATAATTTTTTTATGTCGACCACGTGAGGAGTTTGAGAATTCTACGTGCGTGCATGACTAAATGTATGAATGTTGAGGAGGTAAGTCTGGAAAGAACAGTGTGGCGATCCATCCTTTCTCCTTATCCCTTCGGAGAAACGGCGTGATGGTTAGATTGTTTTATATACGGACCCCTTTGTATTTAATATTTCTTCTTCATGTGTGCCATATCAGGTCTCCCCGACATTGGCAATCACGTCTGAAAAAGCTTCTCTGTCTTGCGCCGCCAACAATTCATCCACGCTCCTTATTCCAGTCCAAGCCACGACGTTTGCCTTTGGCAAGAACCATTTTCCCTATCAATTTTGCCCATTAACCGTCGCGTTGCCATGTGGTCAATTGAGTTTCCACTGCCAATTTAAAGTTGATTTTCTTAAAACCTATAGACCCTAATATTATAAAAAAAATTGTAATCCTCCATTGAAGTGTTCTCAATATTTCGTAATAAAAAAAAAAGCAAAAAATTACTTCCTTCATCCCAAAAAAAAATATTTTCTAAGACTGCCCTCACCTTCATTCGTGTTAAGGTAGAATTTGTTTTGCTAATATTTACAACTTTATTAAAAGTGACAAATACTTACTCGCTGTTTTGAACGTATTATAAATTATATCTTTGGCCTTTTCAATAGGTACGTAATAATACTGACTGTGGATGGAAACGCAGCACGCAACTTAATAATATCAGAACTGTGAAAATATTAACACTTTACCAAAAGGGACAAATATTAATACGTACTCGTTGTCTTGAACGTACTATACATTTTTCCTAGGTGCCTTTATCATACGTAAAATCTCGTAAAGTCTCGCCCCGCCGGCCGCGGCGCGGAGACAAGTTTATACTTGGTGTCCAGTTGCTCGTATGCTGTGACGCATTCCATATCAGAAATCGCATGGTTCCAGAAAAAATTAATAATGATATGTTTTTCAAATAATCCATGTATGTTATAGATATCGATCTATTCCTAATGAAATTCTCTACAAGATGACATAAATTAAATTTTGATTCATCGAGTCATATGCTTGATATTTAGATAAAGTTAGCGGTAAACTGAATTTACCACATGGGAGCGAGCGTTTTGTTTTGAACACGGTACGTTAAGGGTTAACATAAGTTGGAGGATATCGTAATGGTCTCAACAGAGATGTGTCCCAGAAAGGAAATCTTACAGACAAATCAATTCTCTGTTGCAATGAGTTCTCCTCGGGACTTTTGAATTGCTGATCAAATCTGTCCACGGTATACGAAGCATTCTTCTGTGTAGCCACATTTCGAATGCCTTTAACCAGTTCATAGTGTGCACCTTCAGAGTCCAGGTTTCAGAACCATACAGACCAAACATAACACTTCAAAAATTCTCTGCCTAAGTTTCAGATTTAGTTTATCATTGCAGAATACTGTCTTCATTTTGTTTGAATGTACCACGGACCATTTCGATTCTGCATTTCACCTCCACATCTGGGTCTACCGACTTAGTAATTCTACTGCAGTTCATTAAAAATAACGTTTTTATATTGACCGTAATGAAAAAATATTCCCGGGTTCCTATGCTGTAATTGTGTCAGGGTATAAGATTAATTAAATTAGTATAAACAATAAATATTTTCAATATTAACGGTATGCACAATCAGAGAGATAAGAAATTACCACATCCGATGGAATATTGTGTATGTTATTACTTTATCTGTATGTATACCTACGTAGTCCTGTAAACATGTTCTCTGTATTTGTATTGATTATTGATATATCATGCCTTAGCACATTAACACTTTATTATCTGATAACGCTTACAATAGAAGATCACATCCCTCATCATTGTTAAAATCATTGTTTTTTTTTTATATAAATAAACATGTGGCTATTCCTCTTGCGTCTAATGGGAACATTGTTGGAAAGCTGATTTGGTGGGTTGTTGGTTTATGCGGGGACATGATTGTGTGGCCCGGAGTGTTCCTCTGAAGGAGGATTTTGGGAGCTTGTGACCGCTGGAGGTGTTTGGGTCGTAATTTGAGAGGTCTTTTATTGTGTGGTTAGGATGTGAAGAGAGATTCATCTATCATCGGGAATCGCGATTCTAGGTGCAGTTGTGTGATCCTGGTCCATGAAGGCGCACCAAGCGATAAACAGATAGCCTTATTTTGCAGCTTTTGAAGCTTCATAGCCCGATTGGGGCTGCGTAAGTGAAGATCGTTTTGTATATCGGGAGTTTATTGTCGGTGCTTAGTTTACTATTTCTAGCTACGAGTAACATTGGGTAGAGGGCTGAGATTACTCTTGACGCGCCTTTGACTTCATTTGTAATGTGTGACCTCCATGTAGGCTTAAACTCTTTTGTTTTATTGAATTCTTAATCTTTATTATTATATTGGTTTAAACAAAACTTGAAATGAATATCAATATTTATAATATAGTCTTAAAAATATAAAACTTATTAACTTATTTTTTGGATAGGTATTTAGGTATGTAGATAGATATTTTTTCAGTTTACCTAAATACCAGACGAGTCGGAATTTCGTGAGTCAGATAGTGCACATAAAAGCCGTAAGAAATCGTGTATAAAGTACACAAATCTAAGTATAAATGATATTTATTTTCTCCGGTATATTGTGTGTGTATGCCGAGCGCTTTTCACTTTTGGCACGGGTCGCCATTATTATTAGGTACAGGCCTCGCGGGCGAGCTGTTCGCACTTTCACTGTGCGGTCCGTGTGCCAAGGCGATGTGCTGACACGTCTCCTGCATGCTTCCTCCTCGACCCGCCCTACATTCGCTCCAGGTGACGGCTCTAACTGGGGAATCGTACCGACACCTACGTGTCTGCGAGTGCACGGCCACATTTGGATCTGATCCCCTAGCAACGCGGAGGACTACTACTACTAACAATGCAATCATTTATTTTCTTGATTATTGGTTTCCAACGGGGGCAGTACCCCTCCTCAGTGGACGCTGGGACCGTACAAGGGGCGGTAGCGGATCCATTTAGTTATTTATTTATTTATACATGATACACAAATGAGACATTACAAACGATAAAACATTTAGGCGACTCATTTGGACACAAAACGGTATTACAAAGATAAAAAACCTACTGGCCGCCAGAACCAATCTGCATTTGGTGACACCGGTGGGAAGAGCGATTAATCTGCTGAACGCGGTCTTCTAGGAGATCGACGTCTTTCATATTAGTGAATGTACGTTCAGGGGACAAACACTCTCGACTTTAGAAAGCATCTTGTCTAACTAATGTCGAACCATCTCTCATGCGTTCCTGGTGTTTGACACGGTCTGGAGAGAATTCAGTCTCCATGTAATTTTGTGTAGTGGCAACAATGTGTTTTGCTTTCTGACAGTCCAATATATTGCGTTTTACTTTGGGATGTATAATACTTAATACGTTTTACTTATTACGTACTAAAATAATAGGTTGTTTAATTGGTGTTTATTTATTTATTTATTTATACATGATACACAAATGAGACGGCTTTGAAAACGGTGTTACAAAGATAAGATAAAACAACATGAGACCAAAAAAATCATACATATCAGAAGGAATCCAAATATGTCGACGTCAGTGAGGCAGTACTCTTTCCAGTATTTGCAATATTTTTTTTATGAATACTGCCTCACTGACACTGAAAATGTCCAAATCCGAGATGATTAGATTCAGCGTCCGAATTGCTCTTCATACTGGCATCACCAAAGGCAGGTTGGTTCTGCGTGACGGAGTAAAGAACAATTGATGTCGGCATTGTCGCAGGTAGTTATCAGGAACAAAAAGACCTATTTGCTCCAGAACATAGGGGTTCTCAATAGAGCCCGTAGACAAATAAGGGCGTTAAGCCAGTTAATTAAATAAGGATTAAATATAATTCATTTATTATTTCTTGAACAGTGATGTACGAGGTCTGTTCAAAAAGTATCGCGAATTTTATATTTTTTCAAAAAGTATTTATTTATTCATGAATATCTATTTTGTCCCCTTCAAAGTAATTCCCCTCGGATATAATACATTTATGCCAACGTTTTTTCCAATCCTCGAAGCACTTAAAAAAATCATTTTTTGTGATCTTGTTCAGCTCCTCCTTCGATGCCGTCTTTATCTCCTCAATCGTGGCGTAGCGTCGTCCTTTCATGGGCCTCTTCAGTTTTGGAAACAGGAAAAAGTCACAGGGGGCCAGGTCTGGGGAATACGGTGGCTGCGGCACCATTACTGTGTTGTTTTTGGCCAAATATTCGCGCACAAGCAACGATGTGTGAGCAGGGGCGTTATCATGGTGCAAAAGCCAGTTTTTGTTCTTCCACAAATCCGGGCGTTTCTGGCGGATTGCTTCAGGTAATATTCCTTATTGACCGTACTACCCTGTGGCAAGAACTCATGATGCACCACGCCCCTGCAATCGAAGAAAACTGTGAGCAAAACCTTCACGTTCGACCGAACTTGGCGCGCTTTTTTTGGTCTTGGCTCATGCGGCAGCTTCCATTGGGATGATTGAGCTTTGGTTTCCACGTCATAACCATAAACCCATGATTCGTCACCAGTTATGACCCTCTGGAGCACATTTGGGTCGTCACGGACCGAGTCCAACATCTCCTGAGCAATGTTAACGCGATGCTGTTTTTGGTCGAAATTGAGCAATTTTGGCACGAATTTCGCGGCGACCCGACTCATGCCCAAATCATTGGTTAAAATCGAATGGCACGAGCCAATCGATATGTTTAGGTCCTCAGCAACTTCTCTAACGGTGATTCGACGATTGGCTAATACTATTTTCTTCACTTTATCAATGTTTTCGTCTGTTGTTGACGTGCTCGGGCGTCCGGCACGCTCTTCGTCGTTCATATCTTCTCGGCCCTCTGAGAACATTTTGTACCACCGATAAACGTTGCTTTGGTCCAAGGTAGCTTCACCATATGCCACAGTCAACATTCGAAATGCGTCCGCGCACTTTATTTTGTTTTTCACACAAAATTTGATACAGATTCTTTGATCCATTTTTTGGAATAGGCAAAAATCGAAGACGAGCCAAAACACATCCAAGCAAAACAGCTGTCAAAAATTAACTAAACATTCAAAATGGCCGACCTTGTCAGCATAAGTAAGGGACATGAGTACCAACATAACGCTACAAAAAAATCAAAAATCAAATATACGTAGCCAGCGGAAATTCAAAATTCGCGATACTTTTTGAACAGACCTCGTTGAATCAATACGAATTTAAACGTCAGTTTTCTAGGAGTTTTATTATATTTTATGGGAATGACATGTTTCGCCCTTCTAAGGCATTATCAATTTCCAAAACATGTCATTCTCATAAATTATGGTTTATGAGAAAGACATGTTTCGCCTGTCTAAGGTATCATCAAATGTCTGGATATTTGATATTGCCTTAAACAGGCAAACATGTCATCCCCATAAAATATAATAAAACTTCTAGAAAACTGACGTTTTCATCCGTATTATTGATTTAATACGGAGTTTTACATCATTGTTCAAGAAACAATAAATAAGTGATGTAGAACTCCATATTAAATAATTAATACGAACGAAAACCTCTGTTTTCTAGAAATTTTATTTTACGAGAATGACACGTTTCGCCTGTCTAAGGTAATATCTGGGCATTTGATAATGCATTTAATAGGCGAAACATATCATTCCCATAAATTATAATGAAACTTCTAGGAAACAGACGTTTTCATTTGTATTAATTATTAAATATAAGATTAAGCACCTTGAAAAGCAATGTTTGAATCCACGAATTTCTATATATCTGTCTTTATTTTTCATATTCTAATATACTCAAATTTTACTGCTTCCGATCTAATGTTTAGCCGCTAATACGCCGGTTCTCAAACTTTTTAGCCACGGAACCCTTATGAAACACTAAATATTTTACGGAGCCCTTAAATAGGTAAAACCTGGTTTTGTATTAATTATTTAATTATAATAATTCAATGAAAATCATACGAAAATGGGGACATTATACACTACTGACTTCTACACCAGTATACAAAACAGCACACAAGCTAAATTGTTTTGTTTGCAGTTTTTGATTTGATTATTGTAGATTTATTATGCTGCTTGTCGCGGCCTAGCGCACTTTGAGAAGTAAGACGACCTAAGGTCCCGGGTTCGATTCCCGGCGATGGCAGTGTGTTTGTGACACTGTCTTTGGTCTGGTGTAAAATTCGCGAAACAATAAAATGGCGATAAATTAGCTACCTACCACATGTAACGAGAATCAATATGATAGCTTTACCCTTTACATCGATTTGGCTCGCGCTGTAATTATGTAAAGAGCGATTCAATAAAATAATAATATTAATATATAAAATCTATTATTTAATCTCGGAGAGGTGCCGTAGACATTGAAAATTGCGTGTGTAGTAGTTTACTCACCCGCCTGTTGATAGTTTCTGAATATTTTCATGATAAAACCGTACTTCCTTCTGAATTTTTATCGTAAGATTACACGAAACCGTTCTCTTGCAGGCAAGTCAGCATTTCAGATTCTGTTTATCACAAGTGCCGTAATGAAAGCCGCAAAATAAAATTGAATATTGTGGTTTCTTCGTTATCAAACCGAAGCGTTTTTGTATTCAACATGACTCGCTACCGAGCAGGCTGGCTGGGCTATTGTGCGGCGCGCATTCATCTCGCGATGATCATAACGACTCTCCATTCATAAGTCCGCATGTACCACAGGTGTTTACGCACTCGAATGTTTGCGCGATTCTCACGTGGGAAATGCCGTGACATTGAGCTGCACGTTTCAACCTTTTGTTAGTCGCGACACGGCAATTCCTTCTAATACATACATACCACGCATTGTAACTAACTAACTAACTAATCTAACGCCGTCTTAATCTCGTCGATGCATGGAACTGCAGAATAAATGCGGTAGAGATGAGATCCCTTAGACGCACGTGTGTTAAAACGATTTATGATAGAATTTCTAAAACTGATATAAGAAAGGAATGTACAGCGGAAGAAATTATTATTAACAATATTATGAAAGATAATCAAACTATTTTACTGAAATCTCTTGATGGTTCATTTTAAATAATAATTAGATAAAACGATGTTTTTTTTAACTACTTCCACAGGACCACCAGTCTGTCGATGCCAGCGAGCTTGGCGAAACTGGTCGCTGTCGAAATAAAGACAAAAGTGGAAGTAGTTAAAAAAATATCGTTTTATTTAATTATTATATTATGAAAGGATTACTGCGTTGATTTGTACATATGAAACGCATGGATGTTAAGAAAGTTCTGGTAACGAAGTGAATGTATTATGGAGTCGGGGAAGATCAAGAAAAACATCGCATGACTAAATTAATCAAGCATTGAAGGTCGACCGTATTAGAAGTCTGAAGAATCGACGAACGTGTATGATTCGCTATTTGTATGTGGAATAATCTAGAGAGCTGTGTCAGGATAGAGTAGTGTGGCGGTTCTTTCTCTCTGCCTAACGTTCCGAATTAACGGCGAGATGGTTTATTGTTGTTGAAACCATTGTCCTAGCTAACTAACTTACTAACTAACCATCACACTATTTCTCTTAAGGGGTAGGCGGAAATAATGGACCGCCACACTGTTAATTTCACATACTTCTCCCGTTTCCTCATGAAGACGATATGTAATTTAAGATTTTTTTATGAAATCTTATTCCTGTATGTTTAATAATCGCTTAATTGCTTTTAGTAATTGATGTGCAATGAATACGCATTTAGATAACAAAATTTTCTATTCGATTTTAAATTTTTTGTCTCTCGATTATCCTTATTCCACGAGAATGAGCGGAAAATCAATACGTAGAATATCACCCGCTGTAAAGGGGATGAAGCAGTTTCTCCCCGACTTTTTAATTAAGGAGTCAGTCACCCGCCCCCTGCAGAAAATACATTCTAAACAGTCGACTGCAAAAAAATTCGAACCACTCTTATCACGTAACAGTTGAACGTAACCTAAGAAAATATTGCAGTAGTCATTAAAAAAAATTGTATATTTTTGATTATTATTTGGCTGACACAAAAAAAATCATCTTTTCAGATCAAATCAAATAAAATCAGTTTATTATCTCAACAGACATTACAAACAATATTAAAGTTTAATGCATATATTGAGTATAGATAAAATATAATGTATACAATATACGACGACCTTCGTGGCCGAGTGGTAAGTGCATTGACTGGCACCCCGAAAGTTCCGGGTTCGATTCCCGGCGAGGGCAGTGTGATTGTCACACTGTCTTTGGTCTGGTGTAGAATTCACGTGACAATAAAATAGCGATAGATTAGCTACCTATCACATGTCACGAGAAACACTATGATAGCTATAAAAACCCTTTACATTGATTTGGCTCATGCTGTAATGATGTGAAGAGCGATTCAACAAAATAATAATAATAATATAATATCAGGAACACACGAAAGATGGTTCGACATTAGGAAGACAAGACACTCTAAAGTCAACATTACTTTAGAGAGTGTCTTGTCTTGTCTGTACTTTCACTAATATGAAAGATGTCGATCTCCGAGGAGACCACGTGTGACCAGAGGCAGGTTGGTTTTGGCAGCCGGTAGGTAAAACAATCTTTGCTGTAGCTGTCGGAGACAAAAAGACCAATATCCTCCAGCACAACCGAGTTCTCGAAATATCTCCTGATTGATTCAAAGAAATGATTTTTGAGATGCCCATCTCTTCGAAGCTGCAGAGAGTTGGTCCCAAGCATTCCCAAATCTTCAACGTTTATAACCCTCGATGGGTATTAGTTTCCTTAAAGAAACGTCTCCATCCCTGTTCTGTTCCTGGCCTCCACCTCTCAGTCTTGCTGCCCCAGGGACGGACAGTCTCCCACGACATCATCCAACCATCGCAATCTCGGTTTCCCGACCCTTCTTCGCCCTGTAGGGTTTTCATACATCACTCTTTTAGGGGGGCCCTAGATCCGCCATGCGGTATAAATGATATAACCTATAATTTATATATACATCTCACATTAATTTGAAGCATTTGCATTGTAGACACCTTTTAAACAAAGCTTCAGTAAAATAAACATTTAAAAACAGATGTTCCGGAAATCTCTAGAAATAGCGCGTCACCAATAGGATTTAAATTCTCGAACTTTCGCTATCCGACCGTCTGCTTTATAGACGGAGCTACATAACTGTGCCATTCGCGTTGTAATAAACTGGTTCAAATCACGCTGGTAGCACTGCGACAGTAGTTATTTTGAAATGATATCTTTTATCGAGTATTATTTTTTCATGGGATTATAAACAATTCGAATTTATTTGTAAAATTCACTTGTTGCAAACTTTGACAAATCTGCTTTATAGATTTTTGAGAGTATGATTATTATAATGACGACCTTCGTGGCATAGTGGCAAGAGCCATGACTGCCACATCGAAGGTCCCGGGTTTGATTCCTGGCGATGGCAGTGTGATTGTCATACTTTCTTTGGTCAGGTGTAGAATTCAAGTGACAATAAAATGGCGATAGATTTGCTACCTATCACACGTCATAACAGTAATTATTGAGTTCAACTGACCTGTTGTATACAAATGTTTAAAACAACGGGAAACTACCACATTAAAAAGTCCCAAGTGGGATCCCAAGAACCAGCAAAGATGTTAATAAACTTTGCTGCAAAACAAACCCTAGGATTGAAACTAAAAGAATATAACAATAATAAAATGATACCTTTATTAAGTAATTTTTTTTTGGTTTATAAGCAATTAGAAGTACCTTCTCATGAAATCCACTTTTAGAAAAGTTTGTCACAACTTAAACTAACTAACAATCACGCCGTTTCTCCGGAGGGGTAGGAAGAGAGGATGGAGCGCCACATTCTTCTACATTCACACATCGTGACATGCACGCTCGTCGATTGTTCCTACTTCGTACGTGGCCGCCTTTCAGTAATTGATTAATTTGGTCATGCCATGTCTTCCTTGGCCTTCCTTGACTTATTTTACCATTCACACTTCTATACTGTATATATCTTTTTAACCATTCTTCCCTCATCCATTCGTTTCATTTGTCCAAACCATCTTGGTGACCCTTTCTTGATTTTATTTATCACACATTCATCCGCTTTACATTCCTTTCTTACTTTATCATTAGATATTCTATCATACATTGTTTATCCGCACATCCTTCTTAGTGACCTCATTTCTACGTCATTTATCCTACTTTCATCCGAGCCAACTTCAAGCTTCACTTCCATACATAAAGGTCGGCACTAGAACTCCATTGTACACTGCCATATTTACTTCAGTCGATATATTTTAATTTTTTTAAGTTTGACTCTTATGATTTAATAGGTTGTCTAAACATAAAACGGAAAATTATTATTTGTTATGATTTAAAAAAAAATCTTGTTTGTAAGGCTCGTTAATTTATTATTTTTGCAGCGTATGATCGATTGCTACTGACTCGAACTGTACATGCCCTGTATCTTTGCGTGCAGAAGTATTTTTATTGCATAGTGTCGATGTTCAATATTCTTTTCAACGGTCTTTTGTGTTATTTTTATCTGCTCTAAATGTGGGCGTTACTTATCTGCCGTAATAAAATGTGTACAGTTTCCATGGCTTATCTGTATCTAAACCAACCTAACTTAACTGTGCTATATGATTACTGCCTATGTGCGAAATAAACTGCACATTGCTTTGACTAAAAGCTGTGTGCGAAATCAATAACGAATTCTTATTTAAAAAGATATATTTATATATATATGTTTAAAAGGAACAGAGAAGTTCCCGCCACATACCCGAGGCTGTTATAGGGCGTAGCGGCGCCCTTTTATCAGCCTCGCTCGTACACTCCCTGGGCCTGTCCCCGGTCCATCCGGGACTTACATTTAAAGACGGCAACAGCAAGGGGGTGCCAGACCACATTTAATCTACTCCATCCTACTTCTATGCTCCTCTGTACTTTATTGAATAAATAAACATAATATATATTACATTAACATTTTAGGAACATTATATAAAAGGTAAAAATAATGATACACCACAGGAATATACAGCGGGAAGAACAGGAGAGGCAGAGGAGACAAATGCGGGATGGGAAAAAAATGTGGAGTACAGTTTTTGGCATGTAGGACAAAGGACGAGGCTTAGGAACCATTTGTTTAGGCGGTTTGATTCCACCAGTCAAGGTCAGTTACGTAGCGGCGTCGCACGGTGTTTCAAATTTTAATATTACGAGCTACTTTTCATTATTCTGTAATATTACTATTTTGAAATTTTTATTCTAATAAAATGTATATGTCTGTTGACTTCTACGATAGAAACACATACGAGTATATATGTCTATCTCTCTGTCTTTACATAAAGTAGGTATTTGAATAGCGTATTTCGTAAGATTTTTTTTTTAATATGAGACCGTAAAAGGCCCTTTGCAGCTCGACCTTGAGTATAAAGATAGAAATAGAAGTATTTTTTTAATTTTGAATATTAAATTCATAGGTATATATCAATCGGTTAGCGGTGAAACAATACGACTGAACCGGTTTTGTTGTTGCATGCAATTATGTAGGTAATTTAGGGGTTGAAATTTCAACAAATCGGCCTCAAATTTATTGTGTGAACTGGATGACTAATACTCTTCCCTAAACACTTATAGCCATTTCTATGTAATTGGGTTTTTACCAAAAGTAGCTCGTAATATCGCACCCTGAAACACTGTGCATCGGTGGAGTGCGGACGTATACGAAAATAGTGTATACTGTGGAGAGCTTGTTTTAAACCAAGTATGGATGCTACACCAACCGTGGGTTCCACAGCTCTCCACCAAGGTCACCCTTGTGGAGAGCTTGTTTCAAACAGTGTGGCACAGCCTTTAGCTTAAATTTAATTAACTGTTTATTGTATTTGTGGTAGCATGTAATTGGCTTAATTTATTATTTTTCTTAATGTTTCTTAATTAATATATTGATATCGCTGTATGCTGCCCTTACTGAATAAATAAATAAATAAAATCAAGAAAGGGTCATTAAAATGATAATTACGATGACAATAAAAATTAATTCGGAATAAAACAGATTTTATCGCCATATTTAATTATAAATTAATTTAAGTACCTACTTCGGTAGATATAATATGAAGTCAATATATGATTTTAATATTGTTATGGGTGTTGTGGATAGCATGTATTATGGGTGTGCAATTCGCCTCATCAACTTGTAGTCATGAGTCGTAAAATAGTAATTATCGAACGATTTAGTCTACCACAGGCTGCCCGCGGTGAGTCTGGGGGGAGACTGGTTGCCTGTGGAAATGACATTGGAAAACTATTTGCGTACACTCAACTCTCGATCTTCGCAATCTTCACGTTCTGCGTTATTTCTTAATGTAACTATTCTTTCACATGCGCCGGGAACTTATTACGTAAAATAAAATAAAAACACGCACACTATTTGAGAGAAAAAAGCGATATATTTTTTTTGTTTTTTTAAACTATGCTATAGTACACCAAATCACAAGGTCGACAATGTCCCTTGAACAATGATGTAAAACTCTATATTAAATAATTAATACGAATGAAAACATCAGTTGAAGTTTTATTATATTTTATGGGAATAACATGTTTCGCCTAGAAAACGATTTGAAAACGACATTTGATAATACCTTAGAAGGGCGAAACATGTCATTCCCAAAAAATATAATAAAACATCTAGAAAACTGACGTTTTCAATCGTATTAATTACAAGTATAATTAATAGCCATAAGAACTGTGAACTTCGTATGCTCGAAAATCAAAATATTGACATCAAATAGTGTATTTTTAATTCGCGTTATCAAAGATTTTAAATGGCAAAATAACGATGAAAGTATAATAAATGAGATCTCTAAGGGCAATGTGTGGTAAATCTGTATATGATAGAGTCTCAAATGCAGGTATAAGAAGTGAATGCGGTTCGAATGAAAGTGTTATGAACAAAATAATTAAAGGGTCGTTAAGTTGGTTTGGACACATGGAAATAATGAGTGAAGACAGAATGGTGAAGAAGGTATGTAAACGACGTGAACGGAGCTAGAAATCGAAGAAGGCCGAGGATAACGTGGCACCATAAAATATTAATTGTCGGTCACATGAGTAGTCGGAGAAATCGATGTGCGTGCATGACAAGATGTATGAATTTAGAAGAAACGAGAGAAGTATGTCAGGACAGAACAGAGTGGCGGACCATCGGTCCGGCGTGATGGTTAGTTAGTTAGTTATCAAAGAGTTTCACATAATAATAATAAAATGGATAATTTATAGGGCCCCATTTTTATGAATTAATCAAATAAAATCGGGTTATTTTTTCAAAATATGTTACAAATAAAATTACAGTTTAAGGTATATATTGAGAACAGTTAAAATATAATACCAGGAACGCATGAGAGATGGTTCGATATTAGGAAGACAAGATAATCTCTAAAATCAAGAGTATTTGTTTTCTGAACGTACTTTCACTAATATGAAAGACGTCATTAATTATATCAATGGCGCTGTAGTAGGCTCAGTTTTATGAACTAGTTAAAAAATAACAATATATAGTATGAGGGCTGCACCTGACGCAGTCGATCAACATTTACATCAAGAAAGGATGATTTGAAAATCTCCGCTGTTTCATGTGTTTAACCATGCCGTAGAAATGAGATCACTGAGAAGAGTGTGCGTAAAATTATGAATGATAGAATACCGAATGACGAAATAAGTAAGGAATGTGCGGCTGATTATTGCATCCTTAGTAAAATTTATAAAAAAAGATCGCGTAGATGGTTTTGACAAGTAGAACAAATGAATGTAACAGTTTGAATGGACAATGAAGCCGAGGAAAACTTGACATGACTAAATTAATCAATAATATAGATAATTTCTAAAAGGCGGCCACAACTATTGATGTCGGAAAAAATAATAAAATGAATAAATATTTAAGTAGGTTATTGTTACCAATTTCTGCGACATTTTCGCGTCTTTAGTCCTTAGATAGTTATGTTGTTCTGTATGTGAGTATGTTAAAAACTTTACCTGCTTCTATCAGCATGTGAACCTAGCCACACAACGCACTATTTTATCTCACCGTTTCTAAGCGATGATTTTATATTCAATTCGTCTGAACGCTTAACCTTTCGAAGAACCGATTCGACCATTAAATCCACCCAGTTTCGTGATTGTTTCTAAGAATCTATGTATGGAGGGCCGCCATCATGCGAGTGATAGAGTCAATAAAGCCGTAACCCGACACACTTGTATTTAAATTCAGCTCGGTGTACACAGAATCGTCGCTCATATTATGCTCCGTATCAAAAATAGACGCTATTAGTAGAATAACAACACTAAATCTCGCGTTACATCTGAGATGACGCAAACGCGCGTGTTGGATTCGCTTTTGTTTTTCCGAAATAGGATATTATTAAGCCATAACTGACAATTATATCCAGGTCATACCCATTTTTTTTTCCTTTATTGGTTTCGATTACAATATTTGATCCTTGCAGGTGCTTATCTCAAAATTATATCCAGACGGGTGCCCCGCGAAAAGAGACCGAGGAAAAGAAGAGCGGATTGCGTGGAAGAAGATTGGGAGAAAATGGAAAGAGCTGGGGATTGGAGAGAGATGGCCAGGGACAGAAGTCAGTGGAGGAGACCAAGTCCCACACCGGGATGTAGCGTCGAGAAGTTGTAGTAAATCTGACAAATACAGTTCACCCTAGGACGCAATTTAGCTAACTAAAATAAACATATCAGTATTTAAAGATATAATAACTTCACTAACTAATTAGAAGACCAAAATGCCGTCTCTGTAAGCAGGAAGAATTGACCGCTATACTGTTCTTTCCTGACTTCTCACTTTCTCAACATTCGTACATCATGTCATGCACGCAAGTCGATTTCTCCGACTCCTCACGTGGCCACCATTTAATATTTGATTGATTTGATCGGGCCACGTTTTCTTCGGTTATTCTTTAATTATTGTTACGTTTACATCGTTAACATAAATATGATTAAACTTTGAATTATTATTTTCATATAATTTTATGTAGTCAAACATATTTATTTCGTTTTTTTTTTACTTATTTGATAATAGTCCATTAAAAAGCTTATATGTAGTATATAAAAGAGAGTTTTTATGACTTGAGTAGTAATTAAAATTATAATAAAAAATTCGGTAATAATCATGAAATCGAATGTATTTATTTCAGAAATACTTAAAACTAATCACACACCAGGAATTATTATTTCAATAATTCTTGTTTAACTATATTTATCATCTGTTTTATTAAAATTTATTTATAAGGATTAATTGTATCTCAATAGAGACGAAGATTGTTATTGTTTTTGGAAACAGAATATGGTGGTCGAGGCGTTTTACAGGACTTATGACCTGTCATTGCTTGGGTTAAGCGATCGTTTTATGTTAACAACATTCCCCATTCCCCCCTTTATACGACCACCACGTCTGACAAAATTTTGAATGATGTATTTATGCTACTATGTTGAGAAACACTTAACATTTTTAGGTCAATCCACACTAGCGCCATCTATTAAGATTAGATGTAAGCATTAAATTGGACACATTGTATGTAAATATATGCGCGTTTTTGAATTTCCTTGTTTTATAAACGTAAAATGTAAGTTTCTGTTAAATTCAATAAATATCTCGTTCTGCCTCTGGGTGCAAATTCCTCTCTTTGTTCATCAAGATTATTCTCAGATCGTCTGAAATCCAACCGAAATAATTGTCCTATTAATTTGTGACTTGTTTTGTTCTTGTGGTCGCAGAGATTAAGTGGGATACTGTTCTTGAGTGTCTAAATATATTTTATAACGAGAGTTCGTAATGTATTAAAGGACACATTTTTTATAATTTAATTTATCTAATTATTTTTGCGAGGACAGTGATTGAAACTCGAGGTCCTCTGTGTCAAGGATTATTATTATTTTGTTGTAAGGTTCTTTACATCATTGCAGCGCTAGCCAAATCGATATAAAGGGTATAGCTATCATATTAATTCTCGTGATATGTGATAGATAGAGAATCTGAACCAGACAGTCGTCTACATTGGCATCAGCAAAGTCTTCTGCGGTCGGTAGATTGACTGCCAAAACGCTGTCCAAGCACAATTTTTGGCGACGGAGCCTTCGCGGTAGCCGGCCCGTCAACCTGGAACAATCTTCCAGCAGACCTCAAGTGCATTGAAAATCAGTCAGAGTGATCGAGACTCAAAACGCACCTTTTCAAATTATCCTTTCTTGATAAGAAGGGTCGATCGACTGCGTCAGGTGCAACCCATGAGGTTAGAGGTTAGATTATTATAATAATAATAATAAATTGGATAATTTATAGAGCGCCATTTTAATGAATTACGCATCTCAAGGGCGCTGTAGAAAGTGTTCCGTTTTATGAACTAGTTAAAAAACTGTGTCAGACCATTCTTTCTGCCTACCCCTTCGGGGAGACTGCCTGATGGTTAGTTAGTTTAGTTCTAGAACCAATCATGTTAATATCATTAAATGATAACTTTTTGATGATTATAATTATAAAACATAGACATCAAACTTAGGCATTTGATTAACAAAAATTTCACAAGTTGAACTTTCTAATTTGGAAGGTCTCTGTAAATTTAGTATTTTCGTACAAAGGTTCATAGTTCACACGCCATAGAATGCTTCGGGGGCAGACAGACTAATAAATCCCATACAGAACTTTGGATCGCTACGATTCTGAATCGGAATTATTAATATTTAGTTCAGCGAAGTTTTACGTTCACGATAAAATCTTTTAAGTTTTATTACATTTCAGCCATCAAGCGTTTCTTAGTTCTAACGACATCGCCTGACTCAACGGCGATGTTTTGTTTATGTGCAATACTTTATTTTTTTCCAATATTATAGTAAATTAATTCTAAAAATATATAAATACAATATTCGCTTCTATTTGATTTTATATGTAAAAATAACCTTATAACACATTTGAACGGCCGTAACGTTGAAAGGGTAGAAAAATTTAAATACCACGGCATCATACTAACACAATCTCTTGACCCTGTTATATACCTAACCACCCGTTCCCACGAATCATTTCCTACGTACTCTCGTCTTGAATAAAGTTATCTTCTAAAAAAGTTAATCGTGTTGGGAGTTATTCCATCCCAAATATCCTCACCCGAAGGATCTTGTTATTTCTTCTTCTCTTCCCGTTACTCGGGGTCGGCTTTTCTTATTATTTGGCGCCAGGTATTTATTTCGTAGGCAGCTTCTTCTTAAATCCTAGGGCCTTCATATCCCTCTGCACATTCGTCAGCCATGTAGTTGGAAGTCTTCCTCTCCCTCTCCTACTAGTCACGGAAAGACACAAAGATGATTTTTTTATTAATTAAAACAATGTTTTTTCCACATTTTAGTTTATTTTTCTCGACATATTTCGAAGGCTTTACACCTTCATCATCGGGTGAACGATATAAACTTATATCGTTCATATTATTAAACATATCGTTATCCAACAGTTTATATCGTTCTTCCGATTATGAAGGTGAAAAGTCTTCGAAACGTGACCAGAAATATAAACTCAAAAGTGGAAAAAACGTTGTTTTAATTCATAAAAAAATCGTCATTATGTGGTAAGTAAAGCCTTAAGTTTTATCTTAAAGAAAATAAATAAATTGAGCGCATTTCCATTGCGCCGTTTAAGCGTACACATTATATTGATATATACTATTTAAGATTGAACATGTTACCTAAACTAAATCGTTAAGTATTCGTATTTTAAGTAAAAAAAAAAACACTGTAAACCCGACGTTTTTACCGATGTTAAATATCTTGCGAAAAGACTCCAACAACGGCAAAAATCCATTAACGCCAAAGACAATTGCGGTTTAAATGTTTATTTTTTTTTTGTGTACCGTGTTCCCAGATTATAAACACAAGTTTTGACAAAGCAACTTTGTTTAATGTCATGTGAACTCGCGCGATTTAACGTTATTTCAATCTTGTGACTTCGACACAATAATTATTTCACCATTTTATCTGTTTTATTTTATTATTTTACTAGTATTTTATAACAGCAAACACTGCTCGTGAGCTGCGTACTAATTATAAAATCAAATGGTGGCATTCTTCTAACTAACTAACCATCGCGCCGTTTCTCCGGAGAGATAGACAGAGAGGATGGACCGTCATACTACTCTGTCCTGACATACCTCTCTAGATTCCTCTACATTCGTACATCGTAACATGCACGCTCGTCGACTTCGAATGTAGCCGCATTTTAGTAATTGATTATACCATGTTTTCCTCGGCCCACCTCAACTTATTTTTCCATTCACGCTGCTCGTATACAATTTTTAACCATTCTCTTCATTCGTTCCATTAGTCCCAACATTCTAAGTGATCCTACGTTAATTTTACTTCGGATTCAATATTTAATCTGCAATTCCAATCTAACTTAGAGGATGCAATATAATTTTTTTATTATTTTATTAAATAGTCCATTTCTTTGGCCGAAACACTATGAGACTTTAACATAACTACCTAAATTAAAATTAAAACACTGTTATACGAGTAGTATATAATATATAGTTATAATATTTTTTTTACTATACACTTTTTGAGAATGTTGTGACAGCTGTTTCGACAACCGCTGTAGGCACCATCAGGTCTCTCAACCAACAAACTTAAATAGTTGCTTGTAACACCTGATGGTGCCAACATCGGTTGACAAAACAGCTGTCGCGACATTTTCAAAAAGTATACAATAAAAATTGTCAATCTATAACATTGATGTAAATTTAACAGTTCATTATTTTATTAGTAATATTTTATTATTATTTTAATTGATTAAATAAGTTAAACCGTATGCTAATCACAAGAATGACCTATATAAGAGATGGCACACGACAGGCACCGAGTAAAGTAAACTCCTATTTGAGCGCAATTTGTCTCAAGTTCCATTCAACGTGGGAAATTGAGACATTCCAGTTCTGGCCGAGTTCCAACAGAGAGCGCATCTCGGCTGGGGCTAGCAACAGACTACATATTGGACCTCCCCCCCCCCCCCCCACCGGTCTAAACTCTGCATTATTTATTAAGATTGCACTCTTTTGTGACTCGCTGCATACCCGCCTCATGTCCTGTTTGCACTAATAATCGATTTGAACTCGCGTCGTCTCGGTATCTTGGACACAATAATAATATTCAATGAATACGAACAAAAAAATCTTCTAGCCATATTAACATCATTGTACGCCAGAATAGAGCAGTATGACGGTCTATCGTCTCTGCCTACATTTATATATACAACTAACTAACTAACTAACCATCACGCTGTCTCTCCGAAAGGGTAGGCAGAAATAATGGACTGTCACACTTTAACCGATGCGGCACTCCATCCTTCTCTTTTCGCCCCGCGGGAGACGCGGTGTGATGGGTTGCGAACCTCATCGCCACCAATAGGCATCTCCCGCGCACACTTCGATCGTCCAACATCCACAAAAAAATCGAAAACATATAATATAAAATGCAATGATATGAAATAAAAATAATTGAACACAAAATGTTATTTTTGGACGGTGCTCATATTGTCTATTTAATTAATGTTCCACGTATCCACAGTTTTTTTTAATAAGCAGTAATTAAGCACTTAAAACGAACCAACAGCAGAAAGAACTTTTAAAATAATATTGAAGAAATTATTCAAATTGTCATTGGAACAAATAAAAAAAATATTTTTACACTTCAATTGTTTGTATAAACGAATTTGTATATACATAGTGTACTCGTATATAAATTTGTAAATATAAACATAGTGTATTTATATACGAGTATACCGAAACACTACGGATACTTCAACATTATCAACTGTTAAATTTTCGGGATTCGAACCTTTATGTGTTTCAATCCTTATCGGACACTAGATTTCGTATCTTTTGTATATATTGTTCTATCAATATATAATTTTAAAAAGGCACTGTGTGTGTTAATCTCTCCATTGGTAATATTCAATTGACAAAGTGATTACACGCAGAATTCACAGACAACGAGATTCAACAAAATTCATCATGTCACCTCACATGTGCCATACGACCGTAACGACAAAGTTCTGTTGTCACGTCAGAGGTGACTTAAGTACGTTAAGGGTTAAGAATAATTTGGATAATCTATTGTTTTAGCGTACACGGCTGTGTACAATGGGAAGTTTTGGAGTAAATCAGGTGCACACAAGCGTGTACAGCGACCGTTAATGGGTTAAGTATTTATTAAATAGACATTTTGTTATTTCCGGAAATTTTGGATGTTTTCAGATTTGGAATTATTTCACCTTATAAAGTCATTATCAAATTTGTCCGTTTTCCTCTTTATAATAGATATGTATTATATTATTTTGGGTATACGAATGTCAGTAGCGTACATCTCTTAAAAGCTGCTATTGGGAGTTCAACCAAATAAAAATAAAATATTTTCTAAACAGCCCTAAGATAAGATGTTATTCGTATTCAAATTTTTAGTTTTATATAACATATCTAAGTATTTTTTTTTTACCTTGACCAAGAACTAAGTATTGCGTATGGGTTTTATTGAATACTCGACAGTGCCAAATGATGTGTAAACATAGAATAGAGGTGATTCTGGTATCGAAACTGCTGTAATTTCTCGACATTCACGCCACATGTCACAAAACGCCGTACATTGTTCTTTATGAAATGTCATAACATAAGACATAATACACATTCATTACAAGGTCAGTTTTATTGCAAACATCTCATTTTATTGACTAGTTCATCTTCCATGCCGTCAGCGATTAAACAGTGTCGTCTGCACATAACAAACAGCTGAATGAGGTGTTTATTCATACTGGCGTTAATAGAATTTAGTTTTTTTTTTATTGATATATAAACTGTTCTGAATAATTAATAAAAAGTTTAATTATTAAATGTATACATATACTTTTTTATTTCCTTCCGCTTACTGCTTTAAAAAAGAATCTCCCTCGTGTTAAAGAGAGGATTTTTCTTAAATGTTATAAAATTGTCAATGTCACTAAAATAAAGATCTAAATGTTATTTCATACATTTGCTGAGGAAACCCCCCCCCCCCTCGCATCAACCAACACCCCATCAAACACCTTTCGAACAATGGACTTGGACTTGGATCTTCTGGCTTACAGAGGTTCAAATCTAATGGCTATTCCTCTTACGTCTGTAGGAAACATTGTTGGAATGCGATTTGGTAGTAATGTTCCCACCAGACGTAAGAGAAATAACCACATGAGATGAATCTTCGTAAGCCAGAAGATCCAAGTCCATGTCTAAGATTGAATAACTACGGGTCACACAACCATGTTTGATACCTTAAGGGGGATATAGGTTTAGAGCGACATTTTTTTTTACTGATTTTCATTATTTTTTTTTGGCAAGGAAGGGATGCATATAATTTATTGAAACTTTGGATACATGTTATACATATATTCAAGTAAATACAGTATTTTTTTTAAAAACATTTCATTAGAAAATATTGAAGATATCAACTGCCACCCATCGGAGGTCACCATCTAAAGTAGGTGTTTGTGTACACCCTGGAGGCCACAGTTTTAATTTGAAGTCAATAGAATTTTTATTTACTTTAATGTATGTCTCTCTTCTATGTGAACCTCAATTCTCTTTAAAAAAAATTGTAGACTTGTTTTAAAGAAGTTTTAATTGTTTCGTTTTTTTAAACTATTTTTTTAAAAGAAAAAATACTTTGAGCTATTGTATTAATCCGAATTGAGCTTCACATAGAGCGCACGTACGAGTATATAAAAGAAACTAAATTTAATCTTTCAAAATGATTGGTTAAAAACTTTATAAGCTTTGTAAGGTTTTTAAAGTTTTTTAAGCTTTAAGTTTTTAGATTTTTCAAGTTTAAGTTTAAAAAAAATTCCCCAAATTTTTTTTAATTTTTTAAGCTATGTAAACTTTTTAAGCTTTAAACTTTGTACACAAATTTAAAAAAATACATTTCGAGAAAAATGCGTTTAAAAAAAGCGCCAGCGCTCCCGCACTTGATAAGAGACGCTCACTTAACCGCTCATAACTTCAGAACGAATTGAAAATTTTCTTTGAAACTTTGAGGAGCATATTTTTGAATAGTTTCACTAGTCTAGTAAGATATTAGTCGTTTCTAGAGCTCACAAAAAATATATCGTGAATGTTTTCTCGTATCGAATTTCTAATGTTCCCAACCGTTCCGTGATGACCCGAATTAATATATTTAGATTATATCGGGGTTCTTTTTTTCCTTTCGTGTCATTCTGCCACTTAATTTCATCTTGCGATTAGACTTGCGATCACTGGACGTTTATTGTTACTACTACGGTAGAGATGGGCGTAATTTAATACCGGGCAATTTAGATGTTGCGATAATGTAACAATTAATTATTTTTTAATTCCACTCCATCGACGAACAACTTAAATATAAACGTACTTATTTCTGATGAGCATACTACTCTTGAAGAGTTTTAACCTTCTTGATGATGTTGTTCCAAGTCTTTTGCTCCCAGCAGTCCCTTTCGTCCATCAGCCATTACCCATTAGGCGCTGTCTAGGTCTTGCTAAATGTCTTACTCCGATTGATCTGGTCTCTCAGTATACATTATCCATCCATGCTAAATGACAGCTCTCACGGTGCTCGATATAAGTGGCTGCTGAGGTTATCGTGCATTGAACGAATTAAAATAATAATTAACATGTTTATAAACTCTTCAATATTAACACGATAGTTTCTATTATATATTACTTATTTATATGAACAGAATTCAAATCAAATGTTACATCAAATTCATAAAAAAAAAATTAATTCCTTTTTCTTCGTCTTTTTCGATGGCCCTACAGCCCATATCGAGCCTTAGCCTCCAGTATTCTTCGCCTCCAACTCCTCCTGTCCTCCGCTTCGACCCTCCAATCTGACACTCGTAACAATTTCGCCCCATCTCTCCCAACTTCAGCCTCGTCCAATTGGTCTTCTACCACCTGGGTGCCACTCCAGCAATCTTTTTGGGGTTCGCGATGACGGCATCCTCTGCACGTGACCGACCCATCTCAGTCTATTCAGTCTGACCTGTGTGGAGAGACTGGGAGCTTTGTAAATATAGTACAGCTCGTCATTATGCCGCACTCTCCAGCTTTCACCGTCTTCTTATTTACTTAAATCTTAATTTACTTTATCTATTTTTCATTTGTATATTGTGGCCGTTTTTCTGAATATCTAATATATTATTATATTATATATTTAGTAAATAGTCCATTGTTTTGGCCGAAACACTATGATACTTTAACATTATAAACTGTTAAATTAAAAAACTTTGTTTAATGTATCACAATGGTATTTTATTTTACGCGGCAGCTGTTTCGTCAACCTATGTTGACATCATCAGGTGTTACAATTATATATCAAAACAGGTTGACGAAACAGCTGTCGCGTGAGTATTAAGATGTGCGTGTATGAAACCTTGAATGAATGTTGAGGATGCGAGAGAAATATTTCAGGAAAGAAAAGTGTTGGCGGTTCATCATTCTTGCCTATCCCTTTGGAAAAAAACGACGTGTTAGTTTATTTCTTTTTAATTCGTTAAAAAGAGAGTATTTAGTGTAATTAATGAAAATAAACATAATATTTTCAAAATGTATATTTACTTAAAATCTGGTCACTAGAAGATGGCAGCTCGCTGCCGAAACCGGTCGAAGATACAAATACCAGTATATTTTACCTCAATATACATTTTAAAAAGATTTTTTATATTTTATTTTTATTTTTTTCCATCAATATCTGCCATGAAATTTCAAAGAACATTTTTTTTAGTATTTAGTGTATTTTCTTAAGTGAATGCGGTGCGAATGAAAGTGTTTTGAACAAAAAAATTAAAGGGTCGTTAAGATGGTTTGGACACATGAAAAGAATGAGTGAAGACAGAATTGTGAAGAAGGTATACGCAAACGACGTGAACGGAGCTAGAAATAGAGGAAGCCAGAGGAAAACGTGACACGATCAAATCAATCAAATATTAAATGTCGGTCACGTGAAGAGTCGGAGAAATCGACGTGCATGCATGACAAGATGTATATCCCCTCCAGGGAGACGGCGTGATGGTTAGTTAGTTTAGTTAGTTTTCTTAACCCGCTTTTTCAGATTGTTCTTGCTTAAAGGGGCCCCATGCCCCTCCTCTTCTCGCAATTGTGATGGAAGGTTTGATCGTCATTGTGTCGTTTTCAGGGGCGCCGGATGTTACAGATAGTTACAACGCACGTGGAGGCACCTCCCTTGCCCCCATTCGGGTTGTTGTTAAGATGACACAAATGATGTAGACGGCAGTTTGTAATTGATTGTTTGTGTTGTTCCCATCTCTAAGAATAATTGTGATCCCCGATAATGAGACCCCGCCGTGCTCGGCCCAATATCCGAAAGTGTGCCCCCCCTCGCTCCCCCCGTTTCCAATTCCCGGAGTCAACAGTGACGTAATTAACGTGAACTTTGTGCGTGTCGCACGCGAAACTCCCGACAACTAAATGTGTAATACCTTTATCAGGGGTGACCCACATTTCGGGTCGGCCCGCAGCTCTGTTGATTCTATTTCTTTCTATTGTTTGGTGATGTACCCTTATACCTACATCACGTTTCACAATGGAAAACCGCGGTCCGACCACTCCGAATTGGCGAGCGCAAGAAGGCAATGTGTACATCTTATTATTTATCACTAGCTGACCCGGCGAACTTCGTACCGCCTCAGAATTAATAAATGTTGTGTTAACCTATTAGTTCAAATAAATTCAGTTATTTATTATGTTATTATTATTATGAATTAAGTTTAATAAATGTGCAAAAATCATAATAAAAAGTATTTCAATTACATTGAAATGAATGTAATTCACGTGGCAGCAAGAGATTTACTTTATTGAAGCGAATCGAAATGATTCGCGTAGCATTGTTGCACTACTTTCTGTTAAACTATTATATTTGCGGGATAGGATGCACTCGGGTCGATTTTTTCCGATGTTTTAATAGTTATTCTGTTATTTCGGGACGGAGACAAATCCAACAAATCAAATATCATCAAAATCGGTGCAGCAGTTCTTCAGTTATAAATGGTGTTACTAACACGACTTTGTTTTATATATGTAGATAATATAAATCGGCAAAAACCCCGATGTCATCAAGAAATAGTACGAAAATATTTTGAATACAAGAAAACGGGAGAGGAATACTTTCTCTCCGAAAGTAATTCGAAATGCACACGATGTGCGGGCCCGAGATTGTTTCTGGAATATTTAGAATTTTTATCTAATTATTGTTATGTGATGTTAATTGTTAATTATTTAAAAATATTTAACTTGTGTAAAAAAAAATACGTTAAATGTTAAAACTTGTCGCTACCTACGCGTAGCTTACCAAGTTATAGTAAATACATATTGAAACTCCTTCAGCTTGGCGTTGCAAGGCCTTCTTCGTAAATTGCCTTTTCGGAAGGGCAAGATTTTCCTGTCAAATAATTAAGGCGCTTTTTTAAATCAATTACATCCCATTAACTGCTGTTTGATTGTGATCGTGCTATTATTTATTATCATTAATTAACTTTTGCCAATTCGGGTTGGTCGATCTTTAACATAGTAAATAAACATCTCCTTCCGGGTTTGACCCCAAGTCTCAAGTAGGTCTAGATATATTTCGTATTGTTTTTCGATTTTTCCTTGTATTCTAAAGTTCACCTTTCGTGGCTCAGTTACAAAATTGTTATATTTAAATTGTTAATGTTTTCCTTTAGAGCACACCTCGTTCCCGAGACTCGGGACGCTCTTCCTATAGTCTTGGAAGCTTTTAAGAAGATAATTACCGAGGGTCGTGAGACTCATATTGTGCATCAGCTAGCCTTTCTCGTACGCCGTTCTTTCCACATTGTTGCCAATAGCAAGAAACGATGTCTTCTATACCAACATTTCTTTATAACAAGAGTTTTACTTGTTTATGATTTTGAGTGTATAATTGTCTGTAGGCAATCAAATGATCTATACATGATTAAATCATTTTCCCGAGGATGAAAACTGCCATGATTTCTAAATCACCTTTTTTATTCAGAAATAAGAATACGAGTAGCTGGCTAATATTGACATAATAATAAACGTCTCCAACACAATCCCAATTAAACAAATAATAATCAGTTTCCCTAATTTGTGTAAGAGGTATTTATACCCTCGCCGCAGACAATGAGTTCAATATAAATATAAGAAAAATTCAAAAAGGATCCCTGAGATGGTTTGGACATATGGAACGAATGGACGAGGGAACAATGATTAAAATGTTGTATACACGTAGTGTGAGTGGAAAGAGAAACCGCAGAAGACCAAGGAAAGCATGGCGTGACTAAAGTCATCTTCTTCTTCACTTTTGGTAGACTCAGGAGTCTGTTATTTCAGGCGGGTTCTCTTGAGACGCTGAACTCCAGCTTTCTCTCCACCGTTTCGGGGGTCTTCCTGGTGATCGAGTTAGGAATACAGCAATCCGAGAAATCTGCGAGGTCGAAGATGTGGTCAGATGGGGACGTCAAGGCGGGGATACTGGCATCAACACGTAGAAAGGATGAGCTCAAATAGGATACCACACAGCTCTCCATGGAACGCCAAACGGACAACTAAATTCATCAAATACTAAAAATCGGCCACATTTGACGTCAAAAAAATCGACAAGGGTACATATGACGTTACGATGTATGAATGTAGAGGAATCTAGAGAGGTGTGTCAGATGTCATCTCTGCCGTCCCCTCCGGAGAAACGGGGTGATAGTTACTTAATAAAATGAGTGCTAATTCTTTTGACTGTGTTTATCCATGTTATCGTGTTTTAATTGGATCTTTTTCTTCTTTTTACGTAAAATGGAGTGCTCGTTCGATTATCTGACGCGTCCGGGTCATAAGAATGGGGTAAGTGGCATCTCCGATTGTATTTCCAGAGGTAACGTAATACAGTCGCAGCCGGCACAGGGAGCCGGAACCTCGCATTGTTGCGATTCGTTACGTTGACGCAAATTGTTTTATCTGTCGCCTATGGCGGCCGCCTGTCGTCCGCGAGTGTTTTACATAATTTGTTTCATACTCGCTTTACCTACACACACATACACGCGCGCGCGTACAATCATAGCGAGGAGCTGCCAGAAAGATCAATGAAGTAAGTATGAATAATGTATACGATGCAATCACTTGAAGGATGATTGTCAAAGAGATGTATTCAGCCTACCCCCCTCGGATACAATCCTAATCACCCGACTTCTTTCTCGGAATCTTAACATATTTTTTAGCTCGCGTGATGTTTGTATAAAAATTCGAATATTTTCAACATTTTGTTTTTGAATGTATACAAATACTTGCAGACAAATTGTATCTCAATAGAGACGAATATGTAAATCTGAGGCGTTTACAGGACTTATGACCTGTCATTGGTTGGGTTAAGCGATCGCTTCATATAATACAACACTCCCGATTCCGCCCTTCTTACGACCACCACGTCTGACAATTTTTTTAAAGATGTATATATGCTACTATATTGAAAAACATTCTGTTTCCAAAAAAACAATTTACATTTTCGTCTCTATTTCGAATATTTTCAAACTATTGATCCACGCGTTTAGGTACATACGGCTTCATTTGTTTTACGGTTTTTATATTAAAAGGCGAAAAATATAGGTATTCTTAAAAAACAATAAGATTTTTCGTATATCAAAACAATGTTTTTTCTACTTATGATATTCCACGTTATTAAATACTTGGACTTGGATCTTCTGGCTTACAGAGGTTCAGCTCTTGTGGCTATTCCTCTTACGTCTGATGGGAACATTGTTGGAAGGTGATTTGGAAGCTTGTTATTTTATGCGGGGGTTATGATTCAAAATTCCTTAAGCAAGTCGGGCTTCTGGGCTTCTATGTGGCGGCATGGGTTATGGAATTTTTTTTTATAAATTAAAACACTGTTTTTACCATCATCGGGAGAACGATATAAACTGCTTCGAGCCTTCGAAACAACTCGATAAAAATGAACTCAAAAGTGAAAAAACAGTGTTTTCATTCATAAAAAAAAATTCATCATGGAATTCTACAGTGTAAACAGTTTATCTAAGGTTATTCAAAACAGACTAAAAGGTAATTAAAATGATTTGGACGCATGGAAAGAATGAACGAAAAGAGAATGGTAATGAAATTTAGTATATGATAAAGATGTAAACGGAACTAGAAATAAAGGAAGACTGAGGAAAACGTGACACAATTAAATATGTATGTCGGCCATGTAAAGAGTGGGAGAAATCGACGTGCGTGCATACAGGAAAGAACAATGTGGCGGTCTATCCTTTCCTTTTTCACAGTTAAAATTATTTCATAAACATTTTATAATGTACATTTTCACATGTTGATTGATAATTTATCAGGCAAGTATGTTTTTATTTGTATTTTTTAAAAATTTCCACACATTATCGTATTGATAATTCGCTTATTATGTCACTGTTATCAGATAAGGTACTTGCCGAGTTGTTTCTCCGCCACCGGTGTCCATGGAACGCGATCTGCCTAAAGCCTACGTTACGCGACCTTTAACGCAGACTTACTATTGTGGCGTGTCGTGTCGTGTTGTGGCGCATGTTGGCGTGACGAGGAACGTTCCGACGCTCTTTCGAATCAATATAGCGTTTTTTTTATGTCGATTTTATTTTTCTACCTGTCGGGATGTGCTTTTCTAGCGCCAATATTTAAATTATTAAAATGGCGTTACACAGACGAGGGGGCGGATCGCTTTGTATTATAATTTCGGCGAAGAATCAAATGGGCGAATCTAACTAACTAACTAACTAAAGAATGGAACGCCACACTGTTCTGTCCACTTCTCTCGCTTCCTCTACATTCATACATCTTGTCATGCACGCACGTCGATTTCTCCGACTCCTCACGTGACCGACATTCAATATTTGATTGATTTGATCGTGCCACGTTTTCCTCGGCCTTCCTCTAATTCTAGCTCCGTTCACGCCGTTTACATATACCTTCTTTACCATTCTGTCTTCACTCATTCTTTCCATGTGTCCAAACCATCTTAATGACCCTTTCCTTATTGGGCGAATCTTGAAAAATAAATTTCAAATCATATGTATCTATCGATTATGCGTTTCTGGTACTATACTACTATATACTATATATTATTTTAGCTGTTCTCAATAAATGCCTTAAACCTTAATTTAATAATGTCTATTGATGATATAAACTGATTTGATTGATTTGATTATCTGTTCAAAGTTTGAAATATTATTTTTTAGAACTGTAGTTAACACGCTTTTCCGGACGGGTATGCAGTAAGGATGCACCCACCACATTGGTGACACACCTCTAAAACTTCTTCTTTATTCATACATATTTACATGCACGCTCGTCGATTTTCCCGACTTCGAATGTGACCGCCTTATAGCAAATGATTATTTTGGTCATGCCATGTTTTCCTCGGCCGCCCTTTGGCTTCTTTTTTCATTCAATCTGCTTGTATACAACTTTTTTGCCATTCTTCTCTCATCCATTTTCTCCATCTATCATTTGTATAACGACGTTTTCGTGAATAGCTCACCTCAAGGGCGCTTTGAGAATGTTTTAAGTCATGAGAGCTGCACGTGACACCAGCATTCAGATGACCGTTGTTTCTATTTTATGCGATATTTTGAAAAGGTGGGTTTTTAGGTGAAATTTAAAATCCGTTGGATTGTCAATGCATCTGAGGCGTGCAAGAAGCATATTCCAGGCGGACGGACCTGCCACTGCGAAAACCAAATCTCCGAAATTTGTCCGGGGGTTGCGCTTTGGCTCAACTAATCTGCCTGTTGCCGAGGAGTTTGTTGATCGAAGCGTAGATTGCCGGAAGTTAGGGCTATCAGCAACACAAAGTTCAGATATATTGGCTGGTGCCATTCCGTGAAGCGCTTTAAAAAATGTTCAAACCATCTAAGTGATATTTTTTAATTTATTAAGGATGCAATTTTCTGCCTTATATTCCTTCCTTATTTCGTCGTTCGGTATTCTATCATACATTATTTTCAGTAATCTCATTTATACGGCATTTATCCTTCTTTCATCCTTCCTCTGCCAGCTCTATGTTTCACTTCCATAACATACATAACATGTGAACTGTATACATTTTATATTGAAAATTCTATAAAATTTTCAGAATAAGAAATCTTAATAATTTTGCAAACCATATATTTTTCTCAACTGAAGGATTAAGCGAAACTGGTGTCTGATATTTTATGAAAAATCTACTTTTTATAAAGTGTTTTGATATAACCCGCGCTACTCGACTACATACAGTTTATTGACTTCTTTTCATACCATTTGTGTCAATAACTAATATTTGTTTGAATATAATACATCTAAAAATAATTCTGCGTTAAATAAATACAGAAATATATTAGATATTACACATTACCAAACTATTCTCTAAATTTTTTTTTAATTCAATGTTTGTTTTGTATGAAGAAAAAAATCCTGACTAGAAAACCTTCGAAAATGCTTCAGTTGCAGCACAATATCCCTGTTTCGAGCTATCGATAGCAAAAAGAGTCATGATGTTGTCCAACAACAAGAATTAATACGAATGAAAACGTCGTGCTGATAATTCCTGAGAATGGCGAAACATGTCATGTCTTGTTGCTGATTTACTAACTACGTACATTGAAAGGAATCAAATCAAATAGAACACTCCGGGCCACACAAATCATGCCCTCACATAAACTAACAACCCACCAAATCACCTTCCGACTATGTTCCCATCAGACGTAAGAGGAATAGCCACATGAGCTGAACCTCTGTAAGCCAGAAGATCCAAGCCCAAGTCTGAAATTATTTTTATGTAGGTATTTTCTAAACTAACTAACTAACCATCACGCCGTTTCCACGAAGGGGTAGGCAGAAATAATGAACTGCCACACTTTTCTTTCCTGACATATTTCTCTCGCTTCCTCAATATTCATACATCGTGTCATGCACGCGCGTCGATTTCTCTGACTCTTCACATGGCCGACATTCAATATTTATGTATTTTCTCAATAAAATATTTATGTATTATTTATTTTTTTGCATTTTTAACAATTGTAGAATTTAAATGGCGCCCATTGCACCTTGTTTAAAAAGGTTATTGATAATTAGTAAGACATCGAAAGAAAATATTTTAGTTCCAGCATTCGACGCTAAGGTTGGACGGCGCTCTTAGCAGGTAAAATTTCGATCGTTTTTTGTTGCAATAAATTAATAGTGGCGATATACGAAGGGGCGTTCGCGCGAAAAGGAACGACAGATCCGTTTAACGTCAGACGAGATTCTAGGAAATAAATTGACCTCAGAGGATGTATAGAAATGAACTTCTACAGCACGTCTCATTTTATTATGTATCAAAATTAAAGAATGATTTATTTGTATTTTTTATTATAATATCTAAATTATTTGTAAAAAGCCTTTCACCATAATAATAATTATCAGTAGAGTGCATTTAATACAAACAATTAACACTCGCCGAAACGGGGTTTGAGACCAAGTGATGCGCAAGTTAATTTCTGTCACGACTGACGCACGAGTTAAGATTTTTATTATTATATGCACTTATTTTATATTAATCAACGTCTGTGTAGCTAGTTACAATAATTATATTTTGCTTTCTTCTTCTTCTTCCTCAGCCTATTCCCGTCCACTCCTGGACAAAGGCCTCCTCCATTCGCTTCCATGTCACTCCGTCTTGTACAGACTGCATCCAGGTTATTCCGACGTGTCTGTTCAGATCATCTTTCCACCGTAGTTGCGGTCAACCTGCACTTCTCTTTGCCATCCACGGTCTCCAAGTCAGCAGTCTTTTTGTCCATTTTTCATCTGAGCTTCTGGCTACGTGACCTGCCCATTGCCATTTTAGAGTCGCCACCCGGTGGATGATATCAGTGACCTTTGTTTTTTCTCTCACCGCATCGTTTCTGACTCTGTCTCTTAGGCTTATTGCTAACATGGCTCTTTCCATGGCTCTTTGGGTCACTCTTAGTTTCTCGGCACTTTATTTGGACAATGTTACAGTTTCAAGAACATAAATACCAACTGGCAGAACATTTTGTTTTATAATAATTTAAAACACATTTTTTCAAAATTATCAGAGTCCAGCACTATCGGTGATGAATTTAGCACCGTTAAGCGATTATTAACTGGGCTTTAGTATTGACAACATCAAAAATATCTTTTGTCCTTAACTAAAAACAGAAAAATTCTTACAAAGAATCGTGTTTAATTATTTTTAGAGTTTTTTTTTTTTTTTTTTTACGTATACAACAGGTCGCTTGAACCCAATTACAGTATACAATTTGTTTTTTAAGCTGATATATTGATTCTCGTGACATGTGACAGGTAGCCAATCTATCGCCATTTTATTGTCACGAGAATACTACGCCAGACCAAAGACAGTGTGACAATCACACTGCCATCGCCGGGAATCGAACCCAGAACCTTCGGAATGGGAATCAGAGCTCTTACCACTCTGCCACGAAGGTCGTCAAGAGTTACCTATTCTATTATTTTTTCCCGTTTATATCTCGCATTGGGTGCAATCCACTGTTAATTAGTTAAAAAGGTAAGGAAATCCAAAACAGGAATATCATATGACGTAACTTACCTCAAAACTTGACGAAATGACCGTCGCGAATTACAAGACGCTTTCTCACGCCAGAATAATGCCCCCGTCCGTATAGAATTACATTAAAGCCGGGGACCCGAACCTCGGACACGATTTCGTTATTCCAACCTAATTTTACCGATACAGACGGTGTGGTTCTTTGACCTTAACTATATGGCGCGATACACATACATATTTATTATTTCTCCCACAGAGGCGCCTTTGTAAAAGTGGCCAACCTTTTGTGTGCGCCCGACTACGAAGCATTATGAAACGCTCGTACATTTTTATACGTTGTTCTACATTCGCTTGTATTTCAGTTTTTTTTTTCGTATGTTAAGGACTATGAATTAATGTGATTTGGTTAAGCATATCCAGTTACTAAGAAGTAGTATATATTTTTTCTACAATTCTTTTTTTTTTCAAATTTTTATAATACTTTTGTTTTTTAGTACGTGCATTGATCGCTTAAAAAATGTTGAAGGTCATGAATGTGACTGGATAGTTTTTGTCTCGTTTATTAGTGTGGACATTTAATTTGTTGCTTTATATTTCGGTCTCGATATTTTAATTTAATTTGAATGTGGAATTATTTTGCTCCATTGGCTAAAATCATATAGATAAATTTAAATAGAGCGTTGTGCAAAAAATATATATATTCAGTTTAACACTTTGGCTGCGTAAAAAATTCGCATGCTTCCGAAAACCTGAAAAATACTAAACTTTGTATTATATAATAACAACAATTGTAGACATACTTACGAATATTTGGTTGGTAACATTGAAAGCAGCGCATGAACACAGCTCCCGCGACCGACGCGGGACCACAATTTTTGAATGGACACGGGGGCCGTGTCCGACTCGGCGATCGTGTTAAACTTTTGTAATAATTAAGATGAATAAAAACGTTTGTTTTCTAGAAGTTTTATTATATTTTATGTGAATGACATGTTTCGCCTGTATAAGGCATGTGGATGCGTATTATCCACCAGACTCTAGTGGGAAAAAAATTAATCTAGTGACTAGAGTGTACGTGGTGCGAAAACGGTCCATGGTCTTCCGAATAACTTGCTCGGATGGACGATTATGTCGACCGTAAAATGGACTTAGTGCACGATAAGTTTGGCCAACCGAACCATGATTTTCAAAATATTTTTTCACAATTTTCAAGCTCTGTTCTGACGTCAGTCTATTCATGGTGAAATGGCAAAACGTACTGACTACAAATCATCTGTCAACTGTCAAATTGACAGTCTGTAGAAACAATTTTGCCAGTTTAAAAACCAAACCTCTAAAAAAAACACCCTATATTTTATATGAATGACAAAAGTTCTGAACGAAAAATGAACAAAAGTACGAATGAAAACGTTTGTTTTCTACAAACGTTTTCATTCGTATTAATTATAATATTTCCATGTGCGGTAACGAGTTAAATACGCGGTGCAAGGTATTATTTTTTCTTAGTCGATAATAAAATGTCTAGAGATTCTCACGGTAAATTTTGCAACAGCCGCTTCCTTGGCCAGCATCTCAATGGTGCCTACCGTAACATCCGGATTTTGCAGCGGCCGCTGCGGTGGTTCCCGCGAGCCCACTCTCGCAAACGAGAGCACCTTTTTGGCATTGATTGGATTTCTTCTCTCATCCACATCGGTCACTCGTATTTTTCGACCACTCTCTTTTTCTTTGCGGACTTAGCCGACTCATTGTGCCGTTCGCGTTATAGTTTTATTTACATACGTTGTTTTAGGCGATATTGTAACGGGTGTTTCTTTAAAGGTCCATTTACACTGGACAGTCATCAGCCGATACCGACACGTCACGCGTTTGATTTGAGCAAATAATCGTTTTGTTTGTTTTGATGGTGTCTTGTTACTTTTAATTAATGCCGATTCCGTTTATATTATATTTAAATTCCGAGGTAATCGCTTTCTCCGCGGCGAATTTAAATGGCAGTAAAAATGGTATTCGGTAAGTATAGGTACCTACTGTAGGAAACACATCCTGAAAAATATTGATCACTTTTATTAAGTGTCAATTTTATGTAGGTAGGTGCTTTCTTCGGCAACCCCCGATGACGATTTTATTACAGCATTTGAAATAACGAGACCAAGGCTATTTTTATCGTGACGTGTCGATATCGGCTGATGACTGACTAGTGTAAATGGACCTTTAATGCGAATTCCCGCAGAACTGATACGAACTTTGACACACGCGGGTCAGAGGTGACGCAATCGTTTAGATTCACAATAGAACTACATTTATTTAAAACATAAACAGTTTTATGTTAACGTTTTCATACTGACATTAAACCAACAAACAAACCGTGAAACTTAATGTAGAATTTGTTTTACTTCCGTGAATATTTCACGCGTTGCAACTAGTCTGTAATATTCCGCAGAATTGAAGCATGTATGATGAAACTTGCCGAACGTTTTTACAAAGGACTCCCTTCCCACCCTAACCCCACAATATAAGACCTCTCAAATTACGACCCAAACACCTCCAGCCGCCACAAGCACCCATAATCGATCCTCCTTCAGAGGGCCACACAAATCATGCCCCCGCATAAACCAACAGCCCACCAAATCACCTTCCAACAATGTTCCCAGAAGATCCAAGTCCAAGTCCTATTCATCAAATTATTCCATGATTTATTATATGAATTATGCACACGTAGAAGGGTATATATTTTGTTTTAATTTTAAATAATTTAAAAAAAGACGACCTTCGTGGCAGAGTGGCAAGAGTTATGAATGCCACCTAGAAGATCCCGGGTACGATTCCCGACAATGGCAGTGCGATTGTCACACTGTCTTTGGTCTGGTGTAGAATTTAAGTGAGAATAAAATAACGATAAATAAGCTTCCTATCACATGTCATGAGAATCAATATAAAAGTTACACTCTTAACATCGATTTGGTTCGTGCCGTAATGGTGATAAGAGCTATTCAACAAAATAATAATACTGTAGAGTCTTGGTTATTCGACCTTCGGTTATCCGACCTTCCGAGTTATCCGACCTACCGGGGCAATGCCCTTTTCCTTTACCCGACTGCACGCATTATATTCGCGCGCCAGGCGACAGTCCTCAGTGCTTACGTAGCTCTTCTACTGTAGCAATACATTTTACCCGCGATTGTGCTATTTTATCATAAACAATGATATTTAAAATTAAAAATGAATGAATGAAATAAGTTTTGCCATATTTGTGATATCCATTAATAGGTTAACATTAATTGGGATATATAATATTGTATGCCCTTATTTCTCGATAAAACTATGATAATTTAATAAAAATATATAGTAAAAACCCTTGTACATGTACATAAATCACATATATAGTGGTCTTGTTATAAGCGTGATCATTGTCCTTGCTCTAGTTAAAAGAAATACGAAAATCAAATATTTCTCCGCCAATTTGACATTGAATTTCGTTATTAATTGTTTTATTTAATTCTGATGTCTGACTGTGTCGATGGTGGCGTCTTTTAAAGATGAAATTTATGATATTAAACATCAAAGTCTATAAATATACTGTACAAGAACATCACAATGGGTCTTTTTTACTATTTTATCACGACTGTCTTTGAAGTCGCTGATAACCAAACTAACTAAACGACACGTCGTTTCGAAAGGATGGACCGCCATACTGCTCTATCCTGACATACCTCAAGTGCTGCCTCTATATTCATACATCGTAACATGTACGCTTGTCGATTTTTCCGACTTTGAACCTTTAAGTAATTTATTATTTTGTACATTCTATGATTACCTCGGCCGTCATCGCCTTCTTTTCACATTCACACTGTTTGTGTACAACTTTTTAGCTATTCTTCTCTCGTTCATTCCTTGCATATGTTCAAACCATCTAAGTGATCCTTTTGTAAATATTACTTAGAAAGCAATCATCTGCCTTCGGTATTCTATCGTACACCGTTTTCCGGCACATTCTTCTCGGTAATCTTATTTATACGGCATTTATCTTACGTTCATCTTTCACTTGCCACAAGCTTCGTTTCCATACATAAGGGTTGACACTATAACTCCATTATTTACTGCCATCTTTCCGTCGGTGGATAACTTAAAATGTCTTTACATTTTATTTATTAGTAAAATGTTTTTACATATATTTATACCCATTATGCTCGTGTATGACACGATGTATGAATGTTGAGGAAGCGAGAGAAATATGTCAGGAAAGAAAAGAGTGGCAGTCCATTCTTTCTGCCTACCCCTTCGGGGAGACGGCGTGATGGTTTGTTAGTTAGTTATCCCCATTACGATTTATTATAATTACCATAATAAATAATAAAAAAGATTTTTCATTCATAGCTCCACGTATAGAGATTTTATACTTTTTTTTCTTTATTTTTCCTTATTACCGCGTACCTACTCGTAATTATTTATGTATTTATATATTGATCATCTAATAAATATTTATTTTAAGTTGTCTCGACCAAAATATCTGTAACTGATATGTAAATATATTTCGTCAGCCATAAAGTCTTAAGTGATTTTTTTTATCGAAATGTGTTATGATGGTAATTTTTTTTTACAATGTTTTAAGTCCGTCTGTACTATATTCTGGATATTGTGTAGATTGATTTTAAACAAAAAGTTACTTACGACTTTATGGCTCCCACTCTCAAGTATGAATATTAATATTAAATAATATACAAAAAATACGTCTGGAACTTTGTTCTATATTCTTAGATAATTTCGGTCAATAATCACTTACGACTTTAGATTCTCACTCTCAAGTATGAATATCAATATTAGATAAAATACAAAAAATACGCCTGGAAATTTGTCTATTTTCTTGGATAATTTCGGACCAAAAATCACTTGCGCCTTTATGGCTCTCATTCTCAGGTATGGATATCAATATCTGTACCTTAGAGGCAGACTGATGCAAATCCAAATAGTGAGTTTTTCATAAGATTATCTAAGATCATTTTGGTTTTTACATCCTTTTTAATTTTTAATTTCGAAACCATAGAAAATAGCTCGTCCATCTTTTTACCAATGAAAGGTGACGTTTTTGTCATTATTATTCAATTAAAAAATGGTCTTTGCATTCGTCTGCCTTTAAGGTACAGATATTAGAAACAATAAAAAAAAGTACGACCGGAACTTAGTAATATTTTCTTGGATAATTTTGATTTGTCATTGATTCGTATCCAATGTGGTGCTTTGTGGCGTCGATTATTCGTGAAATAGTCGTGACAAAGGGAATATTCTTGGGCGAACAGAAGTCCCGAGACAGTTTTGATAAACGAATCTTTAATGCATGATTATTTTCTTTATTTCCATTTTCTGACCATCGCCGGTCGCTCCACACGCTTTTAGAAAGCGTAACGTCTAATGTCTGACCAATCCGCGAATCCAAAGGGACCGCCAGCCGCGCCGGCACCGCGCCCGAAAGTCATACAAAAACCACGGTGGATCAAAACCAGCGCGTTTATTAATTCGTACATTGTTGCGCGGCGTATCAACTTTGATTGTCGGCTTAGATTTTTTTATTTGTAGCGGACGAGATCAGGTTGAGAACCCATTAAAAAAAACAGCACCATTCGCCCCAGCGGCAAAGCGCACCTAACAAAAACCACAACTGCAATATAAACAATAATATATGTACAATCACAACGGCGTAAACTCGTGATGAATTACAGTCAAAACAACATTGCCGCAGGTAAGAATCGTGCATTGTACAAAGTTCCGTTCTTGTAGCAAGCGTCCAGACGCTATAAATTATCGCGTGAAATTTCTCGACACTTTACAAAAAGGTGTATCATTTTATATACGTACAAATCAACGAACGGTTGAAAATTATATGCCTTATTTACACGGTGACTTTGAATTGTTGGACACGATCTGAAATTCCACATTACTTACATATTTGGTATGTATTTTTAATTCACCGATATTCCGTTCACCTTGGAGGCGACACCTACCGGATTTATAGTGTTAAAACTTATAATGTCCACCTTATCTTGGCAATAATAATTTTTAATGAAAAATAAAATGCACCCAGAGTTTTGTTATTTTTTATCGCAAACTATGACTAGAGTTAAAGGTTTCCGGCGATAACAATATAAAAGTAATGTAAACCAGGTTAGAAGTATCTGCCTGTGTACCCAGATAACACAATTATTATCATTTTTGTAGGATTACAGAAATGTACAGAATATGGGGTACTGGAACACCACACAGTCATATGCACAAATATCTCCAAGAATATCACTAACTAAAGGTAAAAAATATTTCTGTTCGGATGCGTCTGCTGTTTTATACTTTAAAATACTGGCGGACCCGACAACGCTTCGCTATTTATATTTTCGAGTATATGCATACAAAACTTTGCGTAAGCAAGACGACCCTGTAGTGACCACGTTGAGAGGAAGGACCCTCCTCTGGATTCTTCTCCAAGAAATTCCATATATTCTTCTTTTAAACCGCATCTCACATGCTTCCAGTCTGTTTCTTTCTCTTTCATTACGACACATTCCACCTGAACCGTGAATACAAAGTATATTGTTTCTTATTTTATTGATGGCGTTTCAATGTGCAATATTTTTGTGTTTAACGGTTGTATGTCTAAATGAGTCACATAAATATTAAAATAATACTGTACTAAGACAATGCTAATGTTATTTCTATTTTATGGCACTTAACAACCAAAACTAACTTACTATACTTCTATCGATTCCTCAACATTCATATAACGACGACCTTCGTGGCAAAGTGGTAAAAACTGTCATACACCCTCATACTGTCATATTGCCTCGATGAAGCTCGGCTCCAAACGAAACTTGTTGGCGTAAAATATAATTATAATTCCGTGCTTCATGGCTGAGTGGTAAGAGCTATGACTGCCACACCGAAGGTCCCGGTTTAGATTCCCGGCGATTGCAGTGTTATTGTCACACTGACTTTGGTCTGGTGTAGAATTCACGTGACAATTAAATGGCGATAGATTAGCTACCTATCACATGTCATTAGAATCAATATAATAGCTAAAAACAAATTGTACACGGTAATTGGGTTCAAACGACCTGTTGTATTAAAAAAAACATGAACACACGTCGATTTCTCAGACTCTCCTTAAGTGGCCGACATTTAATATTTGATTTATTTGATCGTACCACGTTTTTCTTTATCTTTTTCTAGTTATGTTTACATCGGTAACATATATTTTCTTTACCATTCTTTCTTCATTCATTCTTTCTGTGTGTCTAAACCATCTTAATTCAAGTTCACTGGCTTAAGAGTCCAGAAAGAATCCAGTATAAACTCTGCTGGACAGTCTTCAAACCGCTACATGGAATGGCTCCAAATTATATATCCGAACTCTGTATAACGAACAGCCTAAATGCAAGGAAATCCACACTTCGCTCGGCGAACTCCTCGGCAATAGGATGATTAGTTGAGCCAAAGCGTTGCCCTAGTACAAATTTCGGGGATCGAGCGTTTGCGGTAGCCGGTCCATCAACTTGGATCAATCTTCTTTCACACCTCAGATGCATAAATGATCCGACAGACTTCAGATCAAAGCTGAAAACTCATATTTTTCATATTTCATACCCAATTTAAAACATGCATATTTTGTTCTATTATACTTTCTAATCGAACGCGAATATCAATCAGATGCAGCGTTCACATCACAAAAACGGCGCTTTTAAAGTTAGCATATTATTATTATTATTAGATGGTCCTTGTCAATGTCATGTATTTTTATTATTGTGTTGTTGTTTCAAATAAATTCTAAACCTTTTATTTTAATTGCGAATAACGTTTACGCTTTAGACTTATTTACAAAGAGGATTATCTTAATGTACCGCTATGAGAATGTCATAAGTGACATAAAATTACTATGCACAACACATTAACATATCTAAACGTGTTTTCCTGTTGAACAAACTTCTGACCTATCCTACTTTCTGTTTTGTGTTCGACTGTCATTCATTATTTATTATTATTATTATTTTATATTTCATCTAAATTGTTCAATTGTTTAATTTATATTCATTCCTCTTGCCATATTACCACTTTATTTTGTTGTGTGACCGTTTTCAAAAAGCCACTAATTCGATGTTATTTTTTTGATGTTTCAATATAAGCGACGTGCAGTGTGTGGTTGTTCACTTTGTGTGGATATTTGCAATTCTGTCATTTCTGTCAATGGCAAAACCGGTCTCCATAAACTCATGAATCAAATCAAATCAAATCAGTTTATTGTCTCAAAAGATATTACAAACAAACAGTAATTAATTTCGAAAAAAAAGTTTTTCATTGTTCGCGCGTTAAAGAGATGTAACTCTGTCAGTTGTTTGGAACACTTGATAATGATAACAGTTGGTGAAACAGCTGTCGGGACCATCTCATAAAAAAATTCGTATAATAACAGTAAAAATTAAAACGTTTAACTATATACATGTATATAAGAATTGTAAAAATCTTATCGGGAGATGCCTATTGGTGGCTATGAGGTTCGCAACCAATCATACCGCATTTTTTCCGCGGGGGCGAAAAGAGAAGGATGGAGTGCCGCATCGGTTAAAGTGTGGCTATCCATTCTTTCTGAACTTTCCCTTGCACTTGCCCCTTTGAGGGGGTGCCGATTATCTTGCTGGGGGGAGGGGAGACTGATCCGCAATGCCGGACCTCGTCCTCCTCCTCCTTAGTTCAATTGCATTATTTTTCTTCTTTTAATTATAATATATATATAGTATAAACTTCCTATGTTACCTTCCCTATTCCACATATTAAATAAATTTTCTTATTTCCCCCATCCTGCATTATATCTCCTCCCTCCCTCTTCTGCCTCCTGCTGTGCATTATTTCTTTTTTATCCTTTCTCTAATAAATGTTATTTATGTATCAATTGTGTATTTTCTTTTGCTGCTGTATTGCTATGTGTGTACGGCGGTACATCGATGGACAGTAGCGTAGCTTAAATGTGGCCTGGGTCCCCCTTGGTTGCAAATATACATATATTTACTTTTTTTTAACCTAAGTCCCGCATGGACGTGGGACGGGCCTAGGGAGTGCACGAGTGAAGCTGACGAAAGGCGCCGCTGCGCCTATAACAGCTTCGGGTAAGCGGAGGGAGCCCTCTATGGCTCGGCCATATAATAGTCCGTTCTTTCTGCTTATCGCTTCGGTGAGACGGCGTGATGGTTAGTTAGTTCAGTTTGTAAAAATCTTAATCTTAGTTTTAAAATTTTGCATAATTTTTTTTAAGTCCTTAGAAGGAATGTATACCAGCTACACATCACTGCTTACCTTAGGTTAATAATAATGTTTTCTAATTAAATACTAATTTACGATATCGACTTTCTAATTATTCTTGAAAACGTATTAGAAGGTATCGATATTTGTTGTTGTAGATTTATCACTATTTACTTCTGTTACATCTAACTATGGTTTACCTTTATTTTAAACCAACAGTCGAAATCATTACCAGTTCAATACACACACACATTAGTTGCTAATAACATGAATACATTCAACACCAAAGTCCAGTTTAAACTATGCAAATTAAACGACAAACCTGCCCGTTTAAGTTTATGTCACACTGTAAAACATTCTGATCGCTTGCGTACATATAAGAAGAGAGTCGCTACAGAGCAAACTTGACATAAACTAGTACTGATTTAAAAAAAAATATAATAAAATAATTTAATTTTTCTTTTATCCCGGTGTTTTTTGGACAAGTCTACTGTTGCGTTCCGCGAAGACCGATTTTGTGTCATGGTCCCGCTGAGAATTCAGAATTATTTGAGGCCAATATTGGGCATACGAGATATTGTACATTCGAAACGTTATTTTATACATTGTTTTATATGTAATGATATGTGGAATGGGTTTAATATGTTCAAGAAATATTGCCATCGGTTTTATTTGATTTATTGCCTGTTCTGTTGCACTCTTGTGGCCAAAATCGTACTTTACTTGTTGTTTTTTTGCATCTTTAAAGACTTACAGCCTTTTAAAAATTTTATTTAACCTTTATAAATTTCAGAAAAAATAACATCGTTTGCATTTGATGAATTTAAGTATTTATTTTTAGAATGTTTAATATTCAAATTTGTATACGAGTTCAGTATTATTTGACCGTATTCATATGTGAACGAATTACGAAAGAAATATACCTATTATTTTGTACCTATATTTTATACTAATTTTGCTTATAAAATTATGGTGACCTATTTTTATTATGTGTACACATATGATCATGTCGTTTATTTAACCATTAAAAATCTGGAAAATAGATATATTTTTAAATTTCACATACTCTCATTAAAATACCTCGCGTTATCTTTTCATTGACTCTTTAATTTTAACTTATTTAAATTTCACATACTCCCATTAAAATACCTCACGTTATCTTTTCGGTACCTCTTTAATTTTAACTTATATTTATTGTGTAATAATGAATTATTTTAATTCAAGGAAGGTACCTCCACGTGTAACAATAACACCGATGCCCATGGAAACGACACAACGTCGATCAAACCTTCCACCACGAAGGCAAGAGAATATAAGAAATAAAACCCTTTTTAGGGGCATTCGTACGAAACTAGCTTGCCTTTGGCACGAAGAAGAAGATGAAGAATTATTTCAATCGACACATCTATCAACTACGGAGGAATAACAAAAATGGGGATCGAGTCTTTGTAGTAGCCGGCCTAGAAACTTGAAACAATCCCTTTCATACCTTAGATGCAAAAATGATCCGAAAGATTTCAGATCTAAGCTGAAAACCCACCTTGTTCACGTTTCATACCAAAATTAATACCCAACTTGTATATTTGTTTTATATTATTTTCTAGCCGATCGCTAAATAAGATGTATTGTTCATATTTGGATTTTTAGATTTAAAACACGGCTTAATGCGCCCATGAGGTGATTTCATAAAAAAAAGGTGATTTAACTAACTAACTAACCATCACGTCGTCTCCCCGAAGGGGTTGGCAGAAATATTGGACTGCCACAATTTAACAGATCCGGCATTCCATCCTTATCTTTTCGCCCCCGCGGGAGATGCGGTGTGATGGGTTGCGAACCACAACAAAACAAACAAACAAAACCATCACGCCGTTTCCCCGCAGGGGTAGGCAGAGAGAATGGACCGCCACACTACTCTATCCTGGCACACCTCTCTAGCTTCCTCCACATTCATACATCGAGTCATACACGCACGTCGATTCTTCCGGCTTCTGACATGACCAACTTTTAATATTTGATTAATTTGGTCATGCCATGTTTTCCTCGGTCTACCTCGACTCCTTACTCCATTTACATTGTTAACGTATACTTTTTTAACCATTCTTTCTTCACCCATGCGCTCCATATGTCCGAACCAACGAAGCGAACCTTTCATAATTTTGTTCATAATACCTTCTTTCGCTCTACACTCTTTCCTAATATCAGCATTTGAGATTCTGTCGTACATCGTTCTACCGCACATACGTCTTAGGGACCTCATCTCTACCGCATTTATTCTGCTCTCATCTTTCTTCTGCCAGTTCCATGCTTCGCTTCCATACATAAGGGTTGGAACCAGAACTCCATTGTGAACGGCCATTTTCGCTTTCATTGATAAATTCTTGTTTCCAATAACTACTTTTAAAGCTCCATTCACTTTGTTACCCGCACCAACCCTTCTTTCAATATCACTGTCCGTTCGGCCATCCGCTGTGAACATGCTACCTAAATACACAAATTCGCTCACCTGTTCCAAGTTCTCTTCATTTACACTTATATTACAAACTGTCATTTGCTCTTCCCTTTCAAAAACTAACACCTTTGACTTTCCGACATTCATCATTAAATCGTTCGACTTGCATACCTCATACATTCTCGACACCAAGACTTGTAATTCGTCAGCACTATCCGCAACGAGAACGGCGTCGTCCGCGTAAAGCAGACAGTTTACAGACAGATCACTCATCTTAGCACCAGCATTTATACCTTTAAGTTCTTTCATACACTTGTCCATATACAGATTGAACAACCAAGGGGACATCACGCAGCCCTGCTTAACACCCTTCGTGATATCAAACCAGGGCGTGATGTCCCCATTTACCCTAACACTGGCAGTGCTCCCTTCGTAGAGAGAAGCAACCGCCCGTATCAGTTTTGTGCTCACTCCGTATTCGGACAAGATTGACCACAGTTTTTCTCTGTTCACTCGATCATAGGCTTTTTGCAAATCGACAAACGCACAGAAAAGCTTACGGTTTTTGGCCATAAACTTCTCCGCAAGCGTTCGAAGTGCAAAAATCTGATCCATACAACCTCTTCCGGTCATAAAAGCGCCTTGCACATCCCATACTCTTTCAGTCGTCGTCTTTTTTACTCTTTCTATTAAAATTCGACCGTAGAGTTTACCAACGGCGCTTAATAGACTTATTGCCCGGTGATTTCCACAGTCCATACGAGACCCCTTTCCCTTATAAAGAGGCATGATAACAGCCCTCCTCCAGTCGAGCGGCGTATATCCCTCCTCTAAACACTGGTTAAAGAGTCTATATAACCATGCTGAAACCACCGGCCCACCGTTTTTGATAAACTCTAAGGCTACACAGTCATATCCGACAGCTTTTCCACCTTTCATACATCTTACAGCACTTACTATCTCGTTCAAATTTATTTCAGTAATTTCACTTCCGCTGTTCGTGCAACTCTCATTTGTAAAGCTCATTCTTATTGAATCTTCAGTCATTTCACTGCCATACATATCTTTAAAGTACTCCATCCATCTTCCTTGTATACTTTTGAAATCAGTAATCATTCTTCCCTCACTACTTAAAATTGCTTTCGCACAACCACTTTCGGGAGGATTTCGGGCTTTTTTGACTTCCTTCCAGAACATTTTTATGTTGCTCTGGAAGTGATTTGTCATCTTAAGTCCGTCATCCTCCTTCATTTTATCCTTTTTCGCTCTCACTTTCAACTTGACGTTCATCTTGCAAACTTTGTACGCTTCTTTCGCTCTTTGATATTTCACACAATCACTTTTATCCACAGACAACATATTTAACCATGCATCCTTCTTTTCTTTAACAAGATTTTTTATACAGTCATCCCACCAAGCATCTCCATTTCTCCTCCCTTGCACACATGTACCACATACCTCTTTCGCTGCTTCACATAGACTTTCTTTCAGTTTCTTCCAGGTCTCATCTATGCTTATACATTCCGATTCTCGATCACTAAGCCTATCATTCACTTTCATCATAAAACTCTCTTTTACGCCATCGTTTTGTAGTTTTTCAACTTTTACTCTAGACGGGGCGGTCACTGTCTTGTTCCTCTTAGTGCGCCAGCCTCGGAACAAATTTACCTTTGTTACCACCAAAAAGTGGTCTGTTCCGAGTTCGGCCCCTCTGAACACTCTGGTATCTACAGTGTCCGCCCGTAATCTAGAGTCCACGATGACGTAATCGATCGTCGTCCTTTCATTTCCTCTCTCCCATGTATACTGGTGGATCCTCTTATGGTCAAACATCGTGTTTGACACAAAGAGGCTCCACTCCAGGCACACACCAAGCAATCTCTTTCCATTATCATTCGTTCTACTATCACCATACTTTCCGAGACATTCTTCATAACCAGCCCTTTGAATTCCTACCCATCCATTCAAATCTCCTGCTATAATAATTCTTTCGTTCGCATTTTTACTCGCTGCTATCTCGTTTACTCTATCCCAGAACTCATCTTTCACAGCTTCATCTTCGCTATTAACAGGAGCATACCCAATTATGAGTAGTACTCTTGTCAATCCAATTTTGAAGCGGATCCACATTAGTCTAGGATTCACACATTCGTATCCTTTCATGCATTCTATCATCCTAGGAGCTAAAATTGCTGCCACACCCTGGCCTCCTCTTTTTTCTTGTGGTACCCCTGACCACAAGACGACCTTATCCCCATGCTCTCTGGATCCACATTCTTTAACCATGCATTCAGTCACACACAGAATATCTAAACATTTATTCTCAAATTCATCGCACATCTCATTTAACTTCCCTTCCATACCTCCTCTTATGTTCCAAGTACCGATACGGCACTCCACTCTCCTCTGTTCGCCCCCGCGGGAAAAGCGACGTGATGGGTGGCGGACCTCATCGCCGTCTCCAGGCATTTACCCGCATCAACTTACAAACTACCTTAAAATAAGTTACATTATATTATTTACGAGTATACACATTTTAACATTTCAAATATCCTATACAAAATAAAACAATATATACATATTTTTTCCCCGGATTATCCTAAATTTACAGTATAAACACAAACTTCTCTAAGAAAAAAATACTAATTGTGGGTTTTACCAAAATAAAATTAAAATTAAAATTACAGTTCTTTGAACGCACAAAATTCTTGGAATTATAATAAACACATTTGGTCAGGAGACCGTTCATGGATTTTTCCGACTTCGAATTTGATCGCCTTTTAGAATTAGATTTTGGTTATGCCATGCTTTCCTTTGTCTTCCACGTCTTCTCTTTCCACTCATACTGCTTGTATACAGCATTTTAACCATTCTTCTCTCGTCCATTCGTTCCATGTGTCTAAATCATTATTATTAATCCAGTATTTATTATATTTGAAGAGATATTAAAGTTATTGTATGCAATGTGTACTAGCTACACTGCATCGGAAAGGGGCGGCTAAATTTTATTTTACTAGATGTCTGTGTTTGTCGCGGCAATGATATTTATCTTATCCTGGCAACATTTGATACCTCCCCGAGTAAAGACACTCTCCCTTAAGTACGGCTTAAAGGAAAATAAGAATTCTGCGAACGTGAGACAGGCGTGGGGGGGGGGGGCTGACACAAAGCGAAGATCGCGCGCGGAATTAAGAAGTCCGGGGTGTGTGGTGGGGACAATGGCAGGCGGGAAGAGGAGAACAACGTCTCCCGTCTCCCTTGCAGATGCATTCGGTACCTGCCCGACCGGGTATCGAACGTAAAACGTAGCAGTAAAGAAACACATCGGAACAATGTTCGCAAAAAGTTGTTTGTGTTTACACTTTTTATTATCTCGCTATACCTGTATTTTTAAAATGATGTATTAGTCTTTTTTTAATATTTTTATTATTATATTTAAACAACATTTTCTCACAATGCGCATGAACAGCATTAATGTGTATTATTATATTTTTTGTGAACATTACAATATTTTAATAATATTAAATATGCGCATATTCAATAAATATATTTGACAAACACTGTGGAATTTAATAACGACGATTTTTAAACGATTTTAACATATTAAATGTAAACGAGGTGACGGAGCTAGAAATTGAGGAAGGCCGAGGAAAACGCGACACGATCAAATCAATCAAATGTTAAATATCGGTCGCGTGAGTAGTCAGAGAAATCGATGTGCATGCATGACACGATATATTAATGTAGAGGAATCGAGAGAAATATGTCAAGATAGAACAGTATGGCGGTCCATCCTTTCTGGAGAGAGGACGTGATAGTTAGGTGTTTCTCCGACGAATGTTTGCATAATCAATAACAAACAATATCTTATTAATCTTTAATCTTTGATAAAATCATAGATATTTTTTCTTTTTATTATCCAATGAATATACTTTTTTTTAAATTAAATATTTCTTTTTAGTAAATATTAAGTTAAATTTCACTTAGGTTTATTAATTTATCTAAATATTTACTATTCAACTAACTATTTAATACACAGACGTAAAACAATACTACATTTTTATTTATTGCTTCTTGAACGATGATGTAAAACTCCATATTAAATAATAAATACGAATGAAAACGTCAGTTTTCTAGAATTTTTATTATATTTTATGGGAATGACATGTTTCGCCCTTCTAAGGCATTATCGAATGTCACATTTGATAATGCCTTAGAAGGGCATCACATGTCATTCCCATAAAATATAATAAAAATTCTAGAAAACTGACGATTTCATTCGTATTAATTAATTAAAGACATTTTTAGTTTATTTTATTTTTATTTTCATCACTTACAATTAACTTCTATCATTAAATATCAAATAACGACATTAATATTTCATTATCCAGGATTATTTTCAACCAATTATTCCCTAACAGGCTAAATTATAATAATTCACTTTTGAAAACACATTATGTTAAATAGTGCATGTATTTCAATGCAGGCTGTAAATATTGTATTATGTATTAGCAATTACACATTTTACACTGATGTGTAGTAATACAATACAAAACCAAAAACATGCTGACTTAAATGCAAAGTTATGTTTATTAAATTTTACTAGAATGTTGATTATTATGTATTATGCACGTGACGCACTCGTAAACTAGAGTTATTTACTATGGAATTCCACTATTCGTCTGTCGATTTTGTTTATTACACACTAAATTTCATAACCGTTCGCAATTTTGTGGCCTTTTGGTAAAGACATATATAGACATCATAGACGACCTTCGTGGCCGAGTGATAAGTGCATTGACTGCCACCCCGAAGGTTCCGGGTTCGATTCCCGGCGAGGGCAGTGTGATTTTCACATTGTCTTTGGTCTGGTGTAGAATTCACGTGACAATAAAATGGCGATAGATTAGTTACCTATCACATGTCACAAGAATCATTTCTTCTCTGGTTTCAATCCTGGGATTGGTTTGCAGCAATTTCCTCTATTCTTCTCTTCCATTCTTCCCTGTCTTGTGCGGCTCTTTTGAAATCTGCATATGATGAGCAGCGCACGTCCACCAACAGGTCCTCCAGGTACTCTCGGCGTGGGCGTCCTCTAGAGTTTGTCCCCTCGGTCATACCCTTCATTATGGCATGCAAGAGACCTTCTTGACGTATTACATGGCCGATCCATCTTGCACGCCTTTCGGACAAGGTCCTGAGCAGAGTCCTGAGATTTTGAAATTTCTAAAAATTTCGCCGAGAATCACTATGATAGCTATAAATACCCTTTACATCGATTGGCTCATGCTGTCATGATGTAAAGAGCGATTCAGCAAAATAAAAATAATCATCAACTTATTCACCAGTGTAATGCAGTTTTGCAACATTTATGCTTACCATGATTTGTGTCAATATTTTTATTTAAAAAATATCATAAAAGAATTGAGGATACACGTGACGAAAATGAAGATGCTGAGGTGGGCCGTCGGGGTTACAATGCTGGATAGAGCTAAACATGAATATATCAGAGGAAACCCCAAACCCCCTAGGGAACGTCGTCTGCGGTGGTACGGCTATGTGAACAGAAGGGGCGATGAATAAATCGTCCACATGACCCTGCAACTGTGAGATGGAACGAGGGAACCGGGTCGGTCTATTGTAATGTGGATGTCCACGGTTAAGAATGATCTGAGGACGCTGGTACTGGACAGCCAGATGACCCAGGAGCGAAACTTGCCGGAACCATATCAGGAAAGCCGTTCCCTTATAACGGGAAATGGCCAGGCGAAAGAAGAAGAAGAAGAAAAAATATAGCATAGTGTGACGGTTTATTATTTCTGCCTACCCCTTCGGAGAGACGGCGTGATGGTTAGTTAGTTAGTTCAGTTCCATTCCATTCCGTGTCGTATTATCAATACTCCAATATACAAGGCATCTCCAGAAAGTAAGTGTATTGAATTTTTGTAGGTTACAATTTTTTTTATTTAAACAAAATTTCGTGGTTACCGTAGTACATATGTAAGCTATTTTTATTATGCCTTGACATTTTCTTGCCTGAAATTGGGGTTTTGAACTTTTTGGCGGAGGGTGAAGAAGAGAAAAATGGAAGAAATTAGAAGAGGCCTACATCCAGCAGTGGAGAGACGGCTGAAGAAGAAGAAGAGGTGTGACGCCACTGTTCAGACTGCCTTTTGGTTTGATGCGTGTGCAACCCAAGCTTCATCTCGATGGAGTTTGCAGCGCCTCAAAAACTCTTGCCCGGCGCCGCGTATTTCGCACTTGGCGGGAGATTGGATTGACATTTTTCACGAAACGTGTTGTCGCGTCGACACTTCTCAACGTACTGACCTTGAACCGGTCTCGTTGCGGAGGGGAAGAGGACAACATGTCGAAAATAAAATCCATTTAGTCGTGAGAGCCTCATTACACTTATTTTCTAGATATGCCTCGTATTTCAATCACTTTAAACCGGTGTATGTTTCAGTAGTAAATATCATTTAATATTAAATTTTATTATCGCCAATCGGGTTTAATCGATTGTGTTCTGCAGTGCACATTAGTTAGTGTTAATTTCGTATCTTAATGATAGTTGGCGCTGTTCTCACGCCCACTCGCCCCTCGCACCGCGCCGGGTCGTCACTCAGGCGGCTGTAGTAGAGTCTACCCGCCTCTTAGAAATAGACCTGTAAACAAATGAAGTATCAAAGCTAATAATATCGATCACTCTTCTTATTGGGTTGTAAAATTGATAAGTTTGCTCAATTTTAACTGAGTACACTTTGAATGCCGACATCATTCAAGAGGACAAATGAGAGCAAGTAAGAAAAACAGTACAAATAAAAAAATTATTCGAGAACAGTTTGGTAAAGATAAACATTTTTGTATACTAAGAAGAGAAGCAAATAGCAATTTAATACATAAGAGATAGATGCTTTCTGAGGGTAGCCTCACTATCGTGAAAAATGTCCACATCCGAAGCGATGCGGTTTAATAGGATTATTGCCCTGCCCACGGACATTACCTTAGGCGGATTGGTTCTACACAGTGGCAGGTGAAATAATATATGTTGCCTTTGTCGCAGATAATTGTCGGGGACAAAGTCAAGTCATTCCAAATATCAGAGTTATGTATTCGACCACGAATCATCTTATAGGACGTCGCACGCCGATTTCTTCGACTCCTCACGACAGCGTCAGAACAGACTGTTTTATCTCCCAGCATGCAGAACCAATTGCCTCTGGTGATGCCGGTGGGGAGAGCAATCAAACTGCTGAACACGATCGCTTCGGAGATCGACGTCTTTCATATTCGTGAAAGTACGTTCAGAAAACAAATACTCTTAACTTTGGAGAGTATCTTGTATTCCTAATGTCGAACCATCTCTCATGCGTTCCTGTTCTCAATCTGTTCTCAGTCTTTGTTCAATTGTTTGTAATATCTTTTGAAAAAATAAACTGATTTGATTGATTTGATCGTGCCACGTTTTCCTCGGTTTTCTTGAATTTTCACTGCTTTATAAAAAATAAAAATAGCAATGATGTTGTCCAACCTCCGACAGGAGAGGAACAAGAAGAAGGAAACTGTTCTTTATTGTTTAAACCGATCTCTCGATGATAAAAGAATTTCACCCATGAAACAAGTCGGGAAAAATATAGTAATTCATAAAACAGTTTGTAGGTCTACTTTACATGCATTGGCAACCTTCGTGCCCGAGTAGTAAGTGCTACGACTGCCATACCGTTGGTCCCAGGTTCGATTCCCAATGATGGCAGTGTGATTGTCACACTATCATTTGTCTGGTATAGAATTCACCTGACAATAAAATGGAGATAGTTTAGCTACCTATCACATGTCATGATAATCAATATAAAAGCTTCCTTGATAGATAGAGTTTTTTTTTGTAAGTTTAAATCCTTGGGATTGGTGTGCTAATATTCTAATACTGTTAATAGAAAGCACTAAGAAAAAAAACTTTTATAGTACACAAACTCGAAGTATAAGTTCAAGAAAAAAAGAAAAAACCCGCCATAGCCTGAAGAGTGTGCATGTATTGAAGTAATATTTTTACGAGTACGGTCCCAAGTTTGAGCCACAACAAAGCGACTTTTGGTAATTTGAGCTTTAATTTCTTCGCAAACTCAGGTGAGGATATTACATCGACTACCTTGAAAGTAATACTAAACTTTTCAACAAGAAACATTATATTGGAGTCAACCCTTTACCTACCAATAGGGGAGGGGGCTAATAAATGATAGTGTACTCAAACCTCTAATTCAAAATTGTTATGTTTTTTTTTTTATATTATTCCCAAAGTGACAGCAGTGGCTTTTATCATATAAGTTATACATTTCGTTTTAAAGATTTAAAAAATATAATATTAGATTTCGAAAATTAAACAAATTAAATTGTTAAATAAACCGACTCACGGGTATATTTGCACTTTTTATTAAGCGTAGAAATAAAAATGGAAGAGAGCTATATCCAACATAAGGGAGTATGGTAGTTATCCGTGGCTCTATCCCACGGCATTTCTTTTAGGAATGCTCGGAACCAATTCTTTACAGCTTCGAAGAGATGGGCATCTCATAACCCATTTATTTAAATGAATCAGGGGATATTTCGAGAACTCGGCCGTACTAGAGGGTGTTGGTCTTTTTGTCCTTGATAGATTTCTCCGATAGCGACAGCACAGATTGTTTTACCTACCGGCCACCACAACCAATCTGTCTCTGGTGACACCGGTGGGAAGAACAATTAGTCTGCTGAACGCGGTTTCCTCGGAGATCGACGTCTTTCATATTAGTGAAGGTACGTTCAGAGGACAAATTCTCTTGACTTTAGAAAGTATCTTGTCTTCCTAATGTCGAACCATCTCTAATGCGTTCCTGGTACTATGTTGTATTTTTATAATATTTTACCTGTACTCAATAGATGCCCTAAACATTTTGCTGTTGTAATGTCTTTTGAGTTAATAAACTGATTTGATTTGATTTGATTTGAACAGTGTAGGGAAGAAGGCTGAAGAAGAAGTAGAGGAAGAAAAAAAAATAATCCGATATTGATAACATTATATACTCGTACATACTTACAAGCACGATTGCATTGATTGAAATCGTTGCAGCGATGTGCGTGTTTCCTCCTTTGAAGGATTGTGTGTATATGTGCAATAAAAATCATTATTTCTGATTATTCACAAAGCGTTAACTTGTCCGTTACCATTAAATAATAATTCACCGTTCAAGGCCACAGCCGAGAAGGAAATGTACTTCACATAACGCGAATTCGACTCTGCTGTGAATTTATTGCAAACGAACACCTGGAAACAGATAAATTTACAACATTTAGGTGAATGTGATATTATTGAATACAAAACAATAGATTCCAATTTAACACACTATTTTTTTGGACCATCATCCAGAATTGAAATATAATTGTATTGATAATCTAATGATTTTACTGTATTCTCTTGATGAAAGTTCATTTTAAACAATAATAAAATGAAACGATGTTTTTTATTTACTGTTATACTACTACTTGTTGTCTTTATTTCGACAGCGACCGGTTTCGCCATGCTAGCTGGCATCGACAGACTGGTGACACTGTTATAAACTTACTCATTTATATGCATACGTAAACAGATTGGGGATGGTAAACAAGATTCTATACAATATTAAAATAATTATGAATATAAAATGTACTTGGATCTTCTGACTTACAGAGGTTCAGCTCTAATGGCTATTCCTTTTACGTCTGTAGGAAACATTGTTGGAATGAGATTTGGTAGTTGTTTTATGATGATTCTCCAACGTGACAAAACAACGTGACTTATAAAATGTACTAATGTAACTTTGACAACAAAGTAGAACTTATGTATCCAAAAGTGTGCCACCCCTGACATATACGAGTATATGATGTCTATATCAATAAAATGCAATGTTAGTACTTGTGTGTCCTATAGACACAAAAACGATTAGACCTGTTTCGCTGAAAATTTCACAGTTTGTGTTTGAAAGACTGTTTTATGATAGAAATCCGATATTAATTTTGATAATTGTTTTTTATAAGTAACAGGAGCTATTGTTCATTAGTATAAGCAATCCGTAATCTCTAGAGTTGACAAGGCAAGAGTTACCAGCATTCGGCGCATAACTACATTACGATTTTACAGATATATATGGCATAGGGAGTATAACTACTATCCTTTTTTGTTCCCTTACTATTTCTCGCAGAAATGTTGGATTAACTATTATCCGGAGGTATGTACAATTCATGAATACTGAGGAAACTAAATATATACGTTCCACACAGTTATAGCAGAGCAAGGGGGCATATCTAGTTTTATGCCCCAAATTGCTGCACAGAGGCGTTTCAAAGTTCTCATGTATTAAAGTGATTCGTTTTTTAAATCAGGTGGCAAAGGAGATGGACATCTTTGGATGCAATTATAGCGAATTCGTGAATACCCTTACGATAAGAGCAACAAAGAGATAACTGTCATATTCCTATTCACATGGTTCTATGTATATTTCTTACTATTTTTTCGCCCTTTACATCGATTTGGCTCGCGCTGTAATGATCTTAAGAGCTTTTCAACAAAATAATAATACTAATAACTATACTGTTGTCCATTTCTGAAAGCTCCCAACTTTTTATCAATTCATTAACTTTCTTATTTTTATTTACGATGTGCAATGTGTGGCGTAATATAAAATATACAACTGTTATTTATAAATATAAACAAAACATATAATTTCTGTAATTATTTTTATTTTCCTAGACCACTCTACTCTGCGCAGTAAAGAAAGTCATATTACCGTACGTTAAAGGTAAAAGTGATTTTTTAACGGGTTCTCGATTTTACTATTTGCCATTACTGCTAGTGGTCAAATTAATCTTTTTTTTTATTCGTTCCACAGAGAACTTCAAGGTTTGCCTTTTTGTCATCATTTTTTCTCAAGAAGTTTTGTCGTGTTTGGAATTTCAACATGAAAAAGTGAAGTCGGGCGTATATTATATATGAAATTATCTTTCACTGAAATTAAATCTATTCAACGTTATTATTTTTATCGTGAAAGCGCTTTGTTTATTTTTTGAAAATTTGACAAACTATCATTTTTTGTATTATTTTTTAAATATAATTTTGGAGCCAACGATTTGTTTTTATCGATTCCTTTTTCTTCTTCGATGGCCCTATAGCTCATATCGAGCCTTAGCCTCCAGTATTCTTCGCCTCCAACTCCTCATGTCCTCTGCTTCGACCCTGCAATCTGACACTCGTAACAATTTCGCCCCATCACTCCTAACTTCATCCCCCCATCGCAGCCTTGGTCGTCCAATTGGTCTTCTACCACTGGGTGCCACACCAGCATCGATTTATCGATTCCACAACATTTTTTAACCCCTTTGAGTGCTATTGATTTTGTCACTGCTAGGCATTTTACAAACCAACTAACTAACTATATATCACGCCGTCTCCCCGAAGGAATGAGCAGAAAGAATATATTGCAATATTATTTTCGATGTTATTTTCTGACATATTTCTCTCACTTCCGCGTCGTTCATACATCGTGTCATGCACGCACGTCGATTTATCCGATTTTATATTGTATTTTGCTGATATTAATTCAGTTCTGTGTCATATTGTTCCATTGGACTCAAGTTAAAATGAATATTTTTTTTATCCCAAAAATCTCCAAAAAACAATTATACTACTTTACAATACTTGTAATCATATTCGTTTTAGATGTTTTCAGATTTTTTGTTTATTTTAATGGTCAAGATGGACCTTCAATGAATACCATTCTACCAAATTTCAATAAACAAGTTATTTAACACCTTTCAAGCAGTGCCTTGCCCTTTCAAAGACTTATTTGAATATAAATAATTAATTGCAAATTAATTATGGAAAACTGCTTCATTAACCTCAATACTTAATTTATGCAATATTCCCACATAAGTAATTATTCTTCGTCAGTGTTTTATTTTAAATTTATATTATGTTTAATCTAGTAAAACAGAAAAAATAATGTACGGTCTTGAATTTGAAGCAAAACAAGTGCTGCAAAAACGAATTCGGAATTTTTCGTTGGGACTCATTTGTAACGGAATTCTTGTTTTTTTGTTGTTGTTATTGTTATTTTTTAACCTTAAAAAATAATTTGACAGTACAAATACATTAAAGAATTGTAGCAGAAATGTGGTACACAATCTAATTTATCTTTTTTTAATATTGTCAATATAACTAACAATATCGAAACCAGTTAATATAGACAATCCATATGTGTTGGCGTATTTAAATGTTTGTTCTAGTAGCATCGTACGATATTGTACTTATTATTCATACCTTACTAACTAACTATCACGCCGTTTCCCCGGAAGGATAAGCAGAGACGATGGACCGTCCTACTACTCTGTCCTGACTTACCTCTCTAGATTCCTCTACATTCATACATCGTATCATGCACGCTCGTTGATTTTTACGACTTCGAATGTGGCCGCCTTTTAGTATTTGATAATTTGATCTGCTATGGTTTCCTTGGTCTTCCACGGCTTCTCTTTCGAATCACACTGCTTGTATAAAACATTTTAACCATCCTTCTCTCGTCCATTCGTTCCGTATGTCCAAATCATCTCAGGGATCCTTTTTCACTTTACCGTAATGTTTTTAATCTCATAAAATCATAACAATAATAGGCAAAAACCCATACGGTTGTCCGATAATTGAATTTTTAATACAAGAGAGCGAGAGAGGAATACTTTGATTCTCTACAGTAATTCGAAATGCACACAATGCGCATACCCGACAACGTTTCTGTATTATTTTGAATTTTGTACTGATTATTATTGTATGACATAAAACAAACAAACCGTTAAATTACATTTGCTTCCGTGAATATTTCACGGGTTACAATTAGTATACTAATACTAGTAGTAAACGGACGTTTTAATTATTTAATATGGATTAATTGTATCTCAATAGAGACGAAGATGTAAATTATTTTGGAAACAGAATATGGTGGTCGTGGCGTTTACAGGACTTATGACCTGTCATTGGTTGGGTTAAGCGATCACTTTATGTATTGCGAAATTTCCCATTCCGCCCTTCTTACGACCACCACGTCTTTTTTGTGGAGTTTTACATCATTGTGCAAAAAACAATAAATAAATAAATTATTACGTGACCTAACCGTGCCTTTTAGAGGTGAGATGTCAGTGTACCGAAAAAAGTAAATAAATAATACGTACGTTCACTGCGTTGAATAATAATTGTGTATTTTTTGCAGTTTGCTTTATCACGATAATAGTCTTTTTTTGTTTTTGTCTTAATATGTAATAATCTTAACTTGCGAAGAGTACATTTTCACATACTGGTGTCATTGTTTTTATCTTCGCTCGTTATCTGCGAGCTTTTAATGTTTCTCGAGTTTTTTTTAGTAATATGAAAAACATGTTTACGTACACGTATTCAATCACAACTAATCCCATCCATAACTGTTTTTGTATTATATTTTATATTTGTATGTATTTTACATCGAGTTTTTACATAAATAAAAATTCACGTCATATACTTATGATATAATTAAATTATGTCATATAATGTTTATGGAATTTTTTAATTGAACGTATAAAAAATAATAATTAAATAAAACGATGTTTTTTAACTACTTCCACTTTTGTCTTTATTTAGACAGCGACCGGTTTCGCCAGGGTCGCTGGCATCGACAGACTGGTGTTTGTTTTTATCTTCCAGATAGGTGACCAGTCTGTCGATGCCAGCGAGCCTGGCGAAACCGGTCGCTGTCTAAATAAAGATAAAAGTGGAAGTAGTTAAAAAAACATCGTTTTATTTAATTATTATTTAAAATGAACTTCCATCAAGGGATTTCAGTAAAATCATTTGATTATCGTATAATTTTTTTTTGTCACTGTGCTAATATATACTAATAATGTGTATTTAAATCAATATGAATAGTTTTTTCCTATTTTTAAAACGGGAAAAAACAGTGTTATCATTCATAAGAAAATCATTAATTTGGAATTCCACAGTGTTAACACAGGCCTAAGATTAATGGGTTTAAAAATAAAAATAAAATTTTGTGATTATCTAATGATTTTAATGAAATCTCTTATTGAAACTACATTTTAGATTGTAAATAAATAATATAATTAAAAAAAAAAACTACTTCCACTTTTGTCTTTATTTCGACAGCAACCAGTTTCCCTAGGCTCGCCGGCATCGACAGACTGGGACCAGTCTGTCGATGTCCTTCCTCATCTGATTAATATTTCATTTCTACTGTATTTAATTTTTTTTCATTTATTATAGTACCTATATGCGTTAAGATTTGTATAATTTTTTTATAAAAAATTTACACTGAAGGAGGACGAGTGCATTCCGAAACATGCAAAAATGATGTGAAAAACATTACATTTTAAATTTCATTTGTCAGATCGATACTGCTTAGCATAGCTGTTACAACGCCCTTAAGATGAGTAATTCATAAAAATGGCGCTCTATAAATTATCCAATTTATTATTATTATATTATTATTATGGCTAATCTCTTTTAAAATTTTACTCTTCCATCTTTACATGTGTTGCCTCTATTTTATTTGTATGTAGGTACCAAGTAATCGAAATTGAGCACACTTAAAACAAGGATTTCAAGATCCGTATGATGATCGTGTCCATATTTTCTCGTGCAGTCGATCTTTTTTTAAATTTATTTATTACGCCGCTCATAAATATTTACATCGATTCGTTAAGTAGGATTCATTATATAATTTACCTATTTAATTTGTAATTGTGTTGCCATTTAACAAGTAACTTCCAAGTAATTGTCGAGTATTCGCCCGCGTACAAATCGCTAACGATTATCTCCAATATGGGATGATGATTTCATCAATCTGGACTGCCAAACGAATTGTAGGCAGGCTCGCATAAACAAGACAACATTCAATCAAGTTTTTTTTGTGTGTTTCTTGTCCGTTTGTAGTATTTTTTTTAAGTAATTAATACGAATGAAAACGTCTGTTTTCTAGAAGTTTTATTATATTTTATGTGAATTACTTGTTTCGCCTGTCTAAACATTTGATAATGCTTTAGGCAGGCGAAACATGTCATTCACATAAAATTTAATAAAACTTCTAGAAAACAGACGTTTTCATTCGTATGGACTTGGACTTGGACATGGATCTTCTGTCTTGCAGATGTTCAGCTCATGTGGCTTTTCCTCTTACGTCTGATGAGAACATTGTTGGAAGGTGATTTGGTGGGTTGTTAGTTTATGCGGGGGCATGATTTGTGTGGCCCGAAGTGTTCCTCTGAAGGGGGATCGATTTTGGGCGCTTATGGCGGCTGGAGGTGTTTGGGTCGTAATTTGTGAGGTATTTTATTGTGGGGTTAGGATGTGAAGGGAGTCCTTTGTAAAAACGTTCGGCAAGTTTCAGAATGAATGCATCTATCATCGGAATTCCCGATTCTAGGTGCAGTTGTGTGATCCTGGTCCATGAAGGCGCACCAAGCGATAAACGGATAGCCTTATTTTGCAGAATTTGGAGTTTTCGTATGTGATTCGAAGCTGCATAGCCCCAGATTGGAACTGCATAAGGGAAGATCGGCCTGGAGTTTAACGTCATTGTTCATGAAACTATAAAAAAAATTAAAGTGTAGGTATATATGTAATTTAGATTAGTTTAGATTTAAATATTTGATTGAATTGATTTTCCTCCGAACTAACTAACTAACCATCACGCCGTCTCCCCGAAAGGGTAGGCAAAAAGAATGGACTGTCACATTTTAACCGATGCAGCATTCCATCCTTCTCTTTTCGCCCCGCGGGAGACGCGGTGTGATGGGTTGCGAACCTCATCGCCACCAATAGGCATCTCCCACGCACACTTCGATCTTTCAACACCCACAAAATAAATCTAAAACAAATCATATAAAATACAATGATACAAAATAAAATAAAATAACAAAATAAAAATATTTTAACACATTATTTTTCTATATCTTGTTTCGTTTACGTCGTAAACATTTACTTACTTTTTTGTATACAACAAGTCGTTTGAACCCGATTACTGCATAAGTTTTTTTAGCTTTATTAATTCTCATGACATGTGATAGGTAGCCAAACTATCGCCATTTTCAGTCTGAGCTCTTGCTACACTAGCACGAAGGTCGGTACGGTATCATTATTCCTTCATTCATTATTTCCATGTGTCCTAACATCTTAATGGCCGTTTCATTATTTTGTTCATGACAGTTTTATTTCTTATTCTTCTTCTTTGCTAGCCTTCTTCCCTCCACTGCTGGATATAGGCCTCTTCCAATTTCCTCCACTCGTCTCTATCCTGCCCCCTTTGTATCCAAGATTTTCCAACCCTTTTGACAATATCATCGGTCCATCTTATCGGTGGCCTTCCGATACTTCGCCTATATGCCCAAAATATAATAATAATATAATAAATTGGATGATTTATAGAGCGCCATTTTTATGAATTACTCATCTCAAGGGCGCTGTAGAAGATGCTCCGTTTTATCAACTAGATAATAATAATAATAATAATGATAACAAAAATAATAAACATACTTAGTATGAGGGCTGCACCTGACGAAGTCGATCAGCCCTTCCTGTCAGGAAATGTTTTGAGTCTCGATCTAAACTCTGATTGATTCTCAATGCACTTAAGGTCTGCTGGAAGATTGTTCCAGGCTGAAGGGCCGCGAAGGTCCATCTGTTGCCACCCTGTCTAGCCAAGTGTCCAGCCCACAATTTTATTTGTACTGCATTAATTTTTTATATTTGCTTTTGACAGTCTATCTATTTATAACACATTTTTGTAAGGAATCTCATTTCGTGTACATATTCGTATATACGTGTGCATATCTCGTATATTCTACTTTCATCGTTCTTTTGCCACTCCAATGCTTCACTTCCATTATTAAATCAAATCAAATCAGTTTATTTTCTCAAAAGACATTACAAACATTTTTTATAGTTTAAGGCATCTATTGAGAACAGGTAAAACATAAGGAATATATAATACCAGGAACGCATGAGAGATGGTTCGACATTAGGAATACAAAATACTCTCCAAAGTCAAGAGTATTTGTCTTCTGAATGTACTTTCACGAATATGAAAGACATCGATCTCCAAAGCGATCATGTTCAGCAGTTTGATTGCTCTCCCCACCGGCATCACCAGAGGCAGGTTGGTTCTGCATGCTGGGAGATAAAACAGTCTGTGCTGACGCTGTCGAAGATAGCCATCCGGAACATAAAGATGGATAGCCTCCAAGATGACGGAGTTCTCAAAGAATCCCCTGATAAGTCTGAAGAAATGGGTAAGTGTGCACCCATCCCTTCTTATCTGTAAACTATTGGTCCCCAGCATGCCCAAGAGGAATGCAGTGGGATAAAGCCACGGATAGCTACCAAACTCCCTCATGTAGAGATATCTCAGAAATCTTTTCTGAACCCTCTCTAACATGAGCGAGTATCTCGCCTCGTGGGGACTCCATATCACCGAGCCACACTCGAGCCGGCTCCGGACCAATGAGTTGTACAAAATTCGCAAAACATAGGGATTCTTGAAAACTCTACCAGTTCGGAGAATAAATCCCAACATTTTCAGTGCAACTCCACATATTCTCTCGATTAAGGGTGTGTATATACTCGAATATAGAAATAGCGAAGTGTTGTCGGCTCCGCTAGTGTGTGATAAATTGTCGAATGTAACGTGTTTTTTTTTAGGACGCACCGTATCACTTGCTCGGCTAACGCGTGTCTTAGCATCTTTGTTAACCTGTTTGTTCCATCACAAATACACCTTAAAACTGGTATTTCCCAATAAGGCCGACATCGAATATATCTGTCCATGTTTTGAATATTACAGTTATTATGGAGTCCGACCTAATGGAGTGACGCTAATATTATCGTCTCGTCAGATATATTGATAATCAAAATTTTAAATAAAATCATAGGAATGTGAGGCAGATGGGTGCATTCTTAATAAAATGAGGAAAGGATCACTAAACTGGTTTAAATGGAACAAATTTTAATTTATTTATTTATTTAATAAAGTTATGGTGCACTTAAAGTTGTCATCGCAAACAAAAACCTATACAAAAGCTAGAATGGCAGTGCACAATGATGTTCTTCTACCGACCCTTATGTATGGAAACGAAGCATGGAACTGGCAAAAAAATGATGAAAGTAGAATAAATGCAGTTCGAATGTGAAGATACTCTATGTATGATAGAGTGTCGAATGAAAATATAAGAAGTGAATGCGGTGCGAATGATGGTGTCATGAACAAAATAATGAAAGGATCATTAAGATAGTTTGGACATATGGAAAGAATGAATGGTAAAAAAATTATATGTCAATGATGTAAATGGGACCAGAAATAGAGGAAGACCGAGGAAAACGTGGCCCGATCAAATAAATTAAATATTGAATGTCGGCCATGTGAGGAGTTAGAGAAATCGACGCGCGTGCATGACACGATGTATGAATGTTGAGGAATCGAGAGAAATATGTCAGGAAAGAAAGGTGTGGCAGTCCATTATTTCTGCCTACCCCTTCGGGGAGACGGCGTGATGGTTAGTTAGTTAGTTAGTTATAAAGTTATAAAAAATTACATTAACATTTTACAACTTATATAAAAACATTTTATAAACAATTAATAATATAAAAAACACAAATGAAAAAAAAACAACAGAAACCCTAAACATCGGTACTGACAACATTTTTAAAGCATTTTCGACGAAAGATCGCAAGAGAACCGGCATCTCTTACCGCATTTGGCAATTCGTTAAATAATTTGAATCCTCTATAAAAAACGCCTTTCTCTGTACTTTCAAGTCTGGGTCTCCGGAGTCGGAATCTATCACGACCTCTCGTCAAATAATCATGTATTTCAAAACTATTTGGTACATTTATTTTTAGTAAGATATGCAGGCACCATATAACTTTTAATTTTATAAACAAAAATCAAAGTGTTGTAAAGAACTAGTTTTCTTGAGTGTAATTTTTTAATTTGTTTAACATATTTGAAATCCTACTATATCTACGAAGAAATGAAAATGGTTATTCTTCTTCATTGTATCATTGGCAGGTAATTTCACATATCGTTGGGATTGTCTTAAAAAATACCTCCTTATCTATCTCTTTTCATTGTGGTGATAGGTTTTGGCGATTTTGTCTCATTTCCATGGGTGCCAGTGTCATATAGTAACACCACACCGAAGGCAACGGTCTACGGGTGGAGGTATGTTTTATTTAATTAGAATTTAAGGGGGCACCGCAAATAGAAATATATCGACTGAAGCAAAGATGGCAGTGCACAATAGAGTTCTAGTCCCTTATGTATAGAAGTGAAGCTTGGAGTTGGCAGAAGAAGAATGAAAGTAGGATAAATGCTGTAGAATGAGGTCACTAAGAAGAATGTGCGGACAAACAATTTATAATAGAATATCTAATGATGAAGTAAGAAAGGAATGTAAGGCGGATGAATGCGTAATAAATAAAATCAAGAAAGGGTCACAAAGATGGTTTGGACATATGGAACGAATGGATGAGGGAAGAATGGTTAAAAAGATATATTCAAGTAGTGTGAATGGGAAAATAAGTCGAAGAAGGCCAAGGAAGATATGGTAAAACCAAATTAATCAATTACTGAAAGGCGGCCATGTTCGAAGTAGGAACAATCGACGAGCCTGCATGTCACGATGTGTGAATGTAGAAGAGGCGCGAGAGATATGTCAGGATAGAACAATGTGGCGATCCATCCTCTCTGCCTACCCCTCCGGTGAAACGGCGTGATGCTTAGTTATTAAGTTAGTTATGATTTAAGGGAGGGGGGGGTGGATTAACGGGAACATGTCAAGCATGAGGAACGATTTCGAACACGTACGAAATGTTCCCGTTATCTCCCCCACACCATTGATCCTAATTAGATTAAATTTACCCCCACCCTTAGACATAATTCCACCTCTTTTTATTACAATATATAAGTGACGATTCTGTTTAATTTGATTGTATAAATTTGAACACTTCCGAAACATATCTGTAAAGAAATGTTTTGTAAAAATAGAAAATGCAATTCCATCTATTCAAATGTGGATCCACAACACAAAATGAAGACGAATATACAATAAATATTTCGTGGCTTATAAATACAATGTTAATTTTTTTATATATAAAGGGAATCGAACATTTATTTTTTAATTTTTATGTGCTACGTTTTATTATAGTTTCCATTATAATGATAATATAATAATATTATAATAAATTGGATAATTTATAGAGCGCCATTTTTATGAATTACTCATCTCAAGGGCGCTGTAGAAGATGCTCCGTTTTATGAACTAGATAAAAAAAAATAGCAATGATAACTTCTTCTTCTTCTTCTTTTGATAGATCTGACGATCTGTGACACAGAAATCATATCTCGTCGGATGATGAGATCCAGCTGTCCCTCCATCTCTTAGGCGGTCTTCCGGGTGGGCGGTGTCCGGAAGGGACTTCATAGGCGGCTGTATATGCGAGTCTGTCACCATCCATTCGGGCTACATGGTCCCTCCAGTATCTTCTTCTGGATCTACTCCACTGAACGATATCCTCTATTTCGCAGGTTTTTCTTATGTCTGCGTTGCGGACACGATCTCGGAGGGTTTTTCCAGTAATTGATCTTAGGACCTTCATCTCCGATGTCTTAGTAGTCCCTTGGTTCGCACAGTGTCAGCCCGCGTCTCTACAGCGTACGTCATGATGGGTCGCACGCATGTTTTGTAGATTCTGATCTTGCTGTCGATACGCATGTGCTTGTTTTTCCAGACCAGATTCTTCAGGCATCCTGACACGGCAGAGGCTTTACTGACTTGTTCACGTACTTCGGTATAAAGGTCACTTTGGCTGCAGATCTCCACTCCCAAATACCTGAAACTCATCACCTGCTCCACAGGTATATCATCAACAGTCAGTTTACATCTTGCAGGTTGCCTAGATATAGTGAGACTTTTTGTTTTGTTGACTGATATAGCCATATTTAGCCTTTGGGATACTGTGTGAAATTTGTACAACATTCTTTGCAGGTCATCTTCAGACTCTGCTATTAATGCGGCATCGTCCGCATAGCAAATCACATTCACAGTTTTACTGCCCATTTTATAACCTAGTCCCAGGCCAGCTACCTCTGTAATGATAACAATAATAATAAACATATTTAGTATGAGGGTTGCACCTGACGTAGTCGATCAGGTAAACGTAGGAAAACTGTATCATCTTGGATGCAAGTTTCCATTAAATAATTGCGTAGATTTTCACGGTTGCGAATTACACTGATCTTGGAAAAATCAGTGTAACTCGTCTTTCTCCACTGACGTTTCGGAGTTCGTTGCAGTCTCCATCTTCAGGGTAGTTATGACCCTAAAACTTGTTATTTGTGATTATCCGAAGATCCCAAAACGAAAGTTTCCATTAAATAATATTTTGTCATGGGTTGTCCCCGCTTTCAATATCAGCCCATATATTTCGAGTGTTGCAATGCTCGCGTTAATGCGCAGGCCAGTGTAGTGTAGTGCAGTTGTGGCAAAAAATCAATTTGAACAGCTCCCCAAGGCCGGCAAATGCTCGAAAGGCGGCGTGCTTCGTACCGAGTACTCTTGTTATAATGTATGGATAGATAAAGTCACCGTACACGTATAAATACATCCTACATGTGCGCGGGTACCTCTACATTCGGAGTAATTCCGAAAAGTACACAAAATCAGCCAGATAATTTCATAAGTAATGATATTAAGGGGTTACACCACCTTGGCGCTCGGAAAAATAGGTATAATTTCTTTTTTAAGACAGCTCTTATATAAACTAACTAACCATCACCCGTCTCCCCGAAGGGTTAGGCTGAAAGAATGGACTGCTACACTTTTCTTTCATGACATTTTCTCTCGATTCCTCTATATTCATACATCGTGTCATGCACGCGCGCCGATTTCTCTGACTCCTCACGTGGCCGACATTCAATATTTGATTTATTTGACCGTGCCACGTTTTCCTCGGTCTTCCTCTATTTCTAGTTCCTTTTTCATCTTTAACATATAATTTTGTTACCATTCTTAAGCAGAAAGAATGGACTGCTACACTTTTCTTTCCTGACATTTTCTCTCGCTTCCTCGACATTCATACATCGTGTCATTCACGCGCGCCGATTTCTCTGACTCCTCACTTGGCCGACATTCAATATTTGATTTATTTGATCGTGCCATGTTTTCCTCGGTCTTCCTCTATTTCTAGTTCCATTTATATCGTTAACATATAATTTTTTTTCTATTATTTCTTCATTCATTATTTCCATGTGTCCAAACCATCTTAATGATCCTTTCATTAAGACACATACAAACACAAACATGTCGATGTGCAGTTAAAATTTATTTATTTTTCTAATTTCAAGATAGTAGTAATTTTCTAATTACCGAGTATTTTAGGAGCTAATTCTGTACACTCCACCCATTAATTTTCATTTATTTATTTTAAACATATCTAAAGCATTACAGATTTTTTTCCAACACACTAAAGATACAAGTTAGAGATACACAATAATAAGTTATACATAATAGATTAATAAAAAGAGCGAGAAACATAAGATGCATGACAAATTAATAAAATAAATATACCATACAATTATAATAAAGATAGTACTTCCCTCAGATAGTTTATCACAAAATATGTCAAACTCCGAGGTGATACGATTAAGCAAAGATATTGCTTTACCTACCGACATAACCATTGGAAGGTTGGTTCTGCATCGTGGGAGATAAAACAATCTATGGTTCCTTTGTCGAAGATAATTATCAGGGACGAACAGACCTACATCAATCAGGATTTCTGAGTTGTGTATACAACCGCCTATCAGTCGAAAGAAATCAGGAACTTTTTTTTTTTTTTTTAAACCCAATTGGGTTATATGGTTACATTTTTAGATCTTACTATTAATTATGTATTTTTTCAGATATTTTTTATATTGAGTTGTAGTGAGACTCCTTGTGTCTTTTGGTAGTTCATTGTAAAGTTTCAGTCCATTGTTCAATATCCTTGATTGTCCTGTCTTAGTTCGTGCAATCGGTAAGTGATATCTGTCACAATTCCTGGTCCAGTGTCTGTGTATATCTGAATTTTTAGTTCATTTGTAGGTGCTGTCTGTTGTCTTTTCCATGGTCACTCTGTGTACAATTTTTAAGGTCTCATATTTGGTCAGGTCTGATATGTCCATTTGTTTTGTTTGTCTGTAAACTTGTATGGTTGGGGTAAGGTAGTCAATGTTATATGCTAATTTTATTATTTTATTTTGTTGTCTTTGGAGTCTGGAGATGTCCTTTTGGTTTCCTGTCCCCCAGAAGGGAATCATATATGTCAGTCGGCTTTTTACATACGCTTCGTACATCATAACTTTTTCCCTTCTTGGTATGTAATTCTGTATTTTGTAGAAGAGGGAGTATAGCGATGCTAACTTAACTTAAGACTCCGGAACCAATCAGATGGCGTTCTATAACCAATTAAGGAGGTGTTACTAACACCAATGCAAATAATCTCCCTGAAGTGAATAAACTATACCCGGATTCTGCGCTAGCCGAGTCCCGCTAGCAAGCGCGGCCAACGGCGCCTTCGCCCGGTGAAGAATTTTATATCACTTTCTCTCTTGTGACCTCACGACAGAATTCAACATTCCGATGGTACTGCCGGGCCACGGGCAGACCATCCCGTCTCCAGGCTTGTACCACAATTATTACTGTAATTACGGCCCTTTCTTTTTATTCTCTACTATCCTCTCTTTGGTTGTACATGACAGCTTTCTATTTTTATGTGTCCTGTGTCCAATAATATGTAATACGGGCATCTCTTGTATTTTTATTTTATTTTGTCGAGTACAGTGCAGTAAAAAAGAGATTTAAAAAAAAAAAAAAGACTAACCATCAAGGATTTAAACTAACGAACTAACTAACCATCATGCCGGCTCCCCGAAAGGGTAGGCAGAAAGAATGGACTGTCACCCTTTTACTGATGCGGCACTCCATCCTTCTCTTTTCGCCCCGCGGGAGACGCGGTGTGATGGGTTGCGAACCTCATCGCCACCAATAGGCATCTCCCGCGCACACTTCGATCGTCCGACACCCACAAAGTAAATCTAAAACAAATAATATAAAATACAAAGATACAAAATAAAATAACAAAATAAAAATAATTTAACACAAAATGTTCTTTTTAGATGGTGCACATATTGACTATTTAATTTATGTTCCACGAATCCACCGGTTTATATCAATGATATTAGAATTTATATCAATGATATTAGAATTTATATCAATGATATTAGAATTTTTATTTACAATCTTCAATGTGAGCATAAAATAGCTCATTATTATGAAGAAGGAATCTGGTCGTGTCCAAGCTTGAACCCATGTCCCCTGGATCAGGAGCCAAGCGTTCTATCCCCAAACCACCACCCGGTTATAATGAGCATTATTTATAATGTACCTGTTTTCGTACGATATTCATTAAATGATTCAATAATGAAAATAAAATCAGGTTTTGCTTATTTTAGGACTCCATAGAATATTAAATTTCAATTTCAAAATGGTTCCGTTTCCAAATAAAATTGAGAACCGCTGCTTTAAACTAGATTCACAACGGGGTCGATAACGCCCCCAGTGGGCGCTGAAACTGTTCAGGGTATGTATGGGATCCAGATATTTAAAAAAGTATACTTACAATGTAAATGGAACAAGAAATAGAGGAAGGCTTGGCACGGTCAAATCAATCAAATATTAAATGTTGGCCACTTGAAGAGTCGGATAAAATGACGTGCTTACATGACACGATGTATGAATGTTGAGGGAGCGTAAGAAGTATATAATAAAATAACAGTGTGCCGGTACATTCTTTCTGCCTTACCCTTCGGGGAGACGACGTGATGGTCAGATAGCCACATATATCCAATCAGACATGCTCTTATATTTCCAGACTTTTCCATACAGCAATTGCTTAAAACACGTTCAAGGTACAATATAGTAATGCTAATGATACCATGGGAAGTCATGGTATTTTTTTATATTTCAATCCTAGAGATTGGTTTACAGTTAAGTCTATCAACATCTTTGCTGGTTCTTAAGCTTTTTTAATGTGGTAGTTTCCCGTTGCTTTGCACATGTTTCGTGTACAACAGGTTATTTAAACATTGTATATATTTTTATAGCTATTGATTCTCGTGACATGTGATAGGTAGCTAATCTATCGCCATTTTAATGAATTCTACACCAGACCAAAGACAGTGTAACAATCACACTGGCATCGTTAGGATTCGTACCTGGGACCTTCGGTGTGGCAGTTATAGCTCTTGCCACTCTGCCATGAAGGCCGCCTTGATGGTATAAAACATACAAATATGTAGTTCTTGAATTCAATTTGAGGTTAACAACGTTGTGTATTATTTCTTGAAATGGCGCTTGAAATAATAAGTTATTTACAAAAGAATGTATTTATATGTCAATATATAGCTTATGAATATATTATGAGGCCACTAGGACAAGAGTGGTCTAACCAACATTTTTTTAAAAATTGAGTTACTGGTCTAACCCACACCTATTTGTGACCTACTATAAAAGAAAAATTAATCTAACCATCATTTCCAAGTGGAAACATAGATATCGCCATAAATATATGGAGTCAAATGTGGTCTATTATCAAAAAATACCATTAAAAAATATGCTTAAACGTTATATTTCCCAATATTTCAAAATACTATTCTAAAGACATTCATCAAACAAACAAGGTTTATCACTAAAGAAGAAACCTAACCCATATTTAAAAAAAAAAAAAAATGGGGAAAAAACGTCAAATTTTCAATCGCATTTATCTCCATTGTCTAAATTTGGGGTTAGACCACTCTTGCCCTGGCGGGCTCATATTTACTTACATAATAAATTATCGGTATTCATGTAAATTTATTTAAAAACAAACTAGTATTTGAGCCACTCTAAAAATTGATTTTGTAATTCGATTGTCAATAATCTAAATTAGAAACTGAAACGTCGCCTCGGCTTCGCGATCAGAAAGGGAAAATACGAAATCATCTTCATACATTTTTTTAGTGTTGACTTTAGTGTTGGCGTGTCTAGTGTGATCTTGTGATTCACTAGTGAAAAAATCTTGGAATTAGGTCGGTAAAATGATTTTTATTTCTGTAGTATGAAACCTGCTGTGGGAAAATCCAACTAATGTCTATATACAAAATAGTTAATTGAAAATATTGTTTTTTTATTGTCTGAACTAACTAATCATCATGCTGTTTCCTCGTAGGGATAGGCAGAGAGGATGGACTGTCACACTGATCTTTCCTGACATACCTCTCGATTTCTTCTATATTCATACGTCGTAAAACGCACGCTCGTCGATTTTTCCGACTTCAAATGTGGCCGTGCGTGCAAGACACGATGTTTGAATGTAGTGGAATCGAGAGATTATTATTATTATTTTGTTGAATCGATCTTTACATAATTACAGCGTGAGCCAAATCTTATTGACTCTCGTGACATGTGATAGGTAGCTTATCTATCGCCATTTTACTGTCACATGAATTCTTCACTAGACCAAAGACAGTGTGACAATCACATTGCCATCGCCAGGAATTGAACCCGGGACCTTCGGTGTGGCAGTCAAAGCACTTACCACTTGGCCACGAAGGTCGTCATGATGCATGTCAAGAAAGAACAGTGTGACAGTCCATTATTTCTGTCTAGCTTTTTCGAGCTACCAGGGACAGAGACCCCTATTCTCAAGTCTTAGTCAACGACCCAGAGACCTGACATTACACTGAAAGAAGAACCCCTTAGGGGAGACGGCGTGATGGTTTGTTAGTTTTTTTTATGTGCATATTTACTTGCAAATACACTGCTTCTTCTTAAACTGGTTGGAGGCCGCTAAGGCTGCTTAGTGGAGTTTCCTGCCTCTTGCGATGTGGATTCCCAACTCTCTTTCCATCTCTTGGGGGGTCCTTCAGGCATCCTTCTTCCCCCTGGTTTACCATGTAAATCAAGGTGTGGATATCTCTGGGTGTCCATTCTTTCCACATGGTTCCTCCAATACCTTCTCCCCCGTCTGACAACATCCTGGATATCACATATTTCTGCAAGTCTTGTTTGTCATTTGTTGTGTAGAGTTCTCCTTACTATTTTATCAGGGTTTTAATCTCTGTGGTTCTGAGAAGTCATTTAGTGCAAAATGTGCACAGCTCTTGTTTTATTACACTTGCAAGGGAAATATATTAATTTGACTGCAGTAGCAATTCTCTCTTTAATATGAATTGGCCTATTTTTTAAATGTATTTCGTACAATTAAATTTAAGAAAATTATTTTTATAATTGAGTCCATTACCGACTTCCTAGAATAAGGAGAAAAAAAATCTTAATTGACATCGTTTCTTGAGTGCTGTTGCAACCATCGTGTACAATTTAAACTTTTTTGTTTTATTCCAATTTTAAAAATTCGTCCCTCACGATGCCGCGTTCTACATAGAAAGTACGCCAGATATTTAAAATAAACTCGGACGCTCGGTGTCCCAGTGTATGAATGAATGAGTGACTGGTAATTATGCAAAAACCCGAATTTCGCACTTCGTCAAGAACACATGTAACGTTATTGGCTGCAGAGAGGCTGTCGCGTCACGCAGAGTAATAAAACCCAATTTACGCATTAGGCGACTCGGCGCCGCGGCTATGCGAAACTAACGAAAACCATCAAGATTTGCACCGTATCCAAAATATTACCGACATAATATGAAATAAACGGTATGAATTTTTGTAAAAATTACTTTACTCTTGTGACGAATCGCGTCCTGCAAAAAAATTGGCTCGCTTTGATGGAGCGCGCCGCGTTCCGGATTCGCGGTAATGGAATCTTGACCACGAGCGGCAATCAGTGTATGACTTTCGCGTGTTATTTTAGACGTGCATTCGCATGTCCACGGTGAGTTTCGGCCAGGCCCTCCATGTCCGATTGGCGAATCGCGTAGCCCCGGAGTGGGGAGTGGGCGGGCCCAAGCCGTTCGCCCCGTGGTGTCCGCGATGTTTTGATAATGGCGGCCTAATGCTGGCAGAGGAATTGGCTCACGGGGTCTAGGTCATGGGTTGGTGTAATAAACGATTAATTCGTCTACAAAATGTCAGTCCGCTCGTCTCGCCATTTTAGTTTGATTAGAAAATATGTTCCTTAGTTATATCATCACATCTACTTGGCTTTCAACTTAGATTCAAAGATATCCTTACAGTGGAACCTCTCATAACGAGAATCTAACTCGTTAAGCGAAATATAAAATAGGATAGTGCGTTCCATGTCGAATTTTTTAATTTTTTTTATTAACTAACTAACTAACCATCACGCCGTTTCCCCGGAGGGGTAGGCAGGTCCACATTGTTCTATCCTGACATGACTTTCGCGCCTCTTCTACATTCACACATCGTGACAGGCACGTTCGTCAATTGTTCCCACTTCGAACATGGCCATCTTTCAGTAATTGATTAATTTGGTCATGCCATGTCTTCCTTAGCCTTCCTCGACTTATTTTCCCATGAACACTACTTGTATATATCTTTTTAACCATTCTTCCCTCATCCATTGGTTCCATATGTCCAAACCGTCTTAGTGACTCTTTCTTGATTTTATTTATCACGCATTCATCCGCTTTACATTCCTTTCTTATTTCATCATTAGATATTCTATCATACATTGTTTTTCCGCACATCCTTCTTAGTGACCTCATTTCTATGGCATTTATCCTACTTTCATTCTTCTTCTGCCAACTCTAAGCTTCACTTCCATACATTAGGGTCGGCACTAGAACTCCATTGTGCACTGCCATAATTTTTTTTTATATTCAAATAAAATTACATATTTATAGATTGTTAAGGAGCATAACAACCTGGAATGCGATTTCGATTTGCAAAAAAAGAATGAAAAAATCGAAATAACAAGTTTATAATTCATGAATTTATGTCATAATAATTCATTATTTTTTTATAAAATAGTGAATGGTGCATTTAAAATTGTCATCGCAAACCAAATAGGTTAAGATTGTAGTGCACAACGGTGTTCTTTTATCGATCTTTATGTATGGATGTGAAGTACGGAACTGGCAAAAAAAGGATGAAAGTAGTATAAATGCAGTAGATATCTTAGACGAATGTGTGCTTAATCTGTATACGTTCATGTCAAATTCAAATGTAAGAAGTCAATGCAGTGCGAACGAAAGTGTTGCACATATTAATAAAAAGGTCATTAAGATTGTTTGCCCAGGAATCCCGATGATAGATGAATTCATTCTGAACGTTTTTACAAAAGACTCCCTTCACATCCTTACCCCACAATAAAATACCTCTCAAATTACGACCCAAACACCTCCAGCCGCCACAAGCGCCCAAAATCGATCCTCCTTCAGAGGAACACTCCGGGACACACAAATCATGCCCCCGCATAAACTAACAACCCACCAAATTATCTTCCAACAATGTTCCCATCAGACGTAAGAGGAATAGCCACATGAGCTAAACCTCTGTAAGCCAGAAGATCCAAGTCCATGGAAATATTGAATGAAGAAAGAATGGTAAAGAAAATATGTGTAAACGGAGAAATAGATGCAAACCGAGGAATACGTGGCACGATAAAATCAATTAAATATTAAATGTCGGACACGTGAGGAGTATGAGAAATCGACGTGCATACATGACACTATGTATGAATGTTGAGGAACCGAGAGATGTATGTCAGAAAAGTAGAGTGTATTTGTTCATTATTTCTGCCTACCCCTTCGGAGAGACGGTGTTATGATTAGTTAGTTAGTTTAGTTATAATATGAAACCTGGTTTCGTATTATTAGTGTCGCTTCCAATGCATAATGGATTTTCTTCATCGCATAAACATTATATGCAAATCAGTTATCGTGTTATGAATCCACTTATCTCATTATAGATGCGAAATATGATCACATATTCATTTGATATTAGGAATTAAAGAGGAAGGAAGGAATTATCAAGTAGCAATTTTTCTCTCTCAATATTATCACTGTTTGTTTATTGCGTTATTATTGGGAATGACTGTTTAATTTACCTACATAAGATAATAATTACTGGACATCTAGGCGGGTAGGAGAAGAATTGGAAGACCCAGTTCGAGCTGGGAGGACGAAGTGAAGAAAGATGCGATACAGCTTCTACAAGTTACAACTTTGAAGACGACGGCTTGGGACACAAGGAATTGGAGACAATAGTTGAAGGAGGGCAAATCTTTATTTGGGCTATGGCGCCATCGAAAACGATTTAATTTATCTTCAGAATCCAGAAATGTTTTTCCAAAAAGATCCGTCTTCAATAAGAACATCGTAATGGGACGAACACCAAATTGTGTTATTTCACAACAACAGCAGTATGCACTGGCGTCGTTTTTCTTTCATAGCATTCTTCAGTTGTCTTATTTTTTTGTGTTGACCAGGTATAATCTCTGAAGATACGGCCACATCAGCTACGACCTACACTGCTACAAGCAGTGACGGTACTTCCATAGAATCCCAGAAGCCTGGCTTGCGTAATTTTTTTTTAATCAAAGCCCCTTCTGGCTTATAGAGGTTCAGCTCTTGTTGCTTTTACTCTTACGTCTGATAAGAACATTGTTGGAAGATGATTTGGTGGGTTGTTGGTTTATATGGGGTCAAGATTTCTTAGATTTGGGGGTTTTGATTCAAAATTTCTTACGCAAGCCGGGCTTCAGGGCTTCTATGGGAGTACCTACCGCCACTGACTACAAGCTAGATGATTTTTTTTTCTCTATTGGTTTCAATAATATGATCATTGCTGGTAGTTATCTCAAGGATATTACTGATTATTATATTTTATTCTTCCTATAGGTTCAATATGGCACAATCAAAGTAATCAAATATTAAATGTCGGTCACGTGAGGAGTCGGAGAAATCGACATGCGTGCATGACACGATGTATAAATGAATAGGAATCGAGAGAAGTCTGTCAAGACAACAATGTGGCAGTCCATTCTTTCTTCGTACCCCTCCGGAGAGACGGTGTGATGATTAGTTACTTATTTAGTTCTTCCTATATTTTGTATTTAATCTCTCTGGGGTCCATTGGCTATCTATATTTGTTCCGAGATTAGCCTTAAAGCTGAGGAAAACATGGAAAATCTAGGAGATTTTTCCTCGCGGACCAACGCACGCTGTACTGTCGCATTACTGCACGCTTCACGCCACGCTACGTGCCTGTATTAGATAAACACCCAAAGGCTCGCTAACGATGGTGCCCGGGTGATTTTTTAAATATAATAGTATATAGAACGATGCGAGCATTGTGTCTCGAGTCCTGCCGCCTTATCCCCGGGGCCGCGAACCGGTTATCTTAGCCCGCACATAATGATGTAATCTGTACCAAATGATAACGGCTCTAATTCAGCGAGAGGAAGTCAAGGTCTCAATCAGAAATGTCGTCCAAATGACAAAGTCGGCCGGGGAACTATTATAACAATCTACGCGTAATTGGCTCTTCCGGTATGTGGGTAGGGAGAGGCTCCGGTACCAGATCTGCATACCTGTAACATATTAAACTACCTACCGAGTCGCATCTGTTGTTGCGGGACTAGACGTGTATTGTATTTATATATATATTTAAAAAAAACGCATTCATCTAAACGTTTGTCTGCGGATTGTGAAAGTCGAACTGTCGGCTTCGTTACACGGTGTTTCAAAAATGATTGCTCTTACAAGTTTGTATACTAACGCGAAATAGTGTTAATTTATCTTTGAAAATGTTTTTGTATCCAATTATCTTGCATGTTGTCAATTTTACGAACTCGTGCGTATATTGTATTAACCACGCATTATAAATATTTTTTTCACGAAGAGTAGGTAATGAGGATGGATCTGAGATGAGGATGGTTATTGCTTTCGACCTCTTTTATTTTATAAAAAAAAGTGTACTGGAAATGGTATAAAACTCTATTTCTTTGAGCTAGGCGAAACCGGTCGTTGTAGAAATAAACACAAAAATGGAAGTAGTTATTAAAAAATCATTTTTATTTAAAATGAACATCCATCTTTTATTTAAAATGAACATCCATCAAGAGATCTCTTTCGGAGGGACACTCCGGGCCATGCATTTAGCCCCATCATAAAACAACTACCAAATCACATTCCAACAATGTTTCCTACAGACGTAAGAGGAATAGCCATTAGAGCTGAATTTCTGTAAGCCAGAAGATCCAAGTTCAGCGAAATCGTTAGAATATCTCTCTTATTCTGGTGTTCCTCATGCGATCTCTTAGTGTCCTGCCTGATATCATTCTCAATGTCTTCATTTCCGAAGTCCTCAGAACTCAATTAATACGAATGAAAACGTCAGTTTTGTAGAAGCTGCTCCATTTCTCGTATATAAACTGCAACGAGTTGAAGTTTCGTCACATTTGATAATGCCTTAGAAGGGCGAAACATGTCATTCCCATAAAATATAATAAAACTTCTACAAAACTGACATTTTCATTCGTATTAATTATTTAATATGGAGTTTTACATCATTGTTCAAGAAACAATAAATATCCTCAGGATTTGTTTGGCCCTTTGTCTGCCCTTGCTTCAACGCCATATGTTAGTATTGGTCTTACGGATGTTTTATAAATTCTCATTTTACTATTAAAGTGAGAATCGGCATATAGTCTAGGGCACAGTACGCTTGGCTCCTGATCCATGGCGCTTGATTTCATGTCTGGACACGACCAGATTCCTTCTTCACAATAACGAGCTATTTTCTGGTCATTGATGATTGTAAAGTAAATTCTAATAGCATTGATTTAAATGGGTTAGCCTTAAACAAATGCGATCTTTACAAAACTAACTAACTAACTAACCATCACGCCGTCTCCCCGAAAGGGTAGGCAGAATGAATGGACTGTCACACTTTTACTGATGCGGCACTCCATCCTTCTCTTTTCGCCCCGCGGGAGACGCGGTGTGATGGGTTGCGAAGCTCATCGCCACCAATAGGCATCTCCCGCGCACGCACACTTCGATCGTCCAACACCCACAAAATAAATCTAAAACAAATAATATAAAATACAATGATATTAAATAAAATAACAAAATAAAAATAGTTTAACACAAAATGTTCTTTTTAGATGGTGCACATATTGACTACAATGTTCTTAAAAAAATATTGGCAAGGCAAAGGCAAGGCAAGGTAGGCAAATCAATATAATAGCTAAACTAAATTGTATACAGTAATTGAGTTCAAACGATCTGTTAAGGGTTGGGACCAGCACTCCATTGTGAACGGCCATTATTGCTTTTTTTTATTTAAATTTTGATATTTTTAATGTCCTTAATTTATTTATTATGTTGGTAGCCATCTCCTGAGGTCCATTAAATACATAGTAGTTGATTTGGGCATACGGTGACGTTTTGGTCGTATTATGGTTACGGCTTGTGTTTGTTTACATTCGCCGCGGTCGCGATCATTGTGTGTTCCCCGCCGCCGCTGCACGCCCCATGTTTGCAGTCGTTAACGGCTCTAAATAATCTTCAGCCGCCGCTTGATGAACGCGAGACCGTAGATTGCCCATCAATCATCCCAAATCGCCGGAGTGATCTAAAATTAATTATCACCAGAGGTTTACGATTGAACGCCGATTTTCTGAGATTCGTCACGGGGTTCGATGATACGTCATCATCATCGGCTGTCCCTAGTATTCGATTAAGTTTTTCCTTCACAATTATGGGTCCGCATGTGAGTAAAGAGCCCAATCTTGGACCCACACATTCTGGGGCGTGCAAGGGAAGGCGTTGGAATTGTGAAGTCGCCACCGTCTCCCAATGGTCTCTCCTTTCTCCTCCTCCTCCTCTCTGCGGCATCGCCTCTGCGCTGTGCTTCAACTGCAGTCTTCTCAGTTCTTCTTCTCCGGTCTTAATCTAATGATTGGTCTGCAGCAAGGCGACGCATCTCCTCTTCCACCCCGCTCGGTCCTCGGCAACTCTCTTCAACTCCGCATAAGAGGTGCAGCCCATATCTCAGCAAATCTGGTCTAGGTACTCCTGACGAGGTCGTCCTCTGCCAATCGATCCTTCGGCCATTCCCTCCAATACATCATGCAGGAAACATTCATGTCGGTTCAAGTTATTTTCGGAGGTTTAGGTCTATGTTGTTGGGCTCGAATATATTAGATTTTTTGTTGAAGGCAAGTTTAGCCTGGTGGATACGACTACAATACATGAATCACAACACGTGTGAATCAGCCTTCTTTCGCTTAGCCATTATTTGTCGTTATTTGGAGTCGGCTCGCTTAAATTAGGTTCCGCCAAGTTTCGCGATCCTGGGTCATCTAGGTGTCAGTCCCAGCACCCTCAAGTCGTTCATAACTGTGGACATCCACGTTGCAGGAGGCCGACCCGGTCCCCTTGCCCTTGTGGTATTCCTCTTGCTTCTGATGGGAACGTTTTTGAAAAGGTGATTTGCTGAGTTGTTGATTAATGCGGCGGCTTGATCTTTGTGGTCCGGAGTGTTCCTCTGAAGGAATATCGATTTTAGGTGCTTATGTGGAGGCTGGGGATGTTTGCATGAAAAAACTTTTCGAGCTTTATTTTAGTGATATTAATAATTATATTCTATTCGTAATTTAAGAGGTCTTCCATTGTAGGGTTAGGATAAATCTTTTTATTTCTAGAAGTCTTTTTTTATGCAGTTTAATGAACATTTGCATTTTATAACAGTGAAAATTTGGTGAAATTAATGTGTTTTTTTCTTTTCTTGCAGGTAAGCTACCATACCATACCAACTGTGATGTTTTGCCCGATTTCCGAGGTAAATGTTGTACCTATCTTAATCTACTGGATCGACTGGGATTTTTTATTTCTTCTACCCATAGAAGTCCGCGCGCATGCGAACACGTTCGTCTGCCTTGTTCCATGTACATAGAAGGATTTGACCCCGAAACACCACATTTAGCTGGCATGTTGGCGAATGCCTGTTGGTTCGAGGGAGTAGAATTCAGTTTTCCTCCTGCCCTTCAAGCAACCTTGAAAATCATTTCCCTATCCCCCACAACGGGGACGCGCCCTTCGGGGGGTTTCGACGGAGATAGGCTCGACATATACTGAACCGATTATGACGAATTTTTCACTGTTTTTTTTTAAATATTATTTTGGCGAAGGTATAATAAATTATCTTGATACGAATTTGAATGAAATTAACTTTTTAAAAACCATTTTAAGGAATTCTTAGTGTGCCAGGCAAATAGTAGTGTTTTTTCAAGGGGCGGTACTGTATACATCGGAGTGAACTAATTTTGTTTAATGTGAATTTTTAGTTGTGTATAATGTATGTCACCAAGAGATGGCGCTCGAATCGGTTTAAAGGACTTATTGTCACGACATTATTGCACGGTGTATTCGAGCAAAAATTTGAATCATTAATTGATTTCACCGTTAAACGTCATGTAGGTATTAGGAGAAACGCATTGTTATATGTATTCTATTGAATGATACAAATGAATTGATATTCAAGTTCAATTGTGTTTGTTTAATTCATATATTATGTATGCATATACTCGAATATAGCAGCAGCGAATCGTCTAGCATTATAGTGTTGTTTTCTAAGATATTCTAATGATTTTACTGATATACTAATAATAATAGTGTTGTTTTCTGTAAAAGAACAGAACATAAAGATCTTTATTATTTTGAAAATTTAGGGGGGTGCGTTTATGCTAAAAATTTACTTTAAATTAAGATACAATATAATTGTTCCATTATAACAGTACTTCTAGTTTAAGATTTATTTTGAAACTATAAGTTTGTTCCTCTAGTGTGGATCCAAAAACTTTCCTCAAAATCTTCCGTGGTCAGTAAACATATTATATGGTAAAAAATAAAATCTGTTTAAATTTCGTGTATCCTGTATTTTAATGTTTCCCGCGCGCAGTATTAATATATAATACAATAGTTATAGTTTAAAAAAACGCGTTTTTCGTTAATACGCATGAATACATCGGTTGTTGATCTGTTGACTGTAAGAAAGTAAAGGTCTTGGTTTATATGATGTTTTTTTTGTCCAAACCCCTTTATGAAATCATCTTTGATCTCTCTTTTAGAGAGAAACAATTTTTTCTTTATTATTTCCATTCTTCGAATTTTACATACAATTTAAGCAATATATCGCCAATGTCAAGAATGTTATTAATATGGATAAACATGTTATGTATTTATTTACAAAAAAAATCTATTTAGGCTATCCAAAAAAGCTAAAATGGCAGTGCACAATGGTGTTTGTTTACCGACCCTTATGTATGAAAGAGAAGTATGGAACTGGCAAAAGAAGGATGAAAGTAGAATAAGGCGGTCAGAGAAATCGAATCGCGTGCATGACACGATGTATGATTGTTGAGGAAGCCCGAGAAATATGTCAGGAATGAACAGTGTGACAGTCCATTCTTTCTGCCTTCCACTTCGGGGAGACGGCGTGATGATTAGTTAGTAAATTAATTAATTTCCATACAATACTGGGTCGGTTCCTTGCGATGAGAGTGTGACTCACTGTCTTTGGTCTGGTGAAGAATTTACGTGACAATAAATAAGCGATAGATCAGCTGTCTATCATATGTCATGAATCAATATAACAGCAATTCTCTTAACATCTATTTGGCTCGCGCCGTAATGACGTACAGAGCTATTCAACAAAATAATAATAATAATAATGAAATATTTCTATTGATTCTAGGGGATATACGTCTCTGCCTCGGAATAGAATAAAACATCTAGAACCCCTACGTTTTCCTCGATATTTTTAATACAACTTATTCTGTTATTTTTTTTAAATAAACTTAAGGCGTTAAGGATTAAATGTATCTCAATAGAGACGAAGATGTAAATTGTTTTTTGGAAACAGAATATGGTAGTCGAGGCGTTTACAGGTGTTAGATAAACTTAAGGCGTTTACGTGGTGGTCGTAAGAATGCGGAATGGGGAATGTTGTTAAACATAAAGCGTGCGCTTAACCCAACCAATGACAGTTCATAAGTCCTGTAAACGCCTCGACTACCATATTCTGTTTCCAAAAAACAATTAACATCTTTGTCTCTATTGAGATACAATTAATCTTTAAAAATGATTAACCCGCAATGGGTAAAATCCAGTATTTGTCTACAAGTATTTGTATACATTCAAAAAACAAATTAAAACGTTAACACAAGCGTTTCCATAATGACGAATTTTTAATGAATTAAAACACTGTTTTTTCCACTTTTGAGTTTATTTTTCTCGACATGTTTCGAAGGCTCACACCTTTATCATTCTCCTCTATCGTTTATATCGTTCTCCCGATGATGAAGGTGTGAGCCTTCGAGAAAAATAAACTCAAATGTGGAAAAAAAAGTGTTTTAATTCATTAAAAAAATACAATTTATTCTATTTATGCATAAGTTGATCTTTACATTCTCGGGTATTCTGATGTCCTTCAGATTGCACTGCTCAATTCATGTGATCACACGAGCTATGTTTCACACTATAGATTGTTATTTATGTAGTATAATTCGATTTCTCAACATCTGCTAATCAGCTCTCCGGTGACCCGTGACTCTTTTGCATTATTCAATACTCAATAGCACTATTATAAAATGTGATAATTAATTATCCGCTGATACGGTACATATTATTATATATAACTATCATAATTAGATTACTTTTGTACGAAAACATAGGAAAAGCGATTTTAACCCTTTGTCTCCTACGATGTTTTTCAAATACTACCCATCCCTAATTAATTTTCATAAAAAAACATGACGAATTTTTATGAATTAAAACACTGTTTTTTCCACATTTGAGTTTATTTTTTTCGGCATGTTTCGAAGGCTCACACCTTCATCATCGGGAGAACGATATAAACGATATAAGTTTATATCGTTCTCCCGATGATGAAGGCCTTCGAAACATGTCGAGAAAAAGTTTGAAAAAACAGTGGAAAAAACAGTGTTTTAATTCATAAAAATTCATCATTATGGAATTCCACAGTGTTAATGCCTTAAGTTTATCTAAAATTAAAGAACAGGTTAACTGATATAATAATAAATAAGCTATTTATTGTTTTTTGAACAATGATGTAAAACTCCATATTAAATATGTAATAAGAATGAAAAAACTTATGTTTTTCTAGAAGTTTTATTATATTCTGACATGTTTCGCCCTTGTAAGGCATTATCAAATGATTTAGGCATTATCAAACCATTTGATAATGCCTTAGAAGGGCGAAACATGTCATAATATAATAAAACAATATAATAAAACTTCTAGAAAATTTAAGTTTTTTCATTCGTATTAATTAATAAATAAGCTATTTTTATTTTAGGTATTTCTGAAGGACCATTCACCTCTCAGGTATTGTGTATGTATGTTTCACGGGCTTTTATATTTTCGTGTATTGAGACGTTTATTTTTAGTGAAATAAAGCAATTTCAGGGACCAAGTGGTCGAGAAGAGGCCTCCGCGGGACTCGAAAAGGGCTGTGGGTGGGTAAACGGATCTTATCTAACGTATTGTGGGAGATTTATACGCTGCTATGCTACGTCAATAATATAAGTTTCTTAATTTTTTTGACTATTAATATCTCGTTTCATTTATATTAATAACACCTTCTTCTTCTTCAGCCTATTCCAGTCCACTCCTGGACAAAGGCCTCCTCCATTTGCTTCCATATCAGGTTATTCCGACATCAAATCAAATCAAATCAAATCAGTTTATTTTCTCAAAAGACATTACAAACATTTTTTATAGTTTAAGGCATCTCTGTTCAGGTCATCCTTCCACCGTAGTTGCGGTCGCCCTGCACTTCTCTTTGCCGTCCACGGTCTCCGAGTCAGCAGTCTTCTTGTCCATTTTTCGTCCGAGCTTCTGGCTACGTGATCTGCCCATTACCACTTTAGAGTCGCTACCCGGTGGATGATGTCAGTGACCTTTGTTTTTTCTATCACCGTATCGTTTCTGACTCTGTCTCTTAGGCTTATTCCTAACATGGTTCTTTCCTTGGCTCTTTGGGTCTCTCACACGTTAATAACATATGTTTTATTTATCATTATTTCTTTAAACTAACTACAAGGGGTAGGCAGAACGAAGGACCGCCACACTATTCTTTGTCCACTCCTCACATGGCCGACATTAAATATTTGATTTATTTTATTGTGCCACTTTTTCCTCGATATTCTTCTGTTTGTAGTTCCATTTGCATCTTTAATGTATACTTTTTTACCATTATTTCTTCATTCCTTCTTTCCATGTGTCCTAACCATCTTAATAAACCTATGCCTTAAACTATAAATATTTTTGTAATATCTTTTGAGTTAATAAATAAACTGAGTATTATTTCGCATGTTTACATCATTTCCCAATGATTAAGGTGTAAAACCTTCGAAACACGTCAAGAAAAATAATCTCTGAAGGGAAAATAGCAATGTTTTAATTTATATTAAAAAAAAATCGTTGGTATCAATATGTATTAGAAACCCGTTGCAAATAGAAGAATATATTTTTTAAATGTCATACCACAAATTAAGCGTTTAATACGAATGTGAAAAAAAATATTCAAGTTTTTGTTTTCCATTTTGAAGCACCAAACATTTTTTTGGAGCTCGAATACTCGTATATCGAAAAGTTTATATTAAATGCATAAACTTACACCCAGCTAGGTAAGCCTATAATATAGCATCTGTAGGATTTTCTCTCTCGCGTGACTTTTTTATCATTTGACCTTTTTTTTCAAACGACGCCCCCTGACGTCAGTCATTTTTCACGAGGACTCCTCCACCCCCTCCCTTTCGTCCCACGGAGCTCGGGAATCTTTTATCTCGACCCGAGTCACAATTTAATTTAAAATTATTTAAAACTTTCCAAAATTTCTTTACATTAAGTAAGACTTTAAAACTTGTTTGGAAAACAGTTTGTTGGAAGTCATAATTCTTAGAATTTGGTAAAAACAGACATCTTGACTCTCTTTGCGAATTCGAGATTACTCTTGATATATTTATGTCACTGACTTCCGTTATTTGAAAATATTATACCTTTGAATTACACAAATTGCTCTCTTGCCTATATTTTACTCGATTCTGTTTTTTTAATGCCTTATTTTATCTAACAAACGCAATTAAACAAAAAGACTACAGCTGGGAGTCGACCTCGAGGAGGCCAATTCCTCTTAAGAAACAGGCTACAAGGCCTACACAAAGAAAAAGAAGAAGCATATGAACCAATGAATTGTCCACTGTATACCTAACTATCATAGTTTCGCTTGTACCCAAGCTTCATCAAGGCAATATAAAAACTAAATGAATATACAGATTTACATGAACATACAGACTTCTGTTTGTTCATGTAAATCTGTATTTTCATTTAGTTTTTATATTGCCATGATGAATCTTGGGTACAAGCGAAACTACGATAGTTGTACAGTGGACAATTCATTGGTTCATATGCTTCTTCTTTTTCTTTGTGTAGGCCGACTCCCAGCTGTCGATCCATCTCTTTGGTCTACCCGTTATTTTATTTTACAACAAACCATTACGCCGTTTCCCCGCAGGGGTAAGCAGAGAGAATGGACCGCCACACTACTCTATCCTGGCAAACCTCTCTAGCTTCCTCCACTTTCATACAACGAGTCATACACGCACGTCGATTCCTCCGACTTCTAACATGACCAACCTTTAAAATTTGATTAATTTGGTCATGGCATGTTTTCCTCGGTCTGTCTCGACTCTGTGTACCCCATTTACATCATTAACGTACACTTTCTTAACCATTCTTTCTCCATCCATGCGTTCCATATGTCCGAACCAACGCAGCGATACTTACATTATTTTGTTCATAATACCTTCTTCCGCTCTACATTCCTTTCTTATATCAGCATTTTAGATTCTGTCGTATATCGTTCTACCATACATACGTCTTAGGGACCTCATCTCTACCGCATTTATTCTGCTCTCATCCTTCTTCTGCCAGTTCCATGCCTCGCTTCCATACATTAGGGTTGGGACCAGAACTCCATTGTGAACGGCCGTTTTTGCTTTCATTGATAAATTCTTGTTTCCAATAACTATTCTTAAAGCTCCATTCACTTTGTTACCCGAATCAACTCTTCTTTCGACGTCACTATCCGTTCGGCCATCTGCTGTGAACATGCTATTTTATTTTATTTAACTAACTAACTAACTAACCATCACGCCGTCTCCCCGAAAGGGTAGGCAGAAAGAATGGACTGTCACACTTTTACTGATGCGGCACTCCATCCTTCTCTTTTCGCTCCGCGGGAGACGCGGTGTGATGGGTTGCGAACCTCATCGCCACCAATAGGCATCTCCCGCGCACACTTGGATCGTCCATCACCCACAAAATAAATCTAAAACAAATAATATAAAATACAATGAAATAAAATAAAATAACAAAATAAAAATAATTTAACACAAAATGTTCTTTTTAGATGGGGCACATATTGACTATTTAATTTATGTTCCACGAATCCACCGTTTTTTTAATTTAGCCCATAATGTAATAACACATAATGTTTTTTTCGATGTTGCACATGTTGACATGGACGATTCGGACTTTTGTGTTTATTTAATTTATGTTACACGTATCCACCGTTTTTTAAATTAGCTGTAATTAGGCACTTAACAAGAACTTAAAAATAATATCGAAGAAATTATTCAAATTGTCATTGGAACAAATGAAAAATTTATTTTTACACCTGTCAAAATTTTTTATAAAAATGATAAAACTATTATACACATACAACATAATACCAGGAACGCATTAGTGATGGTTCGACATTAGGAAGACAAGATATTTTATATATATATATATATATATATATATATATATATATATATATATATATATATATATATATATATATATATATATATATATATATATATATATATATATATATATATATATATATATATATATATATATATATATATATATATATATATATATATATATATATATATATATATATATATATATATATATATATATATATATATATATATATATATATATATATATATATATATATATATATATATATATATATATATATATATATATATATATATATATATATATATATATATATATATGTAATAATTTAAAATGTCTTACCATAAAGTGCGTGCTTCATATGAAAATATGAAAGAATTTGAATTTGAATGTCGGAAGTAAATGGAAAGTAGCGAAAATTGTAATTTATTACAAAAAGATGAAGAAAAAAAAACCGTTCGATTCCCCGTTCATACAAATCTTGGCCCGCACATTATTATGTTTACCCGCTCGTCGGGCATGGCACCAGTTGAATCAATATCGACTTTTCATTTCTGTTTGACTTGTATTGAAACGTTTCCGATAATATTTGCGGTTATTGAATACTTTCCGATATAAATTACCGCGCTCGCCGAGGGGAGGCGACCGGTGTTTTACTATTTTGTGTAAACTTGCCTCATACTCAAATTTATTACTCGTAGTTCATTTAAAAAAAATAACTAACCGTCTCCACAAAAGGGGTTGACAGAAAGAATAGACCGCCACACTGATTTTTTTGCATATATACTTTGTAAAATGATTCATTGGAATGAAAACTTTTTCTTCGATATTTACTATCATTTTTTATTGTACATAACTTGTACGAGTATGTCAAATCTGACCACATTCATAATTTTTTTCTTAATAATATTATATTATATTTTTATCGAATTTATAACGAACAAACAAACAAACCATCACGCCGTTTCCCCGCAGGGGTAGGCAGAGAGAATGGACCGCCACACTACTCTATCCTGGCCAACCTCTAGCTTCCTCCACATTCATACAACGAGTCATACACGCACGTCGATTCCTCCGACTTCTAACAAGAATGAGGGAAACATGGTTAAAAAGGTCTGTACCTACAAGTAGTGTGAATGGAAAAAGAAGTCGAAGAAGGAAGACGTGGCTTGACCAAATTAATCAATTATTGTAAGGCGGCCATGTTCGAAGCATGAACAATCCACGAGCTTTCGTAATGGAATATATATAATATATGTAGAATAATATTATATTATATTTGTGTGAGTCTTAAAGCAAACCATTGAAAAGTATGATGTATAAAGTCTTACTAACAAATGCGGTGTATCTATAAATTTTCACTCTCTTTGGTGTTAACTCTTTGGGTATGAAATGCCGATATATCGGCAGAACACTTTAATGTCTCTCAAGTACGATATGCCGATATATAGGATGAGCCATAGAATACTACCAAAATTAAACACTTATTTACTTGATTAAAAATTAAAAGCAATTAAAAATAAAGAAAATATTATAAATAATCAAATAAATTTAGCGTCAAGTCCAATCTTTGATTTATTTCCTTTGTTGTAAGTTAATACCTGAATCCCAATAAGAACTTTAAATTTTAAATTTATTCATTATATTTGTTATAACAAAAGCATAAACGTATCAAAATAAATCATTATAACATCTGTCAAAACTTACCATATTTGTAAAAAAAAATCTTATATTTTAAATATTTATATAATATCACAGATGCAGGGCTGGTTAGTCCGAAAAATGTTTGATATATATATATATTTTTAATAAATGGGAGTGTTGAATACAAAGTATTATATATTATAAAAAGATACATTAAACATCTACAATATAAAGTTATGGCGAACATAGAAGAAACTTCTTTACAACATTTTGAATGTATACAAATTCTTGTAGACTAATACTGGATTTTACCTATTGCGGATACTTTTTTTTTATAAGGATTAATTGTATCTCAATAGAGACGAAGATGTAAATTGTTTTTCTGGGAACAGAAATATATGTGGTGGTCATAAGAAGGGCGGAATGGGGAATGTTGTTAAACATAAAGCGATCGCTCAACCCAGCCAATGACAGGTCATAAGTCCTGTAAGCGCCTCGGCCACCACATTCTGTTCCCAGAAAAACAATTTACATCTTCGCCTCTATTGAGATACAATTAATCCTTGTAAAAAAAGAAACTTCTTTACTTAGTATAAACTGCTTTATTTGAGTAAGTTGTCCTGAGTAAGCTCGCTGCTGAGTGAAACCGGTAGGCGTTACTTACTCAAATAAAGTGGTTTATACTAAGTGAAGATGTGTTGAATTTTATTTTCAAATATATTTTATTTTTCCATTAATTATTTTCTTAGAAATATAACAAATCAATTTTCGTACCCAAAGAGTTAATCTACATGTCATTTTGTTTACTTTTTGGGCATTTTGGATTTCATTTATCCGGTTAATAAATGAATTTATTGGCGATTGATTGAATACATCAATTAAAACAAGCGCATTATCCGCGCCCGGGATGAATCGAGTGCACACAATCGGATTATTTACCGCCGGCCGATAAGGGGCCCAGATAATGGTATCACTCGGCGTTGTTGCTAATTGTATAGTGGAAACAATCTTGCGGGGTCGACGATTGTAATGCAAAGCGAATGTCAGCTGTTGAGCGGTCCGCCGACTATGCCCGCGGGAAATTCAAAACACGCCTCTACCTGTTTTCCACGCTGCGCCGTTTTGAACACCGCGCCAACGGGTAATGTAATCAATTGTTTGACTAGCCATCGATCTGAAGCCCCCGATAATTGAGGCTATGAAATGAAAAATCTCTTAACACGTTATATGCTAGTTGATTCGTAACAAAAATAAAATTGAATTATACACGTTTTTAATACTTTGTATAAAAAAAACTTTATTATGAGTAAGTAGCGCCGACCGGTTTCACTCTGTAGCGAGCTTCCTCAAGGCTATACACAAACAGTTTATTTCTATCAAAAACTTAACATCTGGGTCATATAATGCGTGGGGAAAAGTACCACCTACTCCAAATGAATTGGAGGGGAAAATTGAGGGACGCCGAGGGCCCGGTAGGAGACAAATGTCCTGGCTGCAAAACGTGAGGTAGTGATGTAATCACTTCAAGGGCGCATTAAGACGTGTTTTAAATCTAAATGTGAACGCTGCATCTGATTGATATTCGCGATCGATTAGAAAGTATAATAGAACAAAATATGCAGGTTTTATATTGGGTATGAAATATGACAAATATGGGTTTTCAGCTTAGATCTGAAGTCTGTCGGATCATTTATGCATCTGAGGTGTTACCGCAAACGCTCGATCCCCGAAACTTGTACTAGGGCAACGCTTTGGCTCAACTAATCTTCCTATTGCCGAGGAGTTCGTTGATGCAGAGTTCAAAAATATAAGCCGGTCCCATTCCATGCAACGCCTTAAAAATGATGGTTAATTAGTTTATAAATTTCGTGTTATTTCGAAGTGAAAATTTAGTATTTAGTGTGTTTTTTTTTGTCATTTTTATAAATTTTATCCCTGTTTCAGCCGTTTCAACTTTGATCCGTACTCTCTGGAGGCACTCCCTACATAAATTGTCTCCTTATTTACTCCATCGCGGTCTCCCGACTTGTCGTCCCGCATTGCTGTGCCGTGAGCAGATTACTAAACAGCTTTCTTTTAGGGATTCTTACGAGATGTCCCTGCCGCCGCGTGTAAGACTTCTCTATCAGCCCCGATCCCTCATCCAGAAAGCCTACAATTTCATCGTCACACGCGTGCTCTGTCTGGTTTTAAAATATGTCATATTATACATTATAACCTTTACCTCACTGTGCTAAAAAAACGCGCATAACGGTACCGCGTATTCACTACACATTTCGAACTGATTGTTTTAATTTGGTAAAATAAAATATTCATAGAATATTACTGTACAACAATAAACTATCATCGAGATTTGAGTTTTTTTTATGTATACAACAGGTCGTTTGGACCCAATTACTGTATACAAATTTATTTTTTAGCTATTATGTTGATTCTCGTGACATGTGATAGGTAGCCAATCTATCGCCATTTTACTGTCACGTGAATTCTACGCCAGACCAAAGACAGTGTGACAATCACACCGCCATCGCTGGGAATCGAACACGGGACCTTCGGTATGGAAGTCAGAGTTCTTACCACTCTGCCACGAAGGTCTTTCATTATTTCCTGATACCAGCATTTAAAATTCTGTGATATATTGTTTTACCTGTTCCAGGCAATACAAATCAAGCCCCCGCAATTAACCAAAAACTCATCAAATCACCTTTCCAATAATATTCCCATCAGACATAAGAGGGATAGCTACAACAGCTGAACCTCTGATAGCCGGAAGATCCAAATCCAAGTCCACACATCGTAGAAATCTAACCTCTACCGCATTTATTCTGAAAGGTCCATGTTGAAGTTAAGATTATATTTATTTTTTATCTAATAGCTAAAAGATTCGTCAAATGAGAGGTTCGCTCATGACAAACGTGTAAGATCGACTGACACGATATTCGAGTTGACTGAACTACACTAATAATTTGTCTCTCTCGCATTTACGATTATAGAATAAATAATAATAGTGTGTTTAAAACAGTCGTATATAATTTATTCTTTACACGATATCGTTTGATTGTATTAGTGTTTTATCTCCAGATTTCGATAAAATTCTGTGTTCAATAGAAAATCATTATGAAATAATTAACTATTTCAATTGATGTTTAAATAATTAATACAAATGAAAATGTCAGTTTTCATTTGTATAAATTATTTAACTACATTACTACTAATTATCATACATCGTAAAATGCACGCTCGTCGATTTTTCCGACTTCAAATGTGACCGCCTTTCTTATTTTCTTTCGTATGCCGTCCATATTTGATTGATTTGGTCATGCCATGCTTTCATTGGTCTTCCACGGCTTCTTTTTCCACTCACACTGCTTGTATACAACATTTTAACCATTCTTCTTTCGTCCATTCGTTCCATATGTCCAAACCATCTCAGGGATCCTTTTTTAATTGTACTTATGATGCAATCATCTGCCTAACATTTCTTCCTTATTCGTCGCTCGGTATTCTATCGGATCTCATTTCTAGGCAATTATCTTACTTTCATCTTTTTCTTGCCAGCTTCAAGCCTCACTTCCATACATATGGGTTGGCACTAGGACTCTATTATGTATTATGTTAACAGATTTATAATATTATAGTTATTCGAACCAATACGTACTTACAAGATTTCAATCTGAGAACGTTAAGTATACGTTCTGCAATATATAATTTCATTTTAGAATTTTGCTGGCGACATTTTAGTTTCCTTTTTATTATATTATTTCTTTATGTTGGTATCGATTGAAATTCAATCGCAAATCGCGTTTCCACACGGTCCCTTACATAAATCTTTCAAGGATATGTCCAATGACAATAAAACACATACATTTATAATGGAGCTCGAATTTACAGGTAGGGAGGATACGTACTTCTCATCGCCATATTAAAGTCGTTCCAGGGATTTTAAACAAAGGAATTGTTCCCCGTTTTCACGGAAGTCTGTGTGGGTGTATAATAGTCCCTCTGGGAAGTATTTAATTACTGGAATTATAACAAATTTACATTAAGAGATTGCACAAAGATCATCCTTGATGAACTAATGTAGGTCGCTGTATACACGCGCGGGAAGGCTATCCATTTTATCTCCTTGACATCTTAATATGTTCATAATGAGGTGTATGGCTTTATGAAACTTTTTTTGTAATTAATTATGTTATGTTAAATTTCACACAATCTCTCTAAAGTACGTAATGGAAATGCGTCAATTGAAGCATATTAAACATCTCTCATACGCTTCAATTTAGGCTCGCAGTTGCACTTTCTACTATACTTATTTGTAAAACAGGGTGATATTGGTGAAATATTTAATTTTAATAACAAAAAAATACTTACAGATATTGTATACCGACAGCTAACACGGCAATAGCAGCCACTGGAGTTTAAATAGAATTTTATGATATATAATATATATTTTTTAAGCGAAGCATGGAGCTGGCAAAAGAAGAATAAAGTGTATAAAATCTGTGTATGATAGTGTTGAATGAAAATGTAAGAAGTGAATGCGGTGCGAATGTTATAAACAATATAGTAAAAGAACATTAATTTGATTTAAACCCATGGAACGAATGAATGACGAAAGAATGGTAAAAAAGTATATGTTAAAAATGTAAACGGACTTAGAAATAGAGGAAGACCGAGGAAAACGTGGCACGATTAAATAAATCATAATTGCGGCTACGTGAGGAGTCGGAGAAATCGACGTGCGTGCCTCTACGTTCATACATCTTGTCATGAACGCACGTCGATTTCTCCGACTCCTCACGTGACCGACATTCAATATTTGATTAATTTGATCGTACCACGTTTTCCTCGGCCTTCCTCTATTTCTAGCTCCGTTCACGCCGTTTACATATACCATCTTTACCATTCTGCCTTCACTCATTCTTTCCATGTGTCCAAACCATCTTAATGACCCTTTCCTTATTTTGTTCATAACACTTTCATTCGCACCACATTCACTTCTTATACTTGCATTTGTCACTCTATCATATACAGATTTGTCAGACATTCGTCTTAGAAATCTCATTTCTACTGCATTTATTCTACTTTCATCCTTCTTTTGCCAGTTCCATGCTTGACTTCCATACATAAGGGTATTTTATTAAAGGTAATTCTATTAAAGTTCCGAAAACCGTTTAACCCCGTATCACGGTGTATGGTTTAACGATATTTTAACAACGTGATTTTGTTTAATCTTTTGAATCACGAGAGTAATATTTGTTAATTGCTCGATAATAAATGGACGCTAACTGTTCAATGTCCCCGTCAAGCGCCCGCCGGATGTATCGCCTCTCGGATCTATTTTCCATCTGGCATGTTTGTGCTAATTCATCGCATTTAATACACCCAAATTTAGATGGGCGATGATGCATCATTAATGTGCATTTGGGGATTGGTAGCATTTCCTACGAACTCTTGATACACACACCGATGCCTTGTTGCAGCCTTGTTGGATATAGGCCTGTTCCAATTATCTTCACTCGTTCCTGTTTTCTTGTCTCTGTCCCTTACGCATCCAGGTAGTCCAAGCTATTCGCGCAATGTGACGACCTTCTTGGTAGAGTGGTAAGAGCTCTGACTGCAATTTAGAAAATCTCCGGTTCGATTTCCGGCAATGGCAGTGTGATTGTCGCACTGTCCTTGGTCTGATGTAGAATTCACGTGGCAATAAAATGGCGATAGATTAGCTACCTATCGCCATTTATTTATTATTTAACGATACGGCGAGAGAGAAAACAAAGGTCACTGACATCATCCACCGGGTGGTGACTCTAAAATGTCCAACCCTCATTTGGACAATCTTGGACTAGTATGACATATCGTATGTAGTAACTAACTAACCATCACGCCGTCTCCCCGAAGGGGTAGGCAGAAAGAATGGACTGCCACACTTTTCTTTCCTGACATATTTCTCTCGATTCCTCAACATTCATACATCGTGTCATGCACGCGCGTCAATTTCTCTGACTCCTCACATGGCCGACATTCAATATTTGATTTATTTGATCGTGCCACGTTTTCCTCGGTCTTCCTCTATTTCTGGTTCCATTTAAATCGTTAACATATAATTTTTTACCATTCTTTCTTCATTCATTCTTTCCATATGTCCAAACCATCTTAATGATCCTTTCATTATTTTGTTCATAACACCATCATTCGCACCCCATTCACCTTTTATATTTAATATTTAATATTTAATATTTTATACAAATCAAAGATCATCAAAATCGGTCCAGCCGTTCTTGAGTTATAAATGGTATAACTAACACGACTTTGTTTTATATTATATAGATAACACACCATATGATTTCACTTTTCTCTCAACGTCGTACGACCGGCAGCCGTAAAACTTATTTCTAAATATACGGAATTGTTTTTGATAGTTTGGATAGTTAAAGTCGTGCATTCTTCTCTCCAGTATGCACGCATATTATAATACTATTACATATCCCGTTGGCTGTGAATATCCAACTGAAATCTTCATAACTGTCGCCTGACTCATTCGCTCGGTACACCCACTGATCTTGCGGAACAGAACTGCATACTAAATCGGCGGAAGAATTCTGGAATGTTCCGAATCGCCCAACATTACTTTTTGTGTTAGCCTTATTTTTTTATTCTTCTACTTCTTATTTTTCCTTGTTATATACCTCTTTTTTCCTACAGAAGACCTATTTAGACCTATTTCCTTATTAAAGACCTGGACCTTGAATGTCAACTCAATGAACAGACTGGAAGCATTTGAAATGTGGCTCCATCGCCGAATGCTCAGAGCAGTGGCGGTACTCCAATAGAAGCCCAGAAGCCCGGCTTGCGTAAGAAATTTTGAATCAAACCCCCCAAATCTAAGTAATCATGCCCCCGCAACAACCAAATCACCTTCCAACAATGTTCCCATCAAACGTAAAATGAATAGCCACAAGAGATGAACCTCTAAAATCCAGAAGAGGTTTTGATTCAAAATATCTTACTCAAGCCGGGCTTCTGGGGTTCTATGGGAGTACCGCCACTGGCTCAGAGTTCCCTGGACAGACATGGTTACCAATACCGAAGTCCTGAGGCGAGCTAGAGTTGACAGGGAACTGTTATCAACTATCAAGGTTCGAAAGATCTCACATCTGGGTCATATACTGCGTGGGGAAAAGTACCACCTTCTCCAATTGATATTGGAGGGGAAAATTGAGGGACGCCGAAGGCCCGGAAGGAGACAAATGTCCTGGCTGCGAAACGTGAGGGAGGGGACCACCATCCGAAGTGTGGAGGAGCTGTTCCGAGCGCCGAAGGACAGAGACAGATTCGCCGAGGTGATCGCCAACTTTGGGGGGACCATACAAGGCACTTGAAGAAGAAGAAGATAGACCTATATGTTCGTTCTCCAGAGGGTTGTTCCTCCTGTAACGTGGATTACCATCTGTCCTTCCATATTAGGAGGTGTTCCACGAGGACAAGTCCCGTGAGGCTGATTTTGTAGTACAACATATGGGAGTCTAGTGGTGTCCATTCTTTGGACATGATCAAAACATTCTGTCACTTGCTGTCTACGCCATCTTATATCCTCAGTCTCACACATCTTTCTTATACTGCCGTTCTTCGTATATATATCGTAAGATTATTATAAAACCTTAAAAAGTATTTTTTTAGTATTGTAGAAGAAAGCAGTCCACGAAACGTCGAGTTCACGCTACCGAGATGAAAATGCTGAGGTGGGCCGAAGGCGTCACAAGGCTGGACCACGTCAGGAACGAATACGTTAGGGGTAGCTTTAAGGTTGCCCCAATAACGGAAAAAATTAAGAGAATCTCGACTCCGGTGGTACGGCCATGTGATGTGAAGAGACAGTGAACACATAGTCCAAAAAGCCATTCCCACAAAACCATGAAGAAGAGGTCGCCCAATGGCAACATGGTGGGCCAACATGGAAAATGAGCTCCAACGCGAGAACCTGTCAGTGGATATGAGTCAAAATAGGAAAGTTTGGCGTTTTCGTACGAGGAGGGCCGACCCCAGATGATGGGAAATGGCAAAGGGAAAGAAGAGATTGTAGAAGAAAGCAGTCTTTATGAATTTTTCTATGATCCTTACAAAATAACACACAGGATAAGGGGGTATGATTTGACAAAAAGAAAATAAACTATAAATTATTACGTTCAACCAAATTCATCAATTCAGGTGGTTTGGACATACGAAACCAATGGAAGAGAGATTTTTTTGTAATGTTGTATACAATCAGTGTGAGTGGAAATAGAAGCCGCGGAAGAGCAAGGAGAGCACGGCGTGACCAAATTAATCAAATACTAAAAGGCGGCCACATTTGAAGTCGGAAAAATCGACGAGCGTACATGTTACGATTTATGAATGTAGACGAATCTCGAGAGGTACGTTGGGACAGAGCATTATGGCGGTCCATCCTCTCTGCCCACCCATCCGGGGAAACTGCGTGATGGTTAGTTAGCTATTCAACTTTCCAAATGTCATTTTTGCGCCTTCAATTTATATCAAACGTCTTTTTTATTTATAAATTAAGAATATCTAAAATCGTTTTCATATATTTTTTTTAGAATGCAATCTCTTTGAAATGTGATCATCAAATAAATACTTAACATTGATTGACTACGCTCACTTTCACTTCGTATTGAACTATGAAATTTATATACGAAAAAAAATCTAGAAAAATCGTCGTGTTCACTCCGACTTCCGCGAGTACTTACTTATGTGTCCGATAATTAAGTGGATTCGTTGTTATTAATTATATTCAATAGGTAAGTACCGGTGACATTCACACGATCGCATATAAATTAATATTGTTGTTGTTACTGAAATCTGACAACGCCGCTCTGTGGACAATATTGTTTTGCGGACGGTGCTGCCATCTAGTTATTACATCCATTGATACATCATTCGCACTGTATGTATTGTGATCAATGTTACCTGCTGTGAGTACTTATGTTCGTACGTGAATATTAATGCTTTTAAATATTGAATAGTATGTATTTTTGATTTTGGTGTCTTGGATTAGAGTAGTTGTTTCGCCTGTTTATGTAAAGCTATCTGAAAAATATATATCGCACTAATATTTTTAAAATGACAAAAGTCAAAAACATGTTTTTGTCTTGTGTTACATTAGAAGTATTAATATAATAATTAATCGTTTTATTTTTTCAGTGAAATGTTTTGGTAAATCAATTTATGTAATGTTAAATACGTAATTCAAAAAATTAAACGATTAACATATCTTATTAGTATTTCTAAAGTGACACTAGACGAAAACGTGATTTGGAATTGTGTCACTTTAGAAATATTAATGCTAAATGTTCGTTTAACAAAACACATTATTTTTAATATTTTATTATGAATTAAAACATTTTCTTCCGCTTTAGAGTTTATTTTTCTCGACGTGTTTCGAAAGTTTTACATCTTCACCGTCAGGAGAACGATATAAACTCTTATTCTTATTGTAGATCTTGCAATATGTTTATGCAGGATATCATCTTTCTTCCTGAGAGAAAAACGACCAGCCTTCTCTTCGTCTCGTTGGTGGTCGACGGCCCTCTGGAGTCTCGTGCATCACGGTCTTAGGAATCCTCGCTGGATCCATCCTCTCGATGTGGTCCCTTCAGAATCGTCTTCTTTGCCTACTCCATATCACTATGCCATAAATTGGCAGGATCTGCGAATTTCTTCGTTGGGTATCCTATCTCTAAGGGTTCTCCCCACGATAGGTCGCTGTTTTCATTTCTGCTACTCTTATGAGATGTTTGGTTCTGACAATGTCTGCTCTTGCTTCGATTCCGTAAGTCATTATGGGCCTGATGCATGGTATATAAATTCTAACTTTGCTTTCCACTAGCGTATGCGTTTTGTCCAATACAGTGTCCCTCAAGCATTCATTATATAGATGGCTGCAACTAGATATCTCCACACCCAGATATCCGAACTTCGTGACCTGTTATACGGTTCTATCATCTTCAACTAGTTTGCATCTGAGAAGCTGTCTGGATATTGTTGGACATTTTGTTTTGGCGACGAATATCATCATATTATATCTCCTAGACGCAAGATAGAACCTATAAAGCATTCGTTGTAGATCATCTTCACTTTCTGCCAGTATCGTCACATCGTCAACTATAAACTCGATCTTATTATATCTTTCTCACGATGATGAAGGTGTAAATCCTTCTTAAAATGTTAAGAAAAATAAACTCAACAGTGGAAAACACTCTACATTCACTATTAATATTAATCAAATTTTAAAGGTTGATCATCGAAATACGTATATGACTCGTTGTATGAATGTGGAGGAAGCTAGAGAGGTGTGTCAGGATAGAGTAGTGTGGCGGTCCATACTCTCTACCTATGCCTACTGAGAAACGGCGTGATGGTTTGTTGTTGTATAAAATATTTTATTTTTGGTGGTACACTGTTTTTCGTTGAGGAGCCAGTAGACTGTTTTAACTAACTAACTAACTAACCATCACGCCGCTTCTCCAGAGGGGTAGGCAGAGAGGATGGACCGCCATATCATTCTGTCCTGACATACCTCTCTAGCTTCCGGCCGATTTATCCAACATCGAATGTCGCCGACTTTTAGTATTTGATTAATTTGGTCAGGCCATGCTTTCCTTGGTCTTTCACGCCTTCTCTTTCCATTCGCACTGCTTGCATACAACATTTTAACAAAACCATCTCGGGAACCCTTTTTTAATTTTACTTATGATGCAAACATCTGCCATTTTCATAAAATACTTGATTATTTAAAGGTACTTCTAAATTTCCATTTCTCTGTTTAATTTAAAGCCTGCAAATTAGTTTCATTCCTGGTCGCGTATCCCGGGAAAGGACTCTATTCAGAACACGCGTGTGCAGAAGAAGAATATCAAGATAACTTTTATTTTAAATTAGCCACGTAATGTGTGTCAAGAGATACGTCGAGATGTCAGAAGAATCGAAATTTGTGTGTCAGGGAGAGATGTGTGTCATACTCTGTACCCCTCCCACATTGGTTTACAGTGGCATTGTTTCAATTATATCACTATTATCATACGTATCCACTTCGATATTCTTAACCCTTTCGGACCACGACGCGTGCAATGCACGACAAATACATTTAATGTCTTGAAACAAACAAACTATCACGCCGTTTCCCCGCAGGGGCAAGCAGACAGAATGGACCGCCACACTACTCTATCCTGGCAAACCTCTCTAGCTTCCTCCACATTCATACAACGAGTCATACACGCACGTCGATTCCTCCGACATCTAACATGACCGATTTCGATTTCTCCGACTCCTCACGTGCTACGTTTGCCTCGTTCTTCCTATATTTCTAGTTCCATTTACATCGTAAACATATACTTTTTTACCATTCTTTCTTCATTCATTCTTTACATGTGTCCAAATCATCTTAATGTTCTTTTCATTATTAAGTTCATAACACTTTCATTCGCACCGTATTCACTTCTTATATTTTAATTCGACACTATCATACACAGATTTTCCACACATTCGTCTAAGAAATCCCATTAATGTTCAATATAATATGAAACAATGTGCTTTCAATATATGTGTTACTAAATTCTTTGTTTAAATTACTAGGGATTACGCAAAATAAATGTTTTCCGATAGCGAATGATGAAACATTTCATAGCGAGAAATATCGAGGACATGAATTCATTCGATCGATATGTTCGTTGTTTATGTGTTATGGGACTAGAGAATATTAACAAGGGTCATAAACTTGGTATCCATTCATTTATTAAACATGATAAAAACCACATGTTTTTATTTACTATGGTTATTAAAAGAAAATTAAATGGCGTTTTTTAGCAATTGCACGCGACATGAAAGAGTTATGCTAATTCTTTGATGATACTACAGGTTTGTGTGCTGCCCGCGGAGATGTCAATATGTTTCCGAGATAAGCGTGTAGTCATCTGCAAATATTTATTTATTTTTTACTTTCTTATAAAGCACTTAATTTGTATTTTTTTGAATGTATACTTATACTTGTATACGAATACTGGATTTCACCCATTGCGGGTTGTCAATTCATGATTTAATTGTATCTCAATAGAGATTTACAAAATTAACATATGTTATCAAAATCTTCATAGATGGCGCATTGAAACTGACATGTGAATTCTGCCGTTGTACTTTAACATATATACAACTTCCAAAAATTTGGCAGACATGGTCATAAGAAAGGTGGAAGGTGGAATGTTGTAATTACATAAAGTGTGCACTTAACCCAACCAATGACAGGTCATAAGTCCTGTAAACACCTTGATCAACCATATTCAGTTTCCAATTTGCATCTTCGTCTCTATTGAGATACAATTAAATCACTTAGTTTGTGGTGTGGATTATTAAATACAATATGAATACACTTATAATTGTCTCTAAGTTCGCTATGCTATCGTTTACTAGAGCATTGAGAACTATGTATCATAGATACACAATGAACAACCAGCAACTAACACACGTATCTACGATGAAGGATCTCGGGATCATCTATGAGAGTAGGCTGACTTTTCGTGCACATATCGAGAGGATTTGTGACATTGCACTGAGGATGTTGGGCTTCGGAAGAGTTTTCAGAAATCCCAATGTGCTCAGAGTCCTATACAACGCGTTGGTTCGGAGCAGACTCGAAAGTGGTTCTGTGATATGGAGTCCTCACGAGGCGAGATATTCCGTTATGCTGGAGAGAGTTCAGAAAAAAATTCTGAGGTATCTCTACATGAGGGAGTATGGTAGTTATCCGTGGCTCTATCCCGCTGCATTTCTGTTAGGAATGCTTGGAACCAATTCATTACAGCTTCGAAGAGATGGGCATCTCATTACCCATTTCTTTAAATTAATCAGGGGATATTTCGAGAACTTGGCCGTGCTAGAGGATGTTGGTCTTTTTGTTCCTGATAGATTTCTTCGACAGCGACAGCACAGATTGTTTTACCTACCGGCCACCGGAACCAATCTGCCTCTGGTGACACCGGTGGGAAGAGCAATTAGTTTGCTGAACGCGGTCTCCTCGGAGATCGACGTCTTTCATATTAGTGAAGGTACGTTCAGGAGACAAATACTCTTGACTTTAGAAAGTATCTTGTCTTCCTAATGTCAAACCATCTCTAATGCGTTCCTGGTACTATGTTGTATTTTTATAATATTTTATCTGTACTCAATAGATGCCTTAAACTTTTTCCTGTTTGTAATGTCTTTTGAGTTAATAAACTAATTTGATTGATTGATAATTTGAATAACTTATTGAAAACATTATATTTTCACTTTTTAGCACCTTTTACAAACATGTTTCGGGACACGCACTACCACTACCCTTCTTCACTGTATAAATTCTAACAGTTACCATAAACGAAAGAGTCATTACTTATATACTAAATGACGAATGAAAAAGTGGAGGAGGAAAATAATTAATTTAGCGGCAGGGTAAATTGTTGTTTAGTTAGAATTATGAGTTATGGGAAACAAATCAATTATGGGGCTAGAAGTTAAGTTTAGACTAACTAACTAACCATCACGCCGTCTCCCCGAAGGGGTAGGCAGAAAGAATGGATCGCCACACTGTTCTGTCCTGACATACTTCTCTCGATTCCTTTACATTCATACATCTTGTCATGCACGCACGTCGATTTCTCTGACTCCTCACGTGATCGGCATTCAATATTTGATTGATTTGGTCGTGCCACGTTTTCCTCGGCCTTCCTCTATTTTTAGCTCCGTTCACGTCGTTTACATATACCTTCTTCACCATATTCTCTTTACACTCATTATTTCCATGTGTCCAAACCATCTAAACGACCCTTTTATTATTTTGTTCATCACACTTTCATTAGCGCCGCATTCACTTCTTATACTTACATTTGACACTCTATCGTTGCTTGCTATTTCTACTGCATTTATTCTACTTTCATCCTTCTTTTGCCAGTTCCATGCTTCACTTCCATACATAAGCGTCGGCACAAGAACACCATTATGCCCTGCCATCTTAGCTTTTTTGGATAAGCTTTTGTTTGCGAAGACAACTTTAAGTGCACGATTTACTCTGTTGCCTGCCCCAACCCTTCTTTCAATATCCTTCTCCACTCTTCCATTCTTTGTAAACATACTTCCTAAATAAACAAATTCATTCGCTTGATCCAGATTCACGCTAATGTTACAAACTGTCATGTTAAGTTTAGTTGGTTGTTTATTATTATCTTCTTTATTTTTATGACCTTTTTCATTTCCAAAATTTCCCGATTATGTAAAGTTATATTTCTATTAACTAACTAACCATCACGCCGTCTCCCCGAAGGGGTAGGCAGAAAGAATAGACTGCCACACTTTTCTTTCCTGAAATTATTCATACATCGTGTCATGCACGCGCGTCGATTTCTCTAACTCCTCACATAGCCGACATTCAATATTTGATTTATTTGATCGTGCCACGTTTTCCTCGGTCTTCCTCTATTTCTGGTTCCATTCTTTCTTCATTTATTCTTTCCAAACCATCTTAATGATTCTTTCATTGTTTTGTTCATAACACCATCATTCGCACCGCATTCACTTCTTATATTTTCATTCAACACTCTTTCATACACAGAGTTTCCACACATTCGTCTAAGAGTTTAGTCATTTCTACTGCATTTATTCTGCTTTCATCCTTCTTTTGCCAGTTCCATGCTTCGCTTCCATACATAAGGGATTTCTATTATGTTGTGTAAAATTTCAACGCCGTTAACTTTGTTAAACGAATTATCTCTTTCATTGAGATGATTTGAAGACTACAGGGGAAAAACAAGGAATGTCAGTTAAATTTCAGAATAAATGTAATAATGCCATCTAGCGGCTTTTGTACGTATCTATCCACAGTAAAATTTTCATATTCAAAAATCATCTTTGTCATTGACTATGGCCAGATAATCGATTGCTAATTGCTAAGAAATGTATAGACTTTGATTAGCTAACTAACTAACTAACCATCACGCCGTCTCCCCGAAAGGGTAGGCAGAAAGAATGGACTGTCACACTTTTACTGATGCGGCACTCCATCCTTCTCTTTTCGCTCCGCGGGAGACGCGGTGTGATGGGTTGCGAACCTCATCGCCACCAATAGGCATCTCCCGCGCACACTTCGATCGTCCGACACCCACAAAATAAATCTAAAACAAATAGTATAAAATACAATGATATAAAATAAAATAACAAAATAAAAATAATAATTTTGATTAGCTTTATTCTCAATTTATTCAAATTAACATTCTACTGACGTTCCTTGTTTTTCCCCTATAGTCTTCATTTGCTCCTATGATTGTTTTTTTGCTACGTGTTCACCAACACCTCTTTTGCGACTATACCCATTAACATATTGATTGCCCCTCGTATGTTTTATAACGGTATTAAAACCACATCGATTGGTCTTTTGTTATGCACTGCGTCAATAATAAGCAATGTAGCGTAATGCCGGCCATTGATTTAAATAATCTTATTATGTAATCAGCTTATTATATTAAAATAAAATAAAAAGACAATCAGTGATTGGAAATATTATTTAATCAGAATTTCAGCACTCCACCCAATGTTAGTCAGGAACAACAGTAAACTCACCACCGATAGCAAACTCCTTGGACTTGGATCTTCTGGCTTACAGAGGTTCAGCTCATGTGGCTATTCCTCTTACGTCTGATGGGAACATTGTTGGAAGGTGATTTGGTGGGTTGTTAGTTTATGCGGGGGCATGATTTGTGTGGCCCGGAGTGTTCCTCTGAAGGAGGTTCGATTTTGGGCGCTTGTGGCGGCTGGAGGTGTTTGGGTCGTAATTTGAGAGGTCTTTTAGTGTGGGGTTAGGATGTGAAGGGAGTCCTTTGTAAAAACGTTTGGCAAGTTTCAGAATGAATTCATCTTCCTGATTTACAAGATTTTCATAAGAATTAAAAAAGCTAAAATGGCAATGCACACAATGGTGCTCTTGTACCGACCCTTGTGTATGGAAGCGTAGCATAGAGCTGGCAAAAGAAGGATGAAAGTAGAATAAATGCGGTAGCAAAGAGATCTCTTAGACGAATATGTGGATACTCTGATTATGATAGAGTGTCGAATGAAAATATAAGAAGTGAATGCGGGGCGAATGATGGTGTTATGAACAAAATAATGAAAGGATCATTAAGATGGTTTGGACACATGGAAAGAATGAATGAAGAAAGAATATGTTAACGATGTATATGTTAACGATATAAATGGAACTAGAAGTAGAGGAAGACGTGGCACGATCAAATAGATCAAATATTGAATGTCGGCCACGTGAGGAGTCAGATGAATCGACGCACGTGCATGACACGATGCATGAATGTTGAGGAACCGATAGAAATATGTCAAGAAAGAAAAGTGTGTCAGTCCATTCTTTCTGCCTATACCTTCGGGGAGACGGCGTGATGGTTCTTTAGTTAGTTAGTTTCATAAGATTTGTCTTCATCTAGGCAGCTTCCTATCTGGGCTCACACAGCATTCAGCATTTTCGTAATAGAAAGAGTCACTGGTAAATTATTAATAAATAATAAAGATAAAGAAGATAAATTAATCCAATCGGGAGTTTCATACTAAAATGCAATTATTGTTCATATTTTTATATACTTAAAACTACACGCAACCTTAGTTTAAGAATCAAATAGCACATATCTTCCCAATAATAACTTTTCTAAATTCGCAAATCATCTTATCGAAAAACTTCATTCGTTTAACAAAGATCACGGCATTGAAATTTTACACGTTAGTAGAAATATAACTTTGAATAACCTTGAAATATTAGAAATCAAAAGAGCAAATTAAAATAAAAGTATAAACAACCAAATAAACTTAACTTTAAGTCCGATATTTGATTTGTTTCCCTTCTTCCATAAATCTATTATAATTAAATTACAATTAACCAGTCCTCTAGAAGTAATTCTTCCTCTTTTCCTTTTTTATGTAAATTACGATTTTGTTTCATTATTCTGTTATTAAATTTAAACTGAGGAAGGGTGTCTGTGTCCTTAAACATGTTTGTGAAATCATTTCTCGGCGCTACATCCCAGTGTGGGATTTGGCCTCCTCCACAACGGTCTTCCACTGACTTCTGTCTCTGGCCATCTCTCTCCATTCCCCAGCTCCTTCCATTTTCTCCCAATCCCTTCCATTTCCTCCCAATCTTGTTACATGTTTGTGAAAAGTGTTTTAAAAATATAAGGTTTTCAAAAACATATTCAAAGATAAATAGTACTTTGTAACGGGTATTTTAACAAAAAAAAGTATTTGTTAAAGGAAGTTGTATTCCAGTGTCTTTCATTTGACACTTCCTTGTTCTTAAATGTGATACTAGATATATGTTAATGTTTTTGTTTTCGCAATATACACCATAGACAATAAACAGTACTTTGTTTAGCGTGTTTCCGGGACTTGTAATTTAATATGTTTGCGCTTTGATTGTGCCATTTTACTCACCTATATAATAATAATGAAATAAAACGTAGTTCTTTTCTTTTAAATAATAACTTACACTTATTAAAAAGTGGAAGTAGATCAACATCGTTTTATTTCATTATTATTTCAAATGAACTTACATCAAAAAATTTCATTAGATTATAACTAACTAACTAACTAACCATCACGCCGTCTCCCCGAAGGGGTAGGCAGAAAGAATGGACTGCCACACTTTTCTTTCCTGACATATTTCTCTAGCTTTCCTCAACATTCATACATCGTGTCATGCACGCGCGTCGATTTCTCTGACTCCTCATATGGCCGACATTCAATATTTGATTAATTTGATCGTGCCACGTTTTCATCGGTCTTCCTCTATTTCTAGCTCCGTTCACGTCGTTAACATATAATTTTTTTACCATCTTTCTTCATTCATTCTTTCCATATGTCCAAACCATCTTAATGATCCTTTCATTATTTATCTCATTCTTATTTATTTATCATTAGATTATCTTACCTAATATTTTGAGAAAATATGTGATATTTCACATTGCATTTCTAATTGTCATATTTCTTTTCTATCTCATGTACGTAATTTATATTTTCTGTTATGTTATCCTTATTCTCGTTTTTGTGTTTTGCCTTTATTTGTTAGTTGTCTGTGTATGTGTGCAAATATTAATTACCTTTGTTACTAAACATGTAATTTTTTGTAAAAGCCCTTGCGGCGTTTATGTCAAAAATAAATAAATAAATCTCACGTCACGTGACCGACATTTATTGTAGTATATGATTGATTTGATCGTGCCACGTTTTCTTCTAATGTCTTCTTCTATTTCTTATGTTCTGTTTACATCGTTTACATATACTGTCTTTATCAATCTTTCTTTCTATGTGTCCAAATCTTTTTATGACCCTTTATTATTCACATATATAAACTTATTGAAATACACTTGTGTTTTTGTGTACACAACTGTAGTGCATTTGCGGAATTTTCCATGACCGTTTTGAATCTAAATAAAACTAATTGCAAGACATCGGAGAGATCGTTAAGGCATATTAAAAGATTTAGTGAATAAATAATGGAAGATATCCGCGAGTGATGCGAACGGAGAATCAAAAATTAATGAAAACGGATGTAAGTTTAATTATTTCTTTATATTCGCCAAGTTAGATGCCTTATCGGTGAATTGACGACCTTCGTGGCAGAGTGGCAATAGCTATTACTTCTGGGTTCAATTCCCAGCGATGGCAGTGTCATTATTACATTGTCATTGATCTGGTGTAGAATCTACGTGACAATTTAAATGGCGATAGATTTGCTACCTATCACATGTTATGAGAATCAATATAATGATCTAAAAACAATCTGTATACGAGTACATTAATTGGGTTTCAACACCCTGTTGTATAAAGAAACAAAAGAATCCCGTAGATATCGACTAAAAGTTGTGTGGCGGTATATCCTCTCTGTGTATTTATCAGTACACAATGGAGTTCTAGTGCCTACCCTCATGTATGGAAGTGAAGCTTGGAACTGGCAAAAGAAGGATGAAAGCAGGATAAACGCCGTAGAAATGAGATCACTAAGAAGAATGTGCGGGAAAACGTTGTATGATAGAATACCGAACGATGAAATGAGAAAGAAATGTAAGGCAGATGACTGCATCATGGATAAAATTAAAAAAAAGGATCCCTGAGATGGTTTGGACATATGGAACGAATGGATAAGAGCAGAATGGTTAAAAAGTTGTACACCAGCAGCGTGAGTGGAAAAAGAAGCCGAGGACGACCGAGGAAAACATGGCATGAACAAATTAATCAATTACTAAAAGGCGGTCACATTGGAAGTCGGAATAATCGACGTGCGTGCATGGTGCGATGTATGAATGTAGAGGAATTCCGAGAGGTATGCCAGGACAGAGCATTGTGGCGATCCATCCTCTCTGCTTACCCCTCCGGGTAAATGGCGTGATGGTTAGCTAGTTTTTTAGTTAGTGTATTTATCCAAGATATGACTCGATGTATGAATGTGGAGGAAGCTAGAGAGGTGTGTCAGGATAGAGTAGTGTGGCGGTCCATTCTCTCTGCCTACCCCTGTGGGGAAACGGCGTGATGGTTTGTTGTTGTTGTTGTTGTCCAAGAATGCTATATCTTGCTAGTTACGGCGTACAATATACGTTAAGTATGTAATTCTTAATTTGTGTATACAATTCGTAACCTTGGTCGATTTTTCTTTAATGCTGTTTAGAATCTTATGAATAATGCAAATTTTTAAATATTTTATTTATTCACTCTTTTTAATAGGAATTGGATATATCCAATTAAATGAACCATTAAAACTCGGCCCTGACCGAATCAATCAAATTCTTAAAATCCCCTATGTTAGAAGTATGTCAAATTGACGTGTGAGCATGAAAGGTTGTATGAATGTAGTGTATTCTAAAAAAATAGTGCTAGTAATAATTAAATTAAAAACGATGTTTTTTTGTTATTTCCATTTTTGTATTATAGCGTGCCTAGTGATACCGGTCGCTGTCGAAATAAAGACGAAAGTGGAAGTGTTATCCATCGTTTTATTAAATTGTTATTTAAATTGAACTTCCGTCAAGAAATTTCTTCAATATAATTTAACTAACTAACTAACCATCACGCCTTCTCCCCGAAGGGGTAGGCAGAAAGAATGGACTTCTTTCTCTCGCTTCCTCAACATTCATACATCGTTTGATGCACGCGCGTCGATTTCTCTGACTCCTCACATGGCCGACATTCAATATTTGATTTATTTGATCGTGCCACGTTTTCCTCGGTCTTCCTCTATTTCTGGTTCCATTTACATCGTTAACATATAATTTTTTTACCATTCTTTCATCATTCATTATTTCCATGTGTCCAAAACATCTTATTGATCCTTTCATTATTTTGTTCATAACACCATCATTCGCACCGCATTGACTTCTTATATTTTCATTCGACACTATCATACACAGAGTATCAACACATTCGTCTAAGAGATCTCATTTCTACTGCATTTATTATACTTTCATCTTTTGCCAGTTCCATGCTTCGCTTCCAAACATAAGGGTCGGTAGAAGAACACCATTGTGCACTGCCATTCTAGCTTTTGTTTTTTTTATATTTTTTTTATCTTAAAAATTGTTTGTATGGAAAGTGTTTTGTTCCTGTGCAATACATAATATGAACGTAAATATGAATAGATGTTGCATATCAATTGCAATTTGATTAAATAATGTTTTGTAAATACACGCTTATTATTTATGATAATTTTGCACAGTAAGAAAACATATAACATTTATTATTGCCGATCTCAAGACATTTCTAACTGTTTAATTTACATTGGCGACATCTCTTAAATTTATCATAAAGTTATTTGTCTCGTCCCGCGAGCGCTAGATGGCACCACTGTAGATGAAGGGGAAACGCTTTGTACCTGCGGACTTGTATCTCGTGTGGCAGGTAGAAGGTATTGTCAGGTATAGATAGTTTTATATTTATATATGTATATAATGTAATACAGTTCGATTGATATTTAACAAGTGAAAGTTGATAGTTATTGTTATTATATTATTATTTTAATATGTTTTTTTTATCACAATGCCTCTTTGCCTATACATTCTAAAGACTGTTTATCCGTGATCCAATTCTTTCATCTAATTTACTTACTAATCAAACATCGCGCAGTTTCTCTTAACCGTCGCGTTGCCATGTGGTCAATTGAGTTTCCACTGCCACTTTAAAGTTGATTTTCTTAAAACCTATGGACCCTAATATTATAAAAAAAAATTGTAATCCTCCATTGAAGTGTTCTCAATATTTCGTAATAAAAAAAAAGCAAAAAATTACTTCCTTCATCCCAAAAAAAAATATTTTTTAAGACTGCCCTCACCTTCATTCGTGTTAAGGTAGAATTTGTTTTGCTAATATTTACAACTTTATCAAAAGTGACAAATACTTACTCGCTGTTTTGAACGTATTATAAATTATATGTTTGGCCTTTTCTCATACGTAATAATACCGACTGTGGACGGAAACGCAGCACGCAACTTAATAATATCAGAACTGTGAAAATATTAACACTTTACCAAAAGGGACAAATATTAATATGTACTCGTTGTCTTGAACGTAATATACATTTTGCCTAGGTGCCTTTATCATACGTAAAATTATAGCGCCACGGCGCGGCGGGGCGAGACAAGTTCATACTTGGTGTCAGTTGATCATATGCTGTCTCGCATTCTATATCAGAAATCGCATGGTTCCAGAAAAAAAAATAATGATATGTTTTTCAAATAATCCATGTATGTTATAGATATCGATCTATTCCTAATGAAATTCCCTACAAGATGACATAAATTAAATTTTGATTCATCGAGTCATATGCTTGATATTTAGATAAAGTTAGCGGTAAACTGAATTGACCACATGGGAGCGAGCGTTTTGTTTTGAACACGGTACGTTAAGGGTTAAAAGGGTAGACGTAATTTTTTATTATTATTATTTTGTCATTAAATACTAGAGAAAAATAAACACAAAGTGTGCCCGTGATATGCTTAAGTCGTTTTTAATATTATAGTTTTTGGATATGTGGCAAAAATCTTTCACATTATAATCTCATTTATCGCGTAAAATAGCATATTTATGACATTGCCTACTCACTAAACTATTAAAATGATAAAATTTAAGACAATCGCGCGATTATATTTGGTTCACATGACGTATTTTATTCGTTGGCTTTGTAGACTTTTACCCTTTCCGAAAGCGTTAAAAAATAAAATGAATTAATAATGTACAGACTGAATAGACTGAGATGGGCCGGTCACGTGCAGAGGATGCCGTCATCGCGAACCCCAAAAAGATTACTGGAGTGGTACCCAGGTGGTAGAGACCAATTGAACGACCAAGGCTGCGATGGGAGGATGAAGTTGAGAGAGATGGGGCAAGATTGTTACGAGTGTCAGATTGGAGGGTCGAAGCGGAGGAGTTGGAGGCGAAGAATACTGGAGGCTAAGGCTCGATATGGGCTGTAGGGCCATCGAATAATGTATAACACTAACAGCAATATTTTTTATTACTAACTCTTTTCAAACACATCCCTTCTGCCTTTAAGGAAACCGATCTCCTATATTTATGGTTTCTTGAACAATGATATGTAACTCTAAATGTTCTTCTTTCTGTAGATCTTGCGATCTGTTTAAACAGGATTTCAATTTTGATCCTGTGAAAGACTTGCAACTCTTTCCCCATCTCTTTGGTGGTCGTCCTGGTGGTCGACGGTCCTCGTGTCAAGTCTCGTGCATCACGATCTTGCGAATCCTCGCTGGGTCCATCTTCTCAACGTAAAACTATATTACTTGACGATATACTTGACATTGTTATCTTCGACAAAGGCAACATAGATTATTTCACCTGCCACTGTGTAGAACCAATCTACCTAAGGTAATGCCCGTGGACAAGGCAATAATCCTATTAAACCGCATCTCTTCGGATGTGGACATTTTTCACGATAGTGAGGCTACCCTCAGAAAGCATCAATCTTGATATTATTCTGTAATGTATATACCTATATATTTTTTTGAATAAATTGAATATTATTGAAAACATATTTTTTAATTTTTATGGAAACTAAATGTTTCACCTTGCAAAGGCATTATTGTATTCTTCCGTCTATTCCCGTCCACTCCTGGACAAAGGCCTTCTTCCGCTTCCACGTCTCGCTTCACTGTCTTGTGCAGACAGCATCCGAGTTATGCCGACGTGTCGGTTCAGGTCATCTTTCCATCGTAGTTGAGTTCGCCCTGCACGTCTCTCCATGGTCTCCAAGTCATCGGTCTTCTTGTCCATTTTTCGTCCGAGCTTCTGGCTACTTGGCCTGTCTATCGCCATATTAGAGTCACTACACGTGGAAGATATCAGTGACCTTTGGTTTTTCTCTCACCGTATCATCTCACTAAATCCATCACATTTGGGCAATATTACATTTGAAATAATAAAGCTTCTGTAAAACAGACATTTTCATTCATGTGAATTTATTCAATTCAATAAATAACAATCATCATTTTTTTAGTTTAGCGTGGTGGGTCCATCTTTTTAAAGTATCCGTCGTCTAAATTATAATGATTGCTAGATTTTTTTATTACTTGCTGATTTAATTATGGCCGGATGCTACATTTGGCACTCGCTAAAATCGTCATGTAAACATGCTTTCGATGAATGAGATAATTTATATAATACTTAACTTACAAACTTGTCGGTATAATTTGGATCTTCTGGCGAACAGAGTTTCAGCTCTTACGACTATTCCTCTGACGTCTGATTATTGGAAAGATGAATTGGTTGTTGATTTATGTGAGGGCTACATCTGTGTGGTCCGGAGATCTCTTCCGAAGAGAGTGATGCAGGATTTAAAGACTAATTCAAATGAATATCGGTTAACATTGGCCTTAATAATAATATGCTAACTTTTAAAGCGCCGTTTTTGTGGTGTAATCACCTCAAGGGCCTTGTGGAGTATGATGGGACGACTCTCATTATTTTAGATAGAAGTCTGTTTCCTAGGAAAGGGAAGAGGAGCAGTGCCTTGGTGAAATAATTTAATGGTTTCTAATTAACTAACCATCACGCGTTCTCCCCGAATCAGTAGGCAGAAAGAATTAACCGCCACAATGTTATTTCCTGATATACTTGTCTCGCTTCCTCAACAATTATACATCGTGTCATGCTCGCACATTTATTTCCGACTCCTCACGACCGACATTTAATATTTGATTGATTCGATTGTGCCACGTTTTACTCGGTCTTTTTCTATTTCTAGTTCCGTTTACGTCGTTTACATATATTTATTAATTACCATTAATTGTTTCTATGTGTCCTTCATGGTTACAATCCTGGGGATTGGTCTGCGACAGGCCTAACTAGTCCCCTTCACTTAGTCCTGTCTCCACCCAGTATTTTCATCTCTGTGAAGCTGTCACAGCGCATGTCTTTTATCACCTGATCCATATAGGCGTCTCTTCGTGACCTCTGCAATTTCTGCCTTCAACCATTCCCTCCACGATGGTGATAAGGGGGCCCGGATGCCAGATATTATGGCTTATCGTGTTTTGCTGTGGTAATCCTTTTGACCATTTGACTCGTTTTTTCGGCCCTTCTCAATACACGTGTTCAAAACATCTTAATCAAATCATCGTTCTTTTCATTATTTTGTTCATAACTTTTTTTTTATGTACACAACAGGTCGTTTGGACCCAATTACTGTATACAATTTTTATTTTTTAGCTATTATATTGATCCTCGTGACATGTGATAGGTAGCCAATCTATCGCCATTTTATTGTCACGTGAATTCTACACCAGACCAATGACAGTGTGACAATCACACTGCCATCGCCGGGAATTGAACCCAGAACCTTCTGCATGGAAGTCAGAGCTCGTAACCACTCTGCCACGAAGGTCGTCACTTCTTTTTCAACTTCTTCTTCTTCCTCAGCCTATTCGCGTCCACTCCTGGACAAATGCCTCTTCCATCCGCATCCATGTCACTCTGTCTTGTGCAGACTGCATCTAGGTTATTCCGACGTGTCTGTTCAAATCATCCTTCCACCGTAGTTGAGGTCGCCCTGCACTTATCTTTGCCGTCCACCGTCTCCAAGTCAGCAGTCTTCTTGTCCATTTTTCGTCTGAGCTCCTGGCTACGTGACCTGCCCATTGCCATTTTAGAGTGTTCATAACACTTTCACTTAATGGTTTATTTATCTGTTGTTCCTATAATTATTTTATTACATAAAAAAAGCTTAATTATAAAACTAACTTAGTAGAGTATACTTTCCTTCTAAATCAAAAGAATCAACAGAAAAAGCACATCTCTGTCGTGAGATAATTATATTATTGATAGTTCTTTATAAGGCGAAATGTCTTAACTTCTTATATCAATGTCATACAAGTGTAGTTAGCACACTTATTTCTATTGATTGATCACTTAAACGACTTTGGCATATAAACATAGTAAATGTAGGTATGTATTGTGAAGAAAGTATATTTTTAAAATTTCAATAGATTCCGTAGTCTAAAAAAAAACTTGGCACGATGATATCAATCAAATTATAAATCCTAACAATCGATGTGCTTGAAAAACGATATATGTACGTACGGGAATATCTTGATATATAAGAGTGGGACGTACATTTCTCATTGCTGTCTCTCTGGGAAAAAAATATTACCAAAATACGATAATGATTATAGTTAGTGAGACAATTGTTTTTTTTCCACCTTGGCAAGCCCTTATATCTCCTATTTCTATTGTGGTGAAAGGTTTGCCCGACTTAATGGGATTCCAGTGGGCGCGGGACATTATACATAGTAACAACTAACTAACCAACACGCCGTCTCCCCGTAGGGATGGGCAGAATGAATGGCTTTGATTTAACTGTAATTAGGCACTTAAAACAAGTAACAGTAACTAAGTAAGAGTTCACCATAAACACCCCCTGTCGCCACAAGCGCCAAAAATCGATCCATCTTCAGAGGAATACTTCGAGTCACATAAATCAAACCCCACCATAAACCAATACCCCACCAAATCACCATTCAAACAATGTTCTCATCAGACGTAAGAGAAATAGCCACAAGACCTGAAAATCTGTAAGCAAAGTCCAAGACATGGAGGCAACTTCATAGCCCCCATTTTTCCCCTCTTTTTTTTCGCGTAAGCTTATATTTTATGACGACAGATGGCAGTACAAACATCGTATTCAATTTTCATTCGCGATTTGATCGTTTCGGCATTTTTCAAAACAATAGCGGAAAATAGTACCCATCCCTAATTAATTTTGAAAATATACACGTAGGTACTTCATAGCTCTTATCTTTTTTTTAGTTTGTTCTTACTTGATGTGCTATTTATAGCACAGAAAGTATTTCACTTCCAGCATTTATGATTTATATTTTAGACAACGGCGATCGTTGTGTGCCAATTTTAGTAATAAAGCATATTAATTCATTCATTCATTTCTCTGCGCTACATCCCGGTGTGGGACTTGGCCTCCTCCACAACGGTCTTCCACTGACTTCTGTCCCTGGCCATCTCTCTCCATTCCCCAGCCAATTACGGTACTCCCATAGAAGCCCAGAACCCCGGCATGCGTAAGAAATTTTTGATTAAAACCCCCAAAGTAATCATGCCCCCGCATAAAACAACAACCCACCAAATCACCTTCCAACAATGTTCCCATCAGACGTAAGAGGAATAGCCACAAGAGCTGAACCTCTGTAAGCCAGAAGAGGTTTTGATTCAAAATTTCTTACGCAAGCCAGGCTTCTAGGCTTCTATGGGAGTACCGCCACTGTCCCCAGCTCCTTCCATTTTCTCCCAATCTTCTTCCACGCAATCCGCCCATCTTTTCCTCGGTCTGCCTCTAGGTCTCTTGGCATATTAATACGCATATTTATTATATAATGTTCAAAATGAAAATATTCAAAATATTGGAAAGTATTCGGCCTCAATAGCGTCGTACTTGTTTATGTTCTAATATGTCAATCCATTCTTTCAAATCGTGGCTGTTTGATTCATAACGAATGGGACAGATATAGTTTCCGGGAAGACAATTATGAGTGAGGAAGACAGCCTCAGATGGTGACGCTGCACCTGAACCGCCGCGGCCGCTATTGTGCGGGAAATAATGCATACAAAATCCAGCTAGTGCAGACCCACAACGGATCAATGCTTTTGTCAAGGACGTTGCGTTCAACTGTTTCCCTAGAGAGGTTCTCAAATGTTTTGGACGATCTTCTGACAAACTCGGACGCAATGTATAATTATACTTTGATACAATACAAAACCATTTATTGCTGGTTTGGCATAAACAGTTTGTGTATAGCCCTGAGGAAGCTCGCTACAGAGTGCAACCGGTTAGCGCTACTTACTCAAATAAAGTGGTTTACCATATACTAAGTGAACAAGTGTTTAATTTTATCTTTGAACTTATAATATAATTGTGTGAAGAAGACTCTTTAGGAGAATGTGCGGTAAATCTTTATACGATAGAGTCTTCTTCTATATTGTAGACCTATGTGGTCTGTTCTCCAGAGAGTTGCTCCTCCTGTGAGGTAGATTCCCTGTCCTTTCATCTTTTAGGAGGTCTTCCACGAGGACGAGTCCCATGAGGTTGATTATGCAATGCAATAAGGGGAGTCTGGTGGAGTCCATTCTTTGAACATGACTGTACCAATCCCTTTTTCGCTGTCTGCTCCATCTTATAATATCCTCAACCTCACATATCTCTCTTATTGTGGTGTTCCTCACGCGATCCCTCAGTGTCTTGCCTGCTATCGTCCTCAGTGTCTTCATTTCGGAAGTCCTTACTGTGTCTGCCCTTGCTTCGACGCCATATGTTATTATTGGTCTTACGCATCTTTATAGATTCTTGATTATAGATTGCACGATAGAGTGTTAAATTAAAATTCTATAAGAAGTGAATGAAAGTGTTATAAACAAAATAATTAGAGAAAAAAAACTAACTCACTAACCATCACGCCGTCTCTCCGAAGGGGTGGGCAGTAAGAATGGACTGCCACACTTTTCATTCCTAACATATTTCTGTCGCTTCCTCAACATTCATACATCGTGTCATGCACGCACGTCAATTTCTCCGACTCCTCATATGGCCGACATTCAATATTTGATTTATTTGATTGTGCCACCTTTTCTTCGGTTTTCCTCTATGATAACGATGTAAATGGAACTAGAAATATATAAATCAAAGTTATGTTAGTTCTAATAACATTAAATACATATTTTCCACGTTTATTAATGATTTATTAAATTCCCATACTTTACTGCTATGATGCAGGACCATTAATTTGCTATGCAAGCGAGTTGTTACCCATGGGTATTGCGCCTGTGTTTGTAATGCACCATCTTGTATGACTCCCTCTCTCTTACGTAAAACTCGCGCCGCTCTAACATCGCGACCCGCCCTCCCCCCCTTGCCACCACTTCACTTCACTGCACTTAGCTTATGCCGCCTTTTGTTTATTTGCTTTACTTACTTACTGCCTTGTTTCCTATTCACTGTTTGTCTCCTACCTGTTTGTGAATACGAACTTTTTGTCGACGATTTATTTCCCTTGCACCTGTGTGCAAAGTAGATGCCGCCCTTTTGAATCAAGCGGACGGACATCGTTCATGGCAAATAATTTTCCACTAATTGGCACTGCATATATAAGAGAATTTTTTTTTTTTTACAGAATGAGAAATTAATTTACCCTTTATTTTCTGACGCGCTTTTTAATTAATAATCATAATTGATCTCTTAGACCCTTTGTCATCGCAAACAAAAACCTATCCAAAAAAGCTAGAATGGCAGTGCACAATGGTGTTCTTCTACTGACCCTTATGTATGGAAGCGAAGCATGGAACTGGCAAAAGAAGGATGAAAGTAGAATAAATGAAGTAGAAATGAGATTTCTTAGACGAATTAATGATACTCTGTGTATGATAGAGTGTCGAATGAAAATGTAAGAAGTGAATGCGGTGCAAATGTTGGTGTCATGAACAAAATAATGAAAGGATCATTAAGATGGTTTGGACATATGGAAAGAATGAATGAAGAAAGAATGGTAAAAAAAAAATATGTTAATGATGTAAATGGAACCAGAAATAGAGGAAGACCGAGGAAAACGTGGCGCGATCAAATAAATCAAATATTGAATGTCGGTCATGTGAGGAGTCAGAGAAATCGACGCGCGTGCATGACACGATGTATGAATGTTGATGAAGCGAGAGAAATATGTCAGGAAAGAAAAGTGTGGCAGTCCATTCTTTCTGCCTACCCCTTCGGGGAGACGGCGTGATGGTTAGTTAGTTAGTTTTATCATAATTGACGACCTTCATGGCAGAGTGGTAGAGCTCCGACTGTCATACCGAAGGTCCCGTGTTTGATTCCCGGTGATAGTAGTGTCTGATTGATGGCAGTATGATTCTTTACCCCAGGGAGCGCGGTTATTACCAGTGGCTCTTTCCGACTGAATTCTTGCTAGGTATGCTAAGCTTCCAATCATTGGAGAGAAGGAGGAATATCCACTTGGGAGTTCGCTTCTTTCAGCTGATTGGCGGCCATATACAAAACTCGGATGTCCTGAGTAATGTAGGTCTATTTGTTCCAGCACAGCTTGTTTTATTTGCCGCGCTGCAGAACCAACCTGCCAATGGTTATGCCCGTTGTTAGAACAATATTATTGCTTAAAGGGTCACCTCGGAGGTCGACATATTTCGTGATGCGAGTTGCCTCAGAGATGCAATATCACTGTTATGATTCTTTCTAATTCTTAATCTTAATGTTTTTTTTATGCTTCTCTTATAAATTCTTATAATGTAATTGCAAACGATCTGGAATTATATGTCTGTAATGTTTGTGATTTTTATTCAAATAAATTAAATTAAATTAAATGAAATTGTCATACTTTCTTTGTTCTAGAGTAAAATTCACGTGACAATAAAATGGCGATAGATTAGTTACCTATCACATGTCACAAGAATCAATATAATAGCAAAAAAACAAAAGTATACTGTAATTGGGTCCAAACAGTCAAACCTCTCAAAGGTCTTCTTACGTATTTGAAAATAAACCAACAAACTAACCATCGCACCGTTCCCAGGAGGGTTAGGTGCGATGACATACCTCTATCTTGACATATCTTATATTTGTATATTTGTTTTATTATATAATTTTCTAACCGATTGCGTAAATCAGATGCAGCGTTAATATTTAGATTTTCAGATTTAAAACACGTCATAATGCACCATAGAGGTGATTATAACCCGAAAACAGCGCGTTAAAAATTTACAATATTATCATTATTACAATATTTATACCTCTCTATAATCGTACATTGTAACACGTAAGCTCGTCGATTTTTTAGACTTCGAATGTGGCCGCCTTTTAGTAATTGATTAATTTGGTCGTGCTATGTTTTCGTCGGCCGTCATTGGTTTCTTTTTCCATTCAAACTGCTTGTATCCAACGTTTTAACCATTTTTCTCCCATCCGTTCATTCAAGGGGAGGACAAGACATAGAAAACTGACTTCTGGATGGGAATCTGCAGTTGTATAGTACCCCCTAGGAGTTGTCGATTGAGATGTTAAGAAAGCGCACTGGTCTTGGGTGTTAGCGTGCCTTTCTCTTTGCTGAGCCGAAAGTCTCGAGTTCAATTTCGGTCGTATTAACAATTTTATTAGACTACTTGTTTTTTTTATAAAATCCTTATCATAAATCCTATATGTAAAATGGTAAAAAAGTGTATGTTAACATATACTTTTTTTTTTACTAAAATGTTTATAAATACTTTTTTTAAATGGTAAAAAATGTATATGTTCACTATTTTTATCTTTTTATATACTATTTTTATCTTTTTATGTATAACTTTATTTAACGTACCTATATATCAACGTAAAGGAACTAGAAATAGAGGAAGAACAAGGAAAAAGTGGCACGATCAAATAAATAAAATATTGAATGTCGGCCACGCGAGGAGTCGAAGAAATCGACGTGCGTGCATGACACGATGTATGAATGTTAAGGAAACGATAGAAGTATGTCATGAAAGAAAAATGTGGCATTCCGTTCTTTCTGCCTACCCCTCCGGGGAGACGGCGTGATGGTTAGTTAGTTTTAAAAAAGTATATGTTAACGATGTAAATGGAACTAGAGATGGAGGAAGACCGAGGACACGACCAAATAAATCAAATATTGAATGTCGACCACGTGAGGAGTCGGTGAAATCGACGTGCGTGTATAACACGATGTATGAATGTTGAGGAAACGAGAGAAGTAATGTCATGCAAGAAAAGTGTGGCAGTCTATTATTTCTGCTCACCCCTTCGAAGAGACGGCGTGATGGTTAGTTAGTTTAAAAAAATATATATGTTAACGATGTAAATGGCACTAGAGATGGAGGAAGACCGAGGACACGACCAAATAAATCAAATATTGAATGTCGGCCACGTGAGGGTCGGTGAAGTCGACGTGCGTGCTTGACACGATGTATGAAAAGATGTGGCAGTCCATTATTTCTGCCTACCCCTTCGCGGAGACGGCGTGATGGATATTTAGTTTACTATATATATTTTTTTTTACTAAAAATATCTGTATTTAATTTGGAATTGATTGATTACATGACTATAATTTAACCGGGCGGTCTGCCAAAAAATGAACGCCTCTGAATAATATCCAACGCTTGATCGGTCCTATTCCAATAAGTGATTATTACTCTCCGACATTGACTTTTGCCCGTTAGAAAGTAACCGAGGATATGCGGCGCTCGTAGTACATATTTTTATTATTTTTCTTCGCTTCGGCATCTAATAATAGAAACAGCTTAGTATCACTAGTTTACACTTTTACCTTCGTATTGAAAACGAAACGGTTATTTTTAAACGTCAACACAATATTGATTCTCTTCTGTCGATGGCCGATATCCGCATTACGGAACTAACAAGCCTTATAATTGATTACCTCTGTGATTTCATACGTTACGTAATATAAAATTAATACTGGATCAGTGATATTTTTACTTTTGAAAAAAAAGAAATCGACGTGCGCGCATGACACAATGTATGAATGTTGGTGGTCTATTATTTTAGCCTACCCCTTCGGGAAGACGTGACGGTTATTTAGTTTAAAAATGTTTAATAATACGGATGATACTAGAATAAATGCAGTAGAAGTAGTATCTCTTAGACGAATGTGTAATAAATTCGTATATGATACGAGTGTCAAATGCTATTAAGATGGTTTGGATACATAGAAAAAATGTCTAAATATGATTAAATAAGATAAGCAATGCGTGCCGCAAATTTTATTTTTCGGGCACCAACGTCGACATGATAACTAAACGATACAACACAGACGCTGTTGTTTGGAAGACTCACTTGTGTGTGTTTGTAGGTTAATGTCAGACGAACAAACTGACATAGTGTCAAATTGATTAATTTGGCCATGCCATATCTTCCTTGGCCCTCCTCGACTTTTTTTCCATTCACATTACGTGTATATATTTTTTAAATAATTTATTCTTCATCCATTCCTTACATATGTCCAAACCATGTAAGACCCGTTTGTAATTTTGTTTAGGACGCATTTATCCTTTCTTAATTTATCATTAGGTATTATATCGTACGTTTTTTTTTTTTTTTAAAGACTAACACCAAAGATTTTAATCAATGATATTAGAATTTATTTTACAATCTTCAATGTGAGCAGAAAATAGCTCATTATTATGAAGAAGGAATCCGGTCGTGTCCAGGCTCGAACCCAAGTCCCCTTGATCAGAAGCCAAGCGTTCTATCCCCTAGACCACCACCCGATTGTTGTTTTTCTATACATTCTCTTAGTGATCTTATTTCTACGGCATTCATCCTACTTTCATTATTTTTGTGCCAACTGCAAGCTTCACTTCCATCCATAAGGATCGGCACTAGAACCCAATTGTGCGCTGCCGTATTTGCTTCAATCGATATATTTCTCTTTGCAGTGATAATTTTGAGTGCACCATTTATTTTCTTTCCAGCACCAACCCTTCTTTCGATACCTTTCTCAATGTTTCCATCTCTTATAAACATGCTTCTCAGATAAATGATAGCTAATAAATGATCAGTATTTTTTTATTTTTACAATAATGAAAAAAATTACTTGATGCCATATTTTGCTCCAGATGTAAACGAAGAAAAAAATATCCTGCTCAGATATATTTACTAGTTATAATAATGTTTAAAAGTGCTACTCATTTCATAAATAGTGGGGTATCAATAATGAGAGTCCTTTCACGATACTCCCATATTAAATCGAAAAAAAATCATACCCTCCGTACTATTTGGTGGCGCCATCTCTTAGTGAAACCGGAAAAGACTTCTGCATACACCTTTTATACTCAAAGTGGAGTAAAGAGTGTTTTAATTCATTAAAAAAATGTCTTATGAGAATAGATATGATGTATTTGCAAAATTTCTATTGGTGTAAATTGTATTGGAATTCTCGCATATAATACCGGATACTATACTCCGGCCGTTTTAAACGGAGTCTTGGGGCCATAAATGTCAATAGAGATAGGGATGGGAAGCGACCGTTATCGATTTTTCGTCGATCGATATACGATACGATCGACTATAATGATTTTATATGATCTGTACGTTATGATATGTATGATGGGTGACTAATGATTGGTCTTTACCAATTGCAGTGCGTGTTTTTTTTTTTTGCTATAAATGTGTTTACAGCAATTAAATAAATACATTCGTGTGTCACCACTCGTTGCGCACTATGCATAGTTTATTTTCTAACGTTGATTTGAATAAATTACATGGCGATATTAGTCCTCAAACTCCAACAGTGATTCACAACGTATGCACGGCCGCGTTTATTTGTGGTGTGAGTAGAGCGACAGTGGACCGAATAAAGACTGAATTATTGCAATTAGGCAGGCCCTGTACACCAAGAGCAAATTTTAAGAAACCAGAAACTGTCACCAATATTGACGATTTTGATAAAAGTGTGTTGAAGCGGACCGTTGGTTCATTTTATGATAGTGGAGAGTATCCGTCCGAGAGAACAATTACCTGATTTTAAATGCGGAAAAAATTCGATGAGAACACTCATGAAGGAGATTGGGTTTAAGTATAAGAAAAATGCTGAAGGACGTAAATATTTAATGGAAAAAACAGATGTTGTTTGTGCCAGAATGGACTTTTTAAGGAAATTGGATTTACTTAGAAGAACAAACGATCAGCGGCCGCGTTTCTATCTGGATGAAACATGGATTAATCAAAACCATTCAGGAAAGCGTATGTGGCTTGGAAGCAACGATGAAGGTGGTTTCAAGAATCAGCCTGTAGGAAAAGGTCAACGATTGATAATTTGCCATGCGGGTTCCACAAGGACTGGCTTTGTTCCAGAAGCGAAGCTAATATTTAAAGCGGTAAAATCGAAGGATGCTGATTATCACACAGAAATGGATGGCGACACATATACGAGGCTCGTATGGCATGGATTTCCGCATTTCTAAATCTACTTGAACAGCCCTCAGTTAAAATCGTCGATAACGCAAGCTATCATTCAATGCAGTTGGAAAAGATACCCACAAGAAACACAAGGAAAGCCGAGATTCAAGAATGGTTAACAAATAAAAACATTCCATATACCAGCAGAGAAATTATAGAAGAGTTAATAAGAAAAGTAAAAGCCAGTAGCCCGCAGAAGGTCTACACTTTAGAAAATCTGGCAAATGAACGAGGCCACGAAGTAATACGGCTGCCTCCATATCACTGTCAATATAACCCAATAGAATTAATTTGGGCACAAGTAAAGGGAGAAGTTGCAAATAATAATAATACATTCAAGATAGCAGATGTTGAAAATCACCTCCACCGAGCCATCGATAATGTCACACAAGAAGACTAGGCCAAATGTGTGAGATCTGCCGAGGAACTTCAAAACAGTGACCTACAGAAAGCTCGCTCAGAAAGCGAGATCACGCGCCGCTTATAATAAATTTGGCAGAAGACACTGATGAAGAAGACTCCGATGAGGATTGATACATTTTTTTGGAATATAAACGGCTCTTTTAAGGGCCACAATATGATCTACTTTGTTTTTTATACTTAACTTTTTTTCTGTGTTTATAGACATACGGTATACAAATTTTAAAATTAAACAATTTTTCTGTTTTTACTGGTATTTAATTTAGTATCTGGTAGTCACTAATTTCATACTAATTTAAACGCACATAAAACCCACAAATAAAGTTTAATATCAAAACTTTGTTAACTAGTTAAAGTTTATGAACAAGATACGATAATAAACGTTACTTATCGATATATTTATTTTATTGTAACGCCCAACCCTAAACCGCTCCATAAGGCTCGTAAGTGCAAGCGAGATAGACATAGGGAAATGATTTATGGCCCCAAGACTCAGTTCATTCCGATTTTACTATAGTAACTTAATAACAAAGAGCTATACAAATTTTGTTTCTAATGATGTGTTTTTGTTTCTTTTCAGAATATCCTTGTTGTTGGGCCGATCGGCGAGAGGTCCTAACCACTAAAATGAATATTTGGCATGTCTACTTACAGATATACGTATGTATCCAAAATATAGTATATTATTATTTTTTATACTCTAGTTTTAACAATCATTATGTAATCATATGATAGTTATTTATTATGTAGCCCATTTCGTGTTGTTTCACCTTCCACCCACAAAGATTACATAGGTTATATCCATTTAGAATGCATATACACACTTTTTTTATTGAAACATTTTATATGACTTGAAATTTTATTCAAGTCATTTGAAATGTTTATGTCTTAATCAAATTAAGTTTCTTGGAACATATTAATTCAGATTTATTTTTTTATTTTTATACATAAAGTAGGTTTTTCTGCAAGTATGTAAATGTGAAATATGATGCTAACATACTCGTATAATGCGAATGAAAACATCTGTTTTCGCGAAGTTTTAGTACATTACATGTAACAACATTTGATAATACCTTAGCACAGCGAAACATGCATTCCCATAAAATATAATAAAGCTTCTAGGAAACATATGTTATCATTCGTATTAATTATTTAATGTGTAATATGACATTATTAAAAAAAAACATTTGCACACATAACATTTAAAAATTAAATAATTTTGTCTTAACGTGTACTTAATATATTTTTTAAACTCAGTATTCGTTAATAGATAATTTTTTTTAACGTAGTCGTCCGATCGTATCCACTTAAGCGTTCATCTGTATATTGATAAGATTTTAGTCCGTTGTTTTAGCTGAAACACTATGATACTTCAACATTATTAACTGTTAAATTTACAACACTTATATAGTATCACAAATTTTTATTATACACATTTTGAGAATGTCGCGACAGCTGTTTCGCCAACAGATGCTGGCATAATCATGTGTTACAAACAACTAGTTGAAAAGTTGTTTGTAACACCTAATGATGTCAACATTGGTTGGCGAAACAGCTGTCGCGACATTCTCAAAATGCGTTTAGTAAATAATTGCGATATCATAACAGTATTGTAAATTTAAAAGTTGATACGATTTTAAAATTTTTGGAGTATTATTATATAATATAATATTGTGCTATATGGGCTACTGAATCATTCTTATTTCGCTTTTACATACCGGCTACAATATCCGTGTGTATTATTAATCTATATTATTTTAAATGAATAAGTTTACGGGCGCATAGTGAGGACAGACTAGCAATTGTATCTTAAAATTTCATTTCAATAATATTTCCTGAAATTCCTACGCATTTAAACAGCGTGTCATGCACGTACGTTCATTGTTCCGACATGTGACATGCTTGGCTTTTAGTATTTAATTCATTTGGTCATGCCACGTTTTCCTTAGTTTCGTGCTTCCATTCAAACCGTTTGAGCATCATATTTTTAAGCATTCTTTCTTTATACATTCGTTGCATATGCCCATTTCGGGGTTCTCTTCATAATTTTGTATAAACATTTTCATTTGCCTTTCATTTTAAAAATCCGAAATTCGTTATACATACGTCATTTAAGTGGTAGAAGAAATGTCATGAAATCGTCTCAGTCGATAATTTAATGTCAGCGTATTGACTGATGACTGCGCATAATTAGGTTCTGGTTCCATCACTTATGTACATATGCGAAGAATGGAAAGTAGGGGATAGAGCAATGCTTTTGAAATGAGACCAAAGATTCCAAAAGACGTCATATGACACAATATCAAACGTAGATTTCACCAGAATGTGTAATTTATTGTTTCTTGAATAACCATGTAAAGTACCATATTTAATATGGATAAAAATGTCTGTTTTCGAAATATTTTATTATATTTTACGGGAATCAAATGTTTCGTCTTGCTGTTGATTTTATTATCAGATAGCATGGATATCAATCTTTCATTTAATAGCAAGGCTTAATATGTCATTTATTAAAAATATAATTTAAATTTTATAAAACCAACGTTTTCTTTAATACAAAACAAAAGTATGTTAATGTTTCTTTTTTTATATACTGGTACTTAGTATACAACACTCACTTTATTTAATAAAAAATTAAATACCAAACATGTTTCGGACACACAAGAAGTTCATCAGTGATATTATATAATGATTTTTTTATGAATTAAAACACTGTTTTTTCCACTTTTGACTTTATTTTTCATGTTTATATCGTTCTCCCGATGATGAAGGTGTAAGCCTTCAAAACATGTCGAGAAAAATAAACTCAAAAGTGGAAAAAAAACGTGTTTTAATTCATAAAAAAATCGTCATTATAGAATTCCACAGTGTTAAGGTTAAGGTCATTACAGTATACCTACAATATTTAACCTCACTAACCAACCATCACGCCGTCTCTCCGAAGGGGTAGGCAAAAATAATGGACTACCACACGTTAACCGATGCGGCTCTCCATCCTTCTCTTTTCGCTCCCGCGAGAGAAGGGGTGTGATGGGTTGCGAATCGCCACCAATCATCTCCCACTCCTGCAATATTTGTGTACAAATATTTTAGTTTTAAAAATAAAATTCTTATTGTATATTTTTACGACATTTATTATAGTTAATAAAATTAATGAGATTTTTGTGGTTGCATTTGACATCAAGTTTTTTTATATTACCTTGCATTTTTGAGACCGAGAACAGTGTTTGTTTTTTCGATAATTCAGAATTGAAAGGGTTATCGTATGATATCGCCCGTCACGTGCGGCGAGAATTTTGTGGGCCGCTGGTTGCCGACCCATGCCCTACACGTTATAGTATTACAGTTATTTAATTTTCTTCTCAATGATTCGTTTCAAATAATTTCTAGAATTTTTATGGATCGAAGGTGAAATTGAATACGTTTAATTTGCTTTATAATCATAATTTGCATATTGTTTATTTATATGTATCATGTGTCTGTTTACCCGATAATACGGAATGAATCCATTTGGCTATTAGACATAAATTAACTAGCATGAATAGAGGTATCCAAAGAAGAAATTATTTCCAATAGTAAATATATTTATATCAATGACAACATGTTATATTTACACAAGTACATTTTTTATGATTTTAAAACAAACAAACAAACCATCACGCCGTTTCCTCGCACGGATAGGCAGAGAGAATGGTCATGTTGTCAGCTGGACGATCCGGACTTTTGTGTTTATTTTATTTATATACCTACTACGTATTATTTTAAGAGTGCGCCATTTATTTTATTCTACGTTGTATGATAGAATACCGAACGATGAAAAGAGAAAGAAATGCAAGGCAGATGACTGCATCATGGATAAAAATAAAAAAGGATTCCTGAGATGGTTTGGACATATGGAACGAATGGATGAGAGTAGAATGGTTAAAAAGTTGTACGCAAGCAGCGTGAGTGGAAAAAGAAGCCGAGGACGACCGAGGAAAGCATGGCATGATCAAATTAATCAATTACTAAAATGCGGTCACATTCGAAGTCGGAATAATCGACGTGCGTCCATGGTACGATGTATGAATGTAGAGGAAGTCCGAGAGGAATGCCAGGACAGTTAGTTAGTTAGTTGGTTAGGCGTGATGGTTAGTTAGCTAGTTAGTATTATTTTAACAAAATAATGAAAGGATCATTAAGATGGTTTGGACATATGGAAATAATGAATGAAGAAAGAATGTTAAAAAAATTATATGTTAACGATGTAAATGGAACCACAAATAGAGGAAGACCAAGGAAAACGTGTCACGATCAAATAAATCAAACATTGAATGTCGGCCATCTGAGGAGTCAGAGAAATCGATGCGCGTGCATGACACGATGTATGAATGTTAAGTAATCGAGAGAAATATGTCAAGAAATAAAAGTGTTGCAGTCCAGGTTTTCTGCCTACCCCTTCGGAGAGACGGCGTGATGGTTAATTAGTTAGTATTATTTTATATATCTGTGATAAGGCACTCAAAACAATCCAACTCTAGCAAGAACTTCAAAATGTAATTTTATTTTAACAACATTAGTAGTATTTATGTAGTTCAAAAAAAAACTTCCGGGTCACTGGTGTGCATAAACTTTAGCTCTACTGTGCAAATGTACCAATCGCTTGTATATTATGTAAACATACGTATTATAATTGCCGGCATTTGGGTGTACGAATTCCCTACCCAATCACATGTTACAAATTACAATCGCCCATTGATCGGAACGAGTGAAATCTCCCCTAAATCGATCCCGGCCCCCGGAACGCTAGGCGAGTACCACTATAGTAAATAGCCCATGAATTGATCCGCCACTGATCATGACCTACATAAGATCGTCTGCGCCGGCTGCGGCCGTACGGAGTACGGAGACTGCGCTCGTGCCTTTCCGTGAATGGCCCGAAGGCCGTCGGAGCGTCACAGCCAAACTGCGCACTAAGCACGCCTATAGTTTACTTCACTTTAGTGAGAATATTTGCAATAGTATGAGTAACACCTCCTAAATTGGTTATAGAAAGCTATCTGATTGTTACGAATGGAACAAAAACACGCCGTCTTCACGAAAGGGTAGGCCGAAAGAATGAACAGTCACACTTTAACCGATGCGGCACTCCATCCTTCTCTTTTCGCCCCGCGGGAGACGTGGTGTGATGGGTTGCGAACATCATCGCCACCAATAGGCATCTCCCGCGCACACTTCGATCGTCCAACATCCACAAAATAAATCTAAAACAAATAATATAAAATTCAATGATATAAAATAAAATAACAAAATAAAAATATTTTAACACATAATGTTCTTTTTAGATGTTGCACGTATTGACATGGACGATCCGGACTGTTTTTTTTTTAATTAGCTGTAATTGGATGAGAGAATAATAGTTAAAGACATATATACAAGTAGTATGAATGGAAAAGTAAGTCGAGGAAGTCCAAGGAAGACATGACATTACTCAATTTCTGAAATGCGGCCATGTTTGAAATAGTAATAATCGACGAGTGTGCGCGTCACAGTGTGTGAATGCAGAAGATTGCGAGAATTTTATCAGGATAGATTAGTGTGGCAGTCAATTCTCTATGCCTACCTCTCCGAGGAAACCGTGCGTTAGTTGATTAGTTATCTGGTTGGTTCCTGGCTCTAAGTAAATGGAGCATGCGGCATTAGCTCCTAAAATACTCGGTGATTAGAAAATTAGTACTGTGTCGAAATTAGGAAAAATAATTAATTTTAACGGTGAACGGACAATGTTTGTGTTTGTGGTTTTGTTTCAGAATCCCAGTAACAACACAAATTTAGCAGGAAAATAGTGAGAAATCAGATGTTTTAAATAATTAAATAAAAACGGCAAATACCTCTGAATTTTAACGTTGTATAGTATCATTATGAATATTAGAAATACCTTCATTACAATTGAAGCTGATAGCATTTTTATTTAAAAAAAAGTTTATTTCAACTAATTAATGTTTTTAATTGAAATTTCTTGTCAGTAGTTCATTTTAAATAATGAAAAAAAAAATTACAAAATTTCTTTAATACGAATAAAAACGGCAGTTTTCTAGAAGTTTTATTATATTTAATGGGAATGACATGTTTCGCCCTTCTAAGGCATTATCAAATGTATACATTTGATAATGCCTTAGAAGGGCGAAATATTAATATATAATAATAATATATACATTTTCATTCGTATTAATTATTTAATATGGAGTTTTACATCATTGTTCAAGAAACAATAAACAAATTTTCTTTATTAATATGTATTTAGTGTGCTTCCACTTGTGTTTATGTTCGCTGCCGAAACCGATCGAACATAAACACAAGTAGAAGCACATACATAATAATAAAGAAATTTTGTTTCAAATTTTTTGTTTTCATTGTTTTTCTCGACGTTTGAATATCTATAATATTTTTTTGATTTCTCTTTTCATAAAAAAAAATTGTTAATAGCGTCTATTTTTTTTAAATAAACGCACTTTCACTCACACTATTGCAAACATTCTCCTCGAAATGAACGGACTCTACCTGCAGGTAATGTACATCATCTTTCGGCATTTTTTTTGCACGCCGCACATTGGGGCAGGATTCAGATTTCTCATACAATAACCCAAAAAATAAAAATTATGATTCATTAAACGCTTTGTTATTATATGATGACTCAGATATATTTAGCATATGATCACGAGCAGATAGACAAGCTAGACTGTGACACGTTCGCTCTAGCACCCCTCAATCGGAGCCGATTACTCGTAGAGGTTACACGTCCGTTATTTCAAGTCAGCGCAACACCTAGTTTCTAACATTTCTTTAGTTGTATTATTGATAAAAAATTTAAAGTTTTAGTATGGAACCTTACACGTCAGGTATGTATCCTCTTTTTCGAGTTAAATTAATTGTAATTACGGCTTGTTTTAAATGTAAAAAAATTAAACCGATTTCGCATTAAAATGATACAGAGGTTTTTGTAATATTAAAAAAACATTTAGAGATTTAGTATAGAATCCCGATGAATTCCGCAAGTATTTTAATTGATTTATAATAAGTAATTGTTGTACTTTATTGATATGATGTTATTTTTTGCCACTTTTTGCACTTTTTTATAATAACAGCACATTTCGAATAACCAAAAATGAAAAAAAAATACACCAATTTTGTATCTTATTCTGTTTTTCCTTTTCTCGCATACCTAGGTACCAGCTCCAGCACTTTGTTCATGACAAAGCATCAATTAATAACGCTTATGAAGAGTTTCGGAAAAGAAAAATTGGAGGATCAGATTGATTTCCTGCAAAAAGAAATCATAAAACGGACAGGGTGTGTTGATGAGTTAGGAAAAAGTGTTACGTGTGTTAAAAATTTTATTCGGTTTAAATTTGATTATAAATCATGATGGGAATCAGCTCACTGGATGAAAGAAAGATTTCTCGATGTTAATAAAACGTGGCTTGATACATCCGTTTCTTTCATTCGCGCTACAAAAACATGTGGCGGTCGCCCGATGATTCCTTTTGAGGAGAGTACAGAAAGGGTGAAGGGGCAAAAGACGGTTAATCTGAGGAATTCTGCATCTCTGCCAGACTTACTCTACGCAACACAAATGGAACTTAGAGCTGCATGACAGGCAGATGCCTCAAAGTTGGTTCGAGGTATTTTATCTGTTCCAACAGGTTCAGGTAAATCTCATCAAACTTCCAGGGAGTCTTTTGGAAACGTGTTCATGTCAGCAGGAGATGCTTTAGCACTTTTAATAGAAGCGGACTTGCCTCCACATCAGTATAACGCTATTAAGTTGAAATCTAAAAACTTATATCCTTCGTATAAAACTGTACAGGCCTAAAAAAGACGATGTTATCCAGAGCCAGAAAATATACATGTCACGGATACTTTGGTATATGTTGATTTGCAGATCATGCTTAATCTCACGATTGAGCGTTTAATTATCACCCATCAAGATGTTGTTTTTACACTCAAACCCAAAGAATTAAATAATATGATATTATATTCCAAATGGGGAGTTGATGGAAATTCGGGGCACAGTTCACATAAACAGGCTTTTTTTGACGCAGATGCCGATGATGCAACGGTTTTTATCACATCATTTGCCCCCTTACGCCTAGTGTCTGGTGCCAAAATTATTTGGCAAAATCCAAGACCTGGTTCAACGAGGTATTGCAGACCTCTGAAAATAGAATTTATTAAGGAATGCACAGCAGTACCTTTGGAAGAGAAACGAAGGGTAGATGAAGAAATACAAAATATTACCACAACCATAGTCAGACTAGATGGGCGCGTTATCGTAATCAAACATCATTTAATATTCGCAATGATTGATGGCAAAGTATGTAATGCTATCACACATACTTCTTCTACCCAAAAATGTAACATTCGTGGTGCCACATCTAAACAATTGAATTATAATATATAGATGCATTGCTAACAAAATAAATAAAAACAGAAAATTTAGAATTCGGCATTTCGGTCTTGCACGGATGGATACGCTTTTTTTAGTGTCTTCTCCATTTGACGTACAAACTGCCTATAAAAGCTCGAGGGACAGACAAGGAAATCGTTGAAGAAACTAAGAAAAAAATTCAAGCTCAGTTCAAAGAAAAACTAGGTTTGATCGTGGACAAACCAAGCCGGGCTTTGGTAACACAAACGATGGAAATACCGCCAGGCGTTTTTTTTTAAATGCAGAGGTGTCTGCAGAAATAACCAATTTAGATGTAGAATTAATAAGAAAAATGCACGCCATTTTAATAGTTATATCATGTGGTCATGAAATTAGTGTGGAAAAATACCGGGAGTATGCGTTACATACAGCCAGATATTTTGAAGAAAAATATCCGTGGTGTAATATGCCACCCACACTTCACGAATATTTAATACACGGACCTGAAATAATAAAAACGTCAATATTGTCGATAGGTAAATTAACCGAAGAAGCGCAGGAAGCACGTAACAAAGATTTTAAAAAGTTTAGGGAGTACCACTCGAGGAAATCCAGCAGAACGAATTCAAACACGGATATATTAAATTTTCTTTTACTCTCATCAGATCCTTTAATAACTAGTAAGAGGAAATTACCGAAAGAGAAACTAACTAGATTCCCCAAAGACGTTTTGGATCTGATAATACCTCCATCTACAGGGTCCTCCAGCCAAAGCGAAAATGATGAATCCGATGACAATGATGGTGTCTCAGAAATATCTGATAACGAGTAAAAAAAATATTGGTGTGTATTTATGAAGGGTAAAATGGACGTTCTTTCAAGAAACGTATATATTATGTAAAACTAAGCTGCATTTTACGTTATTAAAAATAATAAAAAATGACTTTAACGAGCATATAAAAATAAGACAGTATTTGACACATATTTCATTGTTATTGGAAAAATAAAGTGTTAATATTCATGACATTGTCTCTTATTTTCATTAACCTACCTAATTACATTAAATCCTTTGATTTATAGCTATATATATAGCTTCTATGAGTTAATGACACGTTTTCATATTTTGGCCCCACTGTGCGCCGACTATAATCGGCCTCGAACTACCTGCGGGTTTTACCGCTTCGAAATTCCGATACTTCACACGGTATGCACAACTTATCAAATCTGCCGTGTACGGCCGAGGGTCTGTTTTCGTTCGTACGTTTATCGGAATTAAGAGCTTACAGCATAATTTACATAGATGGCGGTTTATGCTGATTAAACGATAATTCGTATCGCAGGGTTCTTCATAACGCCGTGTAAAAGCCGAATAGAAGTGAATTAGCTAGCGAAACTGAAATATCATTTTGCATAAAATGTTTGATTTCTTAATTTTTTTTCAAGATAATCAAATGATTTTACTGGAATCTCTTGATGGAAGTTCATTTTAAATAATAATTAAATGAAACGATGTTTTTTTAACTACTTCCACTTTTAAGGATTGATTGATGTAAATTGTTTTTTGGAAACAGAATATGGTGGTCGAGGCGTTTACAGGACTTATGACCTGTCATTGGTTGGGCATCTCTCGCGCACACTTCGATTGTCCAACACCCACAAAATAAATCTAAAACAAATAATATAAAATACAATGATATAAAATAAAATAACAAAATAACAAAATGTGATATAAAGAAATATCAATGATTAATACCGTAGATAATCTCAATGTGATTAAAGAAATATTCGATTTGAAAATAAATGTGACTTTATAATTTTTTCACCATTAGCTGTGTTATCACAAATCATGAGTCCCCATAACTTGTATTGATTAATTAACAAATTTAAGTAAATATGTAAACTTAATCAATAGCGTGACATTTTCAAATAAAATAATTCGATTACGCTGTCAAATCAGTATCTGTCATTTTCAGACAGACAGCAAGCGAGTCACCAAACGACACACTTCGGTTTGGCCGTAACCTATAGATTATGATACTGACCGCAAATAAAAAAGTTTTACCTGTGTTTGGCTGATAATCGCGACTATGTGCGTTTTTGTGGGCTGTTTGTTTTGAAAATCAGAAACAATGCGATCTAATAAAATTCTATTTACTCGCCGGACGAAGTTCATAATCGCTGTGCAAATTTTCTTATTGAATAATAGGTCCACTGATTAGGCCTTATCTAATATTCAATGATAAGTGAAAACGCAATTTAAAATTTTGTGTACCGCATTTAGCGCCAAAGGTAAACATCGGTATCTCTAATAAATATTTTTTATGATAATCAAATGATTTTACTGAAATCTCTTGATGGAAGTTCATTTTAAATAATAATTGAATTAAAAGATTTTTCTTCTATGTTTGCCATACTTTGTGTTGTAGAAAAATTAAAATTACATATACATGTTTCGGACAACCAGTCCTTCTTCAGTGATACATATTATAAAGATACATATTTAAAATATAATGAAATTTTTTACATGATCTGACAGATGTTATAAAGTATAAAAAGTACGTACTCGTATATAAAAAAGAAAAAGAGAAATAAAACGATGTTTTTTAACTACTTCCACTTTTGCTTTTATTTCGACAGCGATCGGTTTCGTCAGGCTCGCTGGCATCGACAGACTGATTACACTAGTGCAAACCGAGTCCTTTATATACATACAAGGGTGGTAAAAATTATTCTTCAAAATTAATAATAATACCAATATTTAAATTCAGTAAATTTTATATAAATATTTGAAGATTATTTTTGTATAGAATCATGTTTACCACCCCTTATCTGTATATATATAAAGGACTCGGTTTGCAATAGTGTCACCAGATATTCCTAATTGTGAGGGAGTAATAGGCTTCGGCCTGACACTTCCGGTCACAAACGATCCAAGTCAGTGTCACCAGTCTGCCGATGGCAGTACCGTCACTGCTCTCAGGTACAGAAATATATCGACTAAAGAAAATTAAGTTATTTGTCTCAACCCTTATGTATGGAAGGGAAGCTTGGCAATAGAAGGATTAATACCGTAGAAATGAGATCACCAAGAACCAGTTTACTGACCACTGCCTCGGACCACTATCCGGTTAAGTTAATTTGTTAGTGTTTTTAGTTTACTTAATATATTTAATTCATTTTTGAAGTTACCGTGGTTTACCTTTAGCGCATGATTATTATCATTCTGAGAATTGTAGAACTTCACGTATTTACCCATGGGTTTTAGTACCTCCAACGCGCGGAGGTACGCCGTGCAGTAATGAAGACATGAACAGACAATAAACATCGCGCTTATCGCGTCATTAGCACCGATGCATTGCCCGTACGTCGGCATCGGTAGGCAATAATCATTTTTAGAAAGGTTTCTAATGACCAATAAACTGCTTCTATAGTGCTACCTTATTGAAGACCCATCTGAATGTAATACAATTATTGTTCTGTCGATACTTCTGTTCTGTCGATGTTAGGAAGGAATGTAGAGCGAAAGAAGGTATTATGAACAAAATTATGAAAGGTTCGCTGCGTTGGTTCGGACATATGGAGCGCATGGGTGAAGAAAGAATGGTTAAAAAAGTATACGTTAACAATGTAAATGGAGTAAGGAGTCGAGGTAGACCGAGGAAAATATGGCATGACAAAATTAATCAAATATTAAAGGTTGGTCATGTCAGAAGCCGGAAGAATCAACGTGCGTGTATGACTCGATGTATGAATGTGGAGGAATCTAGAGAGGTGTGCCAGGATAGAGTAGTGTGGCGGTCCATTCCCTCTGCCTACCCCTGCGGGGAAACGGCGTGATGGTTTGTTGTTGTTATTGTTCTGTCGATACAGTGTTTTAAACAGTTACAACAACAAACAATCAAGCCGATTCTCCGAATGGGTAGGCAGAGAGAATAGGCCGCCACACTACTCTACCAGTGGCGGTACGTCCATACAGGCCGAGAAGCCGGGCTTGCTCTAAAAAAGACTATATTAAAACGATTTTTTGCGCGTTTGAGCCGTCTACGAACAAAATAGTATATTGAATTTCACGCGAGGGCATTTAAACGATTTAATTCGTTGAGTTGTAAATGACTCTGCCGACATGCGCAGAAATGACCTACCTGTATGTTGTGTAGCTGTTTCGCCAACCGATGTTGGCATCATCTAACGCCTGATGATGCCAACATCTGTTGGCGAAACAGCTGTCGCGACATTCTCGGTGAATAAAAATAAATTGTGATATTATAACAGTGTTATAAATTTTAACAGTAATACTGGTTTTTCCAAAAACCTATCCAAAAAAGCTAGAATTGCAGTGCACAATGGTGTTCTTCTACCGACCCTTATGTATGGAAGCGAAGCATGGAACTGGCAAAAGAAGGATGAAAGTAGAATAAATGCAGTAGAAATGAGATCTCTTAGACGAATGTGTGGATACTCTGTGTATGATAGAGTGTCGAATGAAAATATAAGAAGTGAATGCGGTGCGAATGATGGTGTTATGAACAAAATAATGAAAGGATCATTAAGATGGTTTGGACATATGGAAAGAATGAATGAAGAAATAATGGTAAAAAAAGTATAAGTTAACGATGTAAATGGAACCAGAAATAGAGGAAGACCGAGGAAAACGAGGCACGATCAAATAAATCAAATATTGAATGTCGGCCATGTGAGGAGTCAGAGAAATCGACGCGCGTGCATGACACGATGTATGAATGTTGAGGAATCGAGAGAAATATGTCAGGAAAGAAAAGTGTGGCAGTCCATTCTTTCTGCCTACCCCTTAGGGGAGACGGCGTGATGGTTAGTTAGTTAGTTAGTTAGTTATATTGAAAAAAAATAGTTTTCATTCATAAAAAAAATGTGTTAATTTATTTGTTGCTTTGGAGAAAAATATACTGATTTGATTCGTTTTGTTATGCAGTATTATTTCTATGAATCAAGTTATAATGTATACGGATTGTGTAGCGCGGCTATAAGATGGAAGCGGTCCGGTCTAGACCGGGGCATCGCTACTGGCACACAGATGACCGGAATTGACAGCCAAACAAATACATTGCTATGACATTATTATCATCTGCCCGTCCGGAGCGATCTCAGCCGTCTGTCGCGCGGGGGCGTTTTGGGACCGAGAATATAATATTACGATACATAAAGAGTAACGTAAATCGGTGTCATTTATTCACACATTAATGTCACAATAAACTCGGACTTATTTCTTAATCATGGCGAGAAAATTTATATTAGGTAGACCAGGAATTAAACTATTTTTTATAGTGTTGCATTAAAATCTATTTAAGGGGTTACACCACCCTGAATAAAAAAAAAATCGGAAGAGATCATAAGGATTCAGAGGACATCACAGCAATAATAGAAGACCTCATGTACGGTTCAGGAATCGCAGATTAAATGTTATTTAATAAAATAATTTAAACTGTTAAATTAAATAACTTTGTTTTTTGTATCACAATTATATTTTATTTTAAAAACTTCAAAATTATATCAAATAAATTATTCAAATCCACATAGGAACAAATACACATAAAGATTCGAAAAATCACGAAAATTTTACATTTGATATATTATTGTAACACCCGATGATGTCAACATAGGTTGATGAAACAGCTGTCGCGTAAAATAAAATACAATTGTGTTACAAAAAACAAAGTTATTTAATTTAATAGTTTAAAATGTTAAGGTATCAAGTGTTTCGGCCAAAACAATGGACTATAAATATTTTATTTAAAGTCGCTGACGTCATAATTTTTTTCTATTGCGTTTTTCTCGAAACTGTTTTTTTTTTCAAAACGGTGTACACGATATCTCCCGATCTACTCACCCGATTTGGTTGAAATTTATAATAGTTATTTTCCATAATATTATTATCTACAATGTCGCTTTTTCTTTGATTGGATGTCATGTTCAAAAGTTATACATTTTTAACTAACTAACTAACCATCACGCCGTCTCCCCGAAAGGGTAGGCAGAAATAATGGACTGCCACACTTTAACCGATGCGGCACTCCATCCTTCTCTTTTCGCCCCTACGCCCTATAACAGCCTCGGTTTCGTTAAAGATGCTGGGTTTTGTTCTTCGAAATGTTAGGGTTTTCAGAGACACCCGGGTCCTAAGAACTCTATATAACTCCTTAGTCAGAAGCAGGCTCGAGGGAGGTGCCGTGATATGGAGTCCTCATGAGGCTCGGTATTTTCTCATGTTAAAGAGGAGTCAAAAGAAATTCTTGAGAGCCCTCTACATGAGAGAGTACGGGATATATCCTTGGCTCTATCCAACGGCATTTCTCTTGGGTATGCTGGGGTATAACTCCCTCGAACTGAGAAGGGAAGGATTAATGTTAACGCATTTTTTCAAACTGGTTCGGGACTCTATTGAGAACCTCTATGTTCTGGAGCAAATAGGTCTTTTTGTTCCTAATAATTACCTGAGACAGCGCTGACATCAATTATTCTTTGCTCCGTTACGCAGAACCAATATGCCTTTGGTGATGAATCAAATCGTCTCGGATTTGGACGTTTTCAGTGTCAGTAAGGCAGTATTCATAAATAATATATTACAAATTCTGGAAAGGGTACTGCCTCACTGACGTCGACATATTTGGGTTCTTTCTGAAATGTATGATTTTTTGGTTTCATGTTGTTGTTTTATATTTGTAACACCGTTTTGTGTCCAATTGAGTCGCCTAAATGTTTTTCGTTTGTTATGTCTCATTTGCGTATTATGTATAAATAAATAAATGCGGCGGGAACTTTTATGTTCCTCTTAAAAAAAAAAGGATCATAAAATCTCTTTCGTTGTCAAAAGTGGAAAAAAACGTGACTTTCATTTATAAAATGACGCTATTATGGAATTAGTAATAAAATAATGTTATGACAACCTCAACCTAATTCAATGAAATTTCCCGTTAATAACATTTTTTAAATTTTATATCTCTCTAATCTGTACTTATTAGCTTAATTGCAAAACGTAAATTAATTAAGTTCGACCATAAATGAATTGAAGCATTTTTAGCGTCTCTCTCTTCCATGCGACCGTGAACCAATCGTCTGTCAGCGCGGGTACACCCACATTTTCAATGTCGCGCTTGTCTATGCAAATAACACGCTTTATAATGTAGGTAAGCACTGTCGCTCGGACTGCATTGCTTTTGAACAGCGTCGGTGTAATTATTACAATTCCATATTCAAATTTTATTTTCCTGTTTTGTAGAAACGTTCGCGTCACCTTTTCAGTTGATCTGATTAGCTCCAATGCGGCGGACGTCAGCGACCTTTAGCGTATGTTCCTTGTGAATATTCTTATGCGATCGCTTTATTAATGATTTTTCTTTACCAATGAATATAACGTTTACTTGATAACGTAGTGATCGCTAATCATTGTTATATATTGTATTATTTTGTCGTCTCGTCATTATAAAGATAATATTGATTGATGAAGGTAAATTGTCTGCTTCCGTAAAATTTTATTATTCGAGCATTTCATTACAGGATTTAAAAAGCATTGATGAGCTATTAGGAGCTGCCAGGGATAAAGATTCAAAATCTCAAGTTATGGTCATCTTCGGGCTGAAAGAAACTTTTTTGAACTCAGAAAAAAAACAGTATTCATTTTATAATACAAGATGTTTGAAAATGGCAGTACATAATGGAGTTTTAGTGCCAACTGTTATGCATGGAAGTTAATAATAAACAATTTTAAAGTTAATAACAAACGGTATTTATCCTACTTTCATCATTTTTAAAAAAAATTAAGAAAGTAGGATAAATGCCGTAGAAATGAGATCACTGAGATGAATGTGCGGGTAAACGAAATAAGAAAGAAATGTAAGTCAAACGATTTTATCATAAGTAAAATTAAAAAAGGATCCCTGAGATGGTTTGGACATATGGAACGAATGGACGAGGGAAGAATGGTTAAAATGTTGTACACAAGCGGTGTGAGTGGAAAGAGAAGCCGCGGAAGACCAAGGAAAGCATGGCATGACCAAATTAATCAAATACTGAAAGGCGGCCACATTCGAAGTCGGAAAAATCGACGAGCGTGCATTTTACGATGTATGAATGTAGAGGAATCTAGAGAGGTATGTCAGGACAGAACGGTATGGCGATCCAGTTAGGTGTCTGTCCTCCATATAAGAAAGAATGTAAAACAGACGATTGGGTTCTTATAATATTGGGTTGTTTTTGACCTTGCGTTCCCTCCCCCCATTGTGGTCCAGGGGCTGTGCGGGGTGCAGGGTAAGACGTTACACCTTCAAGCGCGCGCCGCATGATTAATGGGTCCATTATACCCCCAACCGTAAATAAACACACACGGCCATTGCGGACCCGAATCTTCGCTGCGCCATCAATAACCTTATATGCTCCTTTATAATACGTACAAGACAGAAACTGGAGCAGAGCAGACCCGGGACGGGCGATTCTCTAAAAACTAACTAACTTACCATCACGCCGTCTCCCCGGAGGGGTAGGCAGAAATAATGGAACGCCAGACTGTTCTGTCCTGACATACTTCTCTCGATTCCTCTACATTCATACATCTTGTCATGCACGCACGTCGATTTCTCCGACTCCTCACGTGACCGACATTCAATATTTGATAGATTTGATCGTGCCACGTTTTCCTCGGCCTTCCTCTATTTCTAGCTCCGTTCACGCCGTTTACATATACCATCTTTACCATTCTGTCTTCACTCATTCTTTCCATGTGTCCAAACCATCTTAATGACCCTTTCCTTATTTTGTTCATAAAACTTTCATTCGCACCACATTCACTTCTTATACTTGCATTTGTCACTCTATCATATACAGATTTGCCACACATTCGTCTAAGAGATCTCATTTCTACTGCATTTATTCTACTTTCATCCTTCTTTTGCCAGTTTCATGCTTCACTTCCATGCATAATGGTCGGCACAATAACACCATTGTGCACTGCCATCTTAGCTTTTTTGGATAGGCTTTTGTTTGCGATGACAACTTTAAGTGCACCATTTATTCTGTTGCCTGCCCCAACCCTACTTTCAATATCCTTCTCCGCCCTCCCATCCTTTGTAAAGATACTTCCTAAATAAATAAATTCATCCACTTGTTCCAGGGCGATTCTCTGCACTTGCAAATAATTCTGCGGCCTTCGTGGCACAGCGGTAACAGCTATTACTGCCACGTAGAAGGTTTCGGGTTCAATTCAAGCGAAAGTTACGAAAAAAAAATGGCACGCTGTCTTAAGTCTGCTATTATTCACGTGACAATAAAATGGGGATAGATACTTATCACGTGTCATGAGAATCAATACCTAAAACGTTGAATACAATAATTAGGTTCAAATAACCTGTTGTAATCCAAATTCAAATTATTATTATTTCTTTTCTTTTAAAAAAGACTAATACCAAGGATTCAATCAATGATATTAGAATTTATTTTACAATCTTCAATGTGAGCAGAAAATAGCTCATTATTATGAAGAAGGAATCTGTCACTTGAATTCTACACCAGACTTAAGACAGTGTGACAATCACACTGCCCTCGCCGGGAATCGAACCCGGAACCTTCAGGATGGGCAGTCAATGCACTTACCACTCGGCCACGAAGGTCGTCACTAGAGATGTAAGATTTTAAAGAGAAGGCTATTAAAACAATATTTAAATATCAACAACAACGATAAATCATCACGGCGTCTCACCATAGTGGTAGGCTTAAATAATGGACTGCCACACTTTTCTTTCCTGACATACTTCTCTGATATCCTCGGTTCCTCAACATTGATACATCGTGACAATCACGCACGTCGATTTCTCCAACTCCTCGCATTTTCCTCGGTCTACCTCTATTTCTAGTTTCATTTTCTTCGTTAACATGTACTTTTTTATCATTCTTTCTTTATTTATTCTTTCCATGTGTCCAAATCACCTTAATGTTCCTTTCATTAATTTGTTCATAACACTTTCGTTCGCACGCATTCATTTCTTATATTTTCATTCGACACTCCATACACAGAGTATCCACACATTCGTCTAAGAGATCTCATTTCTACTGCATTTATTATACTTTCATCCTTCTTTTGCCTGTTCAAGAACACCATTGTGCACCGCCATTTTAGCTTTTTTGAATAAGTTTTTGTTTGTATACAATTAATTATTATTATTATAAGGAAAATTGACGACCATCGTGACAATATCTCTTACCTTGGTCTTCTTCTATTTTTTCTTACATATATATCAGTAAATAGATATGTGATGTGGTAAAAACTCCCATATAACACAACATCTCAAAGAACTTCACTGGCTTAAAAGTCCAGAAAGAATCCAGTATAAACTCTGCTGGACAGTCTTCAAAGCGCTACATAGAATGGCACCAAGTTATATATCTGAAGTCTGTATAACGGACAGCCTAAATACAAGGAAATCCACAATTCGCTCGGCGAACTCCTCGGCAATAGGAAGATTAGTTGAGCCGAAGCGTTGCCCCAGTACAAATTTCGGGGATCGAGCGTTCGCGGTAGCCGGTCCATCAGCTTGGAACAATCTCCCTTCACACCTCAGATGCATAAATGATCCGACAGATTTCAGATATAAATTGAAAACCCATCTTTTTCATATTTCACACCCAATTTAAACATTTATACTTTGTTCTACTATACTTTTAAACCGATTGCTTTTTAAGCGGTCACATTTAGATTTTTAGATTTAATGACTAATAATTTAATAACACGTCTTAATGCGCCCTTGACGTGATTACATCACAAAAACGGCGCTTTAAAAGTTATCATATTATTATTATTATTATTATTATGTGCCATCTTTATGTGCAGGTGTAGGTTATGACGTCATTGAATGAGTGCCATTTAGGATATGTGACGTGACGGAATAGGGAGCGAATGCTGTAGTAGCGGTTTTAGACGAACGTCTGTGTATGAATCATTTTTGAATTGTTAGTGCCGACATCGTGAACATGATGTACAGTAATGTGAATGAATCACGGCCGCCCGTTCGTTGAAAGTGAAAATTAAATATTATTTAATGGAATAATAACAGAAGTTCCGAGAAGCAAATATTGATCGTAAATATTTCCACATTTTCGCTCCAGTTGAATAAAGTGAATGGTGCACTTAAAGTTGTCATCGCATACAAAAACCTATCAAAAAAAGCTAGAATGGCAGTGCACAATGGTGTTCTTCTACCGACCCTTATGTATGTAAGCGAAGCATGGAACTGGCAAAAGAAGGATGAAAGTAGAATAAATGCAGTAGAAATGAGAACTCTTAGACGAATGTGGAAATACTCTGTTTATGATAGAGTGTCGAATGAAAATATAAGAAGTGAATGCGGTGCGAATGATGGTGTCATGAACAAAATAATGAATGGATCATTAAGATGGTTTGGACATATTGAAAGAATGAATGAAGAAAGAATGGTAAAAAAATTATATGTTAACGATGTAAATGGAACCAGAAATAGAGGAAGACCGAGGAAAACGTGGCACGATCAAATAAATTAAATATTGAATTTCGGCCATATGAGGAGTCGGAGAAATCGACGCGCGTGCATGACACGATGTATGAATGTTGAGGAATCGAGAGAAATATGTCAGGAAAGAAAAGTGTGGCAGTCCATTCATTCTGCCTACCCCTTCGGGGAGACGGCGTGATGGTTAGTTAGTTAGTTTAAATACACATGTGGTCCTATAGAAGACTATTAGGAATTTCCTGGAGAGACCACATCACGAATGAGAAGATTCTTCAAAGAATCGAAGGAGGAAGGCACCTGCTCAGGACCTTGTCCGAAAGGCGTGCAAGATGGATCGGCCATGTAATATGACAAGAAGGCCTCTTGCATGCCATAATGGAGGGTATGACCGAGGGGACAAACTCTAGGGGACGCCCACGCCGAGAGTACCTGGAGGACCTGTTGGTGGACGTGCGCTGCTCATCATATGCAGATTTCAAAAGAGCCACACAAGACAGGGAAGAATGGAAGAGAAGAATAGAGGAAATTGCTGCAAACCAATCCCAGGATTGAAACCAGAGAGAGAGAGAGAGAGTAGAGAGCTTTTATCCGATTTGTGTTCCCTGTTATCGGCCTTCAATTATTAATCATACATTATGTGATGATGTACAATATATTTTGTGAACACTTAATAATTACATAATAAACGGAAGAAGTGTCTGTCATTTGCATATTCTTTGTATTTAATTATTAATGTTTAAATGCTTTGTTTCAAAGCATATCGAAACTTTGTTTTAATTAGAATAAATGTGCTATTATTAATTACCTTTATAGTTGTGCTGCTTATATCTAAGGTGTGGACAGCAGTGATGGCCGATGATATTAACTGGTTCGAGTAATTAATACGAATGAAAACGTCCGTTTCCAAGAATTTTTATTTTAATTTAATTCTAATGACATGTTTCGCCTGTCTATGATATTATCAGATCTTTTCAAGGAAAAGGAAATAGATGAATTTTTTAATAAAACTTAAAATTATTTCACACACAATATTTGATAACTAATTAACCATTAAGGCTTTTCCCCGGAGAGGTAGGCAGAGAGGATGGATCGCAACATTGTTTTATCCTGACATTCACGCTCGTCGATTGTTCTTACTTCGAACTTGGCCGCATTTCAGTAATTGATTATTTTGGTCATGTCATGTCTTCCTTGGCCTTCCACGACTTCTTTATCCATTCGCACTACTTTTATAAATATTACCTCATCAATTCGATCCGTATGTCCAAACCATCTTAGTGACCCTTATTTAATTTTATTTAGGACGCATTCATCAGCCTTACATTCCTTTCTTTCTGCTTCATTGCATATTCTAACATACATTGTTTTTCCGCAAATTCTTCTAAGTATCCTCATTTCCATGGTATTAATTCTACTTTAATCCTTCTTCTGATACATAAGAGCTGGCACTAGAACCCCTTTGTGCAATGCCATCTTTTCTTCAGTAGATACAGCTTCGAAGAGATGGGCATCTCGTTACCCATTTCTTTAAATTAATCAGGTGATATTTCGAGAACTCGGTCGTGCTAGAGTGTGTTGGTCTTTTTGTCCCTGATAGATTTCTCCGACAGCGACAGCACAGATTGTTTTACCTACCGGCCACCAGAACCATTCTGCCTCTGGTGACACCGGTGGGAAGAGCAATTACTCTGCTGAACGCGGTCTCCTCGGAGATCGACGTCTTTCATATTAGTAAAGGTACGTTCAGCAGACAAATACTTTCGACTTTAGAAAGTATCTTGTCTTCCTAATTTCGAACCATCTCTAATGCGTTCCTGGTACTATGTTGTATTTTTATAATATTTTACCTGTATTCAATAGATGCCTTATACATTTTCCTGTTTGTACTGTTTTGAGTTAATAAACAATTTTTTTTATTTTTTTTATTATGTATACAACAGGTCGTTTGAACCCAATTACTGTATACAATAATTTTTTTTTTAGTTATTATATTGATTCTCGTGACATGTGATAGGTAGCCAATCTATCGCCATTTTATTGTCACGTTAATTCTACACCAGACCAAAGACAATGTGACAATCACACTGCCATCGCCGGGAATCGAACCCGGGACCTTCGGTATGGAAGCCAGAGCTTTAACCACTCTGCAATGAAGGTCTTCCATTTGATTTGATTTGATATATTTCAATTTGCAGTGATGGTTTTGAGTGCACTATTTATTTTGTTTCCAGCACCAACCCTTCTTTCGATGTGTTTCTCCATTTTTCTATCTCTTACAAACAATCTTCCTTCACAATATTTGATTCAATCAAATTTTTCGCAATGATCTCACCTGCCGCCGCTGTCCAGTAAAGGGTCTACAAACTGGCATGGTCGAGTGGTCTCGCCGTTTCCGGACACGGCACCCGTGCCGGCGCTCGAAACCCGATTCTCCATACATAATATTGTACTCGCATGCATATATTCTTATGTCCAGGGAAATGGTATACGTACACCTCAGTAGAGTACTCTTTTTAATTGTCGGCTGGCTGCTCAGTAGCCTGCGCACAGGTCTTAAGGCGCCGGCTATCGTGTCGTTTGTTAACCATACTTTATATTCTCATTACATTTTTCGTCCCCGGTTTTACATCCATAATAAAATCATCTGTACAATAAAAAAAATACATATAATATACAAGGATTAATTTTATCTCAATAGAGACGAAGATGCAAACTGGAAACTGAATATGGTGATCGAGGCGTTTACAGGACTTATGACCTGTCATTGGTTGGGTTAAGCGCACGCTTTATGTAATTACAACATTCCCCATTCCACATTTTTTATGACCACCATGTCTGACAAATTTTTTGAAGTTGTATATATGTTAATATCCAACACCACAATTCACATGTCAGTTTCAATTTACAGACCAGCGCCATCTATGAAGATTAGATTTAAGCATTAAGATTTAAGCATATAAGCTCGTATAATACATGTTTTGGTTTCCATACAGTAAGACTTTTTTCTTCTTTATTTTAAACTGGTCATATTTTTTTATATATCGACCCTCATGTATGGAAGTGAACCATGGAACTGGCAAAAGTAGGATGAAAGTAAAATAAATGCTTTTTTTAAAGATAATCAAATGATTTTACTGAAATCTCTTGATGGAAGTTCATTTTAAATAATAATAAAAACAAACGATGTTTTTTAACTACTTCCACTTCTGTCTTTATTACGACAGCGACCGGTTTCCCAGGCTTGCTGGCATCAACAGACCAGTCCGTTTATTTTAAAAGATGCAGTAAAAAAAGAGATCTCTTAGAGGTATTTGTGGTAAATGTGTGTAAAATAATGTTGAATGAAAATATTACAAATAGTCAAAATTTGTCATGCACATCTTGTCAAGCACGACGCGCGTGCATGACATGATGTATGAATGTTGAGAAAGCGAGAGAAATATGTCAGGAAAGAAAAGTGAAGCAGTCCATTATTTCTGCCTACCCCTGCGGGAGAAGGCGTGATGGTAAGTTAGATAGTATAAATATTAAATGCACCAAAATAAGAAGTGGAATTTATTTAAAACCTTACAAGGACTTTAAAATACATCGATTTGTAACAATTCAGTGTCCAGTACAGTTTATAAACGGATAATAAATTTAAAAAGATGATTAAAATCTGCTAATGACTGTAGCAACCCTTGCACATTGGTATAAAATTACCTGCAATTAGGCTTAAAAGGGTTCGTTTGTATAATCTATGATTTACTAATGCTGAATGTCAAATGCAAATATAAGAAGTGAATTCAGTGCGAATGAAAGCGTTGTGAACAAGATAATGAAAGGGTCATTAACATTGTTTAGACGCATGGAAAGAATGAATGAAGAAATGATTATAATAATATTATATGTAAATGGCTTAAACGGAAGGTAAACGGAATAAGATATAGATAGGGGTTTACCGAGTAAAATGTGGAAGGATCAAATAAATCGGGCATTCAAATATTGAATCTCGACGCGCGTGCACGATGTATGAATATTTAGAAATCGAGAGAAGTATGTCAAGAAAGGACAGTGTGGCAGTTCATTCTTTGTGTTCGGTATCAGAGAAACAGCTCTTGGATGGATGAAATCCTACCTTTCGGAGAGACGTCAATTTGTAGGTAGGTCTAAGTGATTCTAAATATTCTGAAAACGAAATGAAGTGTGGTGTCCCTCAAGGATCAGTTCTTGGGCCATTGATTTTCATTCAAGACGTGTTTCCTTTTAGACAGTGACGTTAAATCTAAGAAACTTCTAAAGACTGTTCAGTCAGTCTTTTCCTGGTGCGCCCTTGGAGTAATTGATTTTACAAAACGGCACACTTAAAATATAAGTTATCATAAATTATTATAATAAATAAATTCTTTCGGCATACTACTCCTTCGGGGAGACGGCGTGATGGTTAGTAAGTTACAAATTTCTCATACATCTAACGTATAAGAAATATTTTCTTTCTGACTCGTGAAAGCGTGTCCATCGCGTAACAAGCTTAGGTCTGCCAAAAATGTTGGATACGTTTTTGCGCCTAAATGTTTGATTTAGTCTGACCACACGCACGTAATGGTTTATAGTACATGGCGGCGTGTTCGCTACGTAAACGTATACAACGCGTGTAGGTACGAGGGATAGTGAATATAATCGCGGTTTAAGCTGGCAGAAAGTGTACGATTGCAGCAGAGATCGATGCTATATTATCGTTTTCCTTATATGCGCCGCATTTTGTCTTTTTTATTATTATTATTTTTTTTTTAAAGACTAAATATCAAGGATTTACATCAATGATATTAGAATTTATTTTACAATCTTCAATGTGAGCAGAAAAAAGCTCATTATTATGAAGAAGGAATCTGGTCGTGTTCAGGCTTGAACCCATGTCCCCTGGATCAGGAGTCAAGCATTCTATCCCCTAGACCACCACCCGGTATTTTCGATGATAATTTTTATATTTCTCTTTTTCTTTTTTATATACTTTGTATATACAACACATACATTAAAAAAAAAATTACATAGACACGTTTCGGACAACCAGTCCTTCTTCAGTGATACATATTATAAAGATACATATTTAAAATATTATTATATATTATTATATTATAATATTTTAAATATGTATCTTTATAATATGTATCACTGAAGAAGGACTGGTTGTCCGAAACATGTCGATGTAATTTTATTTTTTTCAATGTATGTGTTGTATATACAAAGTATATAAAAAAGAAAAAGAGAAATAAAACGTCTACAACACAAAGTATGGCGAATATAGAAGAAATAATTTTTATATTTTAGGTCGCGCGTAAAAACTCGTTTAAAACCCACTCATCATTTTTTCAGACTTCGAATGTGGCTGCCTTTTAGTATTTGATTAATTTGGTCTTGCCATGCTTTACTTGGTCTTCCACGGCTTCTTTTTCTACTCGCACTGCTCGTATACAATATTTTAACCATTCTTCTCTCCACGTGTCCAAACCAACTAAGGAATAATTTTTTTAATTTTAATTATGATGCAATCATCTGCATTACATAACCAATCTGCCTCTGGTGACACCGGTGGGAAGAGCAATTAGTCTGCTGAACGCGGTCTTCGACGTCAATCGACGTCTTTCATATTAGTGAAGGTACGTTTAAGGGATAAATACTCTCTACTTGAGAAAGAATATTGTCTTTCTAATGTCGAACCATCTCTAATACGTTCCTGGTATTATGTTGTATGTATATAATATTTTATCTGTACCTACTCAATAGATGCCTTAAACATTTATGGTGTTTGTAATGTCTTATTTGATGATTTGATACATTTCTTCCTTATTTCGTCTTATCGTACAATTGTGTTTTTTTGTGTTTACAAGGTAAATAATCAGTTTTAAATGACCTGTTGCATACAAAATTTTAATTTTAAATAACAAATGTAAGGGAATTTTTTAAGATAATCAAATGATTTTACTGAAGCCTTGATGGAAGTTCATTTTTTTATTTTTTTTTAAAGTCTAACATCAAGGATTTGCATCAATGATATTATAATTTATTTTACAATCTTCGATGTGAGCAGAAAATAGCTCATTATTATGAAGAAGGAATCTGGTCGTGTCCAGGCTTGAACCCATACCCCCTGGATCAGGAGCCAATAATAATTAAATAAAACGATACTTTTACTTTTAATGTTTCTTTTATATATATATTTTGTATGCAACACTCACATTTATTAAAAAAATAAAATATCAAACATGTAAAAAAAATTAAAAATCATTATAACATCCGTCGAAACTGACCATATTTGTAAACAATTTTATAATATTTTAAATATTTATATAATATCACTGATGAAGGGCTGTTTATTTCGAAACATGTTTAATATTTAATTTTCAGTATATTTTTTTTAATAAATGTGTGTGTTGTATACAAAGTAGTTAAAAAATAAACATTAAACATCTACAACACAAAGTAAAGGCGAACATAGAAAAATGACTTTCATTTGTTACTTTATTTCGACAGCGACGTGGTGACACTATCTGTCGATGCCAGCGAGCCTGGCGAAACCGGTCGCTGTCGAAACAAAGACAAAAGTGGGAGTAGTTAAAATACATGGTTTTATTTAATTATTATGTAAGGGAATTATAATTATATAGTCTTCTTATTTAATAATTTATTTCCACAAATATAACGATGTCGCCTCATATACGGCAGTACAGTCCGTTGTCACGTTGTGTTGTGCGGTTTAAAGATTAAACTATAGCTATTCATTTATAACCGTTTGGCACTGACATTTTCAAGGTAAACGACTATTACCTGCCGCGTCGCATCTCTCGCGCGTTACACCGCGGCGGTATAGTAAACTCTCCCAAATCTCGTCACCGCGCATCAAAATATATCATTTTAATAAACCCTTTCTTGTGTCGGTTGTTGGATTTTTATCGAATTAACATTGTATCGCCTTTATTTATTTTAACGTTAGACTCTTGAAATGAGATGGAATATGGATGTCTGAGGAAGAAAGCGATATTCTTCTTTTATTATCATTATTTTGTTGGAACAGTTCTTTACATCATTACAGCGCGAGCCAAATCAATGCTCATATTGATTCCCATGACATATTATAGGTAGCCAATCTATCGCTGTTTGTCATGTGAATTATATTATACACCAGACCAAAGACAGTATGAGAATCACACTGTCATCGCCGAGAATCGAACCAGGGACCTTTGGTGTGGTAGTCACAACTGTTGTCACTCTGCTACGAAGGTCGTCATGTTGTTTTTGGTCAATTTGATTAATTTCAATTATAGATTAAAAGCTAATCAACCATCATTCCATCTCTCAAAAGGGATAAGCAGGCAGAATGTACCGCTATACTGTTCATTCCTGACATACTTCTCTCGTTCCTCAACATTCATATATACAGTGTCATGCACGCACGTCGATTTATCTGACTACTCGCGTGTCCGATATTTAATATATGATTAATTTGATTCTGCTACGTTTTTCAATGATCTATTTTTTCTTCCGTTTAAATTGTATGAATGTGGAGGAAGCTAGGGAGGTGTGTCAGGATAGAGTAGTGTGGCGGTCCAATCTCTGTGTTACGGCGTGACGGTTTGTTGTTGTTATATTTTTAACATTTTTTACCATTCTTTCAACGTGTCCAAACCATCTTAATAACCCTTTAATTATTTGGTTCATCACATAAATTTAGTATGTAAAATTTTGAATATTGTGTAAAAGTGAAGGATGTTACACGACGAATGATATTATCAATGGAGATAAAAAACCTTCATGGGCATTGGGAATTACTATGCACAGGTAAATATTAAAAAATATATATATATATATCGTCACCCCTTTTCTATATATGGTTATGCAGAGAGAATGGACACACATATCTCACGTCACACAGTTTTCCCGGAGGCGTAGCAGAGAGGACGAACCGTCACAATGTGATTTCAAGATATACTTATTTCGTTTCCTCAATATTCATGGTTTTATTTTCATGATACCAACTTTTAAAGGTTCTTCTTCTTCTTCTTCTTCAGCCTGTATTGATCGTCCACTCCTGGACGTAGGCCTCCTCTAGCATTTTCCATTCTCTCCTATCCTGAGCGATCCGCATCCAGGCACTTCCCGCACTTCTCCGGACATCGTCGCGCCAACGCAACTGTGGGCCACCAGCACAGCAGTCGCCTTGTCCACTTTTCATCTGGATCGCGAGCGACATGTCCCGCCTATCGCCACTTGAGGGTTGCCGCCATCTTGATAACATCGGAAACCTTTGTCCTGACTCTTATGTCCTCATTTCTGAGTCTGTTACGTAAACTGATACCCAACATGGCTCTCTCCATTAATCTCTGAGTGACTCTTAGCTTGTTGGCACTTTTTTGTGACATTGTGACTGTCTCAATACCATAAGTGAACACTGGCAGGACACAGGCGTTGAACAGGTAAAGGTTAAATATTTTTTTTTAAATATACGAATTCACGAAAATGTCGTCGATAGGCTAATTTAAAAAGCCGCGTTTTATGTCTATCTAAACTCTGGCGGCCTTTCAATGCACCCAAGGTCTGCGGGAAGATTGTTCCAGGCTGAAGGACCGACTACTCCTTATGCTTCATTTAATAAAGCCATTGCAAATTTTATATATTACTCCCATAAAATAATACAAATTGTCGAAAAAAAAAGTTTTTTCATCAAAATTAAATATTAAACATAAAACATATTTAAAAAAAATTATATGACGCATGATAAATTGTGGGGATATACTTCGTGTGACCTGATATTAATATTTTTATTTTAATCGATCTAACCACCTTGTGACACAGAATTTTTGTCTCCTTAATTGATAAGGTTCAACTGTCTATCCATCTCCTTGGTGGTCTTCCAGCAATATGCGAGTTCGTCACTATCCATTCTGGTCACATGATTCCTTCAGTATCTTCTTCTTGATCTACTCCATCGAGCGAAGCCCTTTACACGTCACGGACATGATCTCGGAGAGTTTTAAAAGAAATGGATCTTAGGATTTCCCTTTCAGATGTTTTAGAATCCCTTTGATTCGTACAGTATCGTCATGATAGGTCGCTCGCATGTTTTATAAATTCTGACCTCGCAGTCACTGCGCATGTGTTTGTATTTTATGATTCTATATGTTAATATTCTTGTTTTTAATTATTATATTAAAAACTTTTATAATATAACACGCTGTTTATGTTATCACAATTATTTATTATATTTGTTGCTGTTTCGTCAACCTGTGTTGACATCATCGGGTGTTACAATATTTTTTGAAGTTCTTGCTGTAACTACGTACCTACTTAGGGTACGGCCACACCGAAGTGCCAGAGTAGGAGTCAAAATGAACACTTGGCGAACCAACATATGTATGGGACCGGCCACACTATACGCTCCGCGCCACAGGGTCTGATCACAAGCGAACTGTGTCTTGACTCCTACCCAGGCACTCCGGTGTGGCCGTACCCTCACAGTTAACTAATTAAAATAACGGTTAGGTATTATTTATAGGGCAAATAACTCATTAGTGTGATTGTCATAGTTAAAATTAGGTATGCGAAATTAAATAATAATAATTAAGTAATAATAATAAATTTTGGTGTGTTTTACATATAACATTAGTTTCGTATCGTGTTTTAGCTGCTGCATTTCTCTTATTCTGATCTTGCATTCGAGTACCTTTTGGAACAACCCTGTATCTTGTGTATCTTTATGGAGTGTTGTAATAATTCTCTTACCATGCACAAACACAAAGTTCCGAGCAAGTGACAATAGATAAGATTCTTCCGAGAATTAACTAGGTACCCGGGCGGCTATTTTGTATACGTTTGACAAATTTCTGTGTCTCAAGTGTTCCCATTGATATCCAAGGGTCTTGTTATATTTCTGGTTTTGTCATGAAATGCCAATATATTTAGAATGGGTTAGAACATATCAAACGATTTTAATGTAGAAATAATTTAAATAAATAAGTTCTTTATAAAACTAACTAACTAACCAACCATCACGCCGTCTCTCCGAAGGGGTAGGCAGAAAAAATGGGCTGCCACACTTTTATTTCCTGTCAAATTTCTCTCGCTTCCTCAACATTCATACATTGTGTCATGCACGCGCGTCGATTTTTCTGACTCCTCACATGGCCGCCTGGCCATGCTTTCCTTGGTCTTCCGCAGTTTCTCTTTCGACTCACACTGCTTGTATACAACATTTTAACCATTCTTCCTGTATCTATTCGTTCTATATCGCCTCTTTGCGAGAATAACGTGACATTTCAAAAAAGTGTTTTTTTTTATTCGATAATCAAATCCGCGGTTTTCAAATTTATTTTCTACAAAAACATGGTATTTTTAAAATGAAAAAAAAAAAACAGAATTTATGAGGGAAAGAGACAACACAACAGTTGTATGTTGTGTTGTCACGTTGTCTCTTTCAGACGGGTATCTCGTTTCATTTAAAAAAAAATCGAGATAACACGTTATTCTAGCAAAGAGGCGATATGTCCAAACCATCTCAGGGATCCTTTTTTAATTTTACTTATGCTAAGTCGGAAAAATCGACGAGCGTACATGTTACGATGTATGAATTTGGAGAAGGCTAGAGAGGTATGTCAGGACAGAATGGTATGGCGGCCTATCCTCTCTACTTACCCCTCCGGAGAAACGGTGTAATGGTTAGTTAGTTATTAAGTCAAACGATTGAAATTATGATGTTTTTGTAATAAAATTAAATTTTATTACGATTGCCATAATCCTGAGGAGAACCGTCCGAGATGGTACGGCCAAGTCATGCGGCGCCCAGCAGACCATGCTACAAGGATGGTAATGGAAGCGGACCGGCGACCCAGGGAACGTGGTAGGCCCAAACTGACATGCCACGCAGGACAGATAATCCTGGAGACGCCATAGAAGAAGAGCCGACCCCAAGTAAATGGGACAAGGCTAGGAAGCAGAAGAAGATGAAGAAGAAGAAGATTCCCATAATAAAATCGTTGACTTGCACACTTCAAGATTTTATTTTTTTAATATGGCCGAGTCACAGAGGGCTTCCTCCGCTTACCCGAAGCTGTTATAGGCGCAGCGGTGCCTTTCGTCAGCTTCACTCGTGCACTCCCTAGGCCCGTCCCCCGTCCATGCGGGACTTACGTTAAAAAAAATAATGTATGTATATTTGCAACCAAGGGGGACCCAGACCACATTTAAGCTACGCTACTCTCCCTCGATGTCCCGCCGTACACACATAGCAATACAACAAGAATTGTACGTACATAAGAAATTTGAATTTTATTAACCTACTCTCTTCACGACGACTTTTGGGGATTATTGCGTGATGATATGCGTGTTAGCCACAACATTTTATCCCCAACGTCGTATTTGGATAATGTACAAAATAATTAGTTATCCAACTATAATATTAGTTATTGTTATCTACGCTCGGATTCCACCCGAAGGGCGCACGCATTCTTAGAAAAATGAAAACAAAATTATATTGTGTTATTATTGGCCGCCGGTGCTGGCCGGCCGGTGACGTCACGCGAATTGTGACCAATTACGGACGTCAGCCAACAGCTGACTCCTTCCTTCCTTGATACAACAAAATTATTAAGTTTATCTTTACACTTTAGTTTTCCACGGCCGCTCGCCCGCGTAGCATCGCCGTCCGTGCGGTATCTTTTCGTTTGTTTACCCACCGCGTACGGAGAAAATAAGTGAATCATTCGCGTATATATATTTATTTCCCTGCGAGCATTTGGTCGCCAGCGTTATATATACAAATCGTTTAGTAATGTGTCACATTTCTCGCACTAGAGCGGTGCCCTATCGGAATTACGTAAAAAAAATCAAGATGGCACTTGTTGTATCGGAATGCTAGGTTATCTCTGCGGTGTCAGATTTAAGATTGTTGCAAAATAATACGAATAGTTATCGCGTGCGAATATTTCGTTACGCGCACGCGTAAAGTGCCGGTGAATTGTAGTGCCATAGTGAAATAACGGTAGCCCCGTTAAATAAAAATAAAAATTGTATTTTTTTTTGGCTATTTTCGAGTCGAGCTGTCAATGTCTGGCACGTACGCGTCTCCCGTTCCAGTAAAGTGTGCGCCGCGCAAAAAAGGCATTATTCAACAGTGCAGTGATCTTTTTTCAGCTGTTGTTTGTGTTGTGATTTTTTTATGTGCGGCCCGCGTTTGAGTTGCGGTGCACGTGTGAATCTAAACACTGACCACATCCGGTGGGTTTTACTTGCATCTATCCATATTACATTATTCCTCATAAATAATTATTTTTTCATGTCGTGGTGCTAATGTAACTGCCGCGCTTGTTCCGCCTGTCCAAAGGTCACAGTTGATTTCTTCATGAATTTTATATTTATATACCCTTGTTTACTACGGGAACGTCAAACCTGGACGCTGTTGTTTACTTCAGTTTTTTTTACCGCCATCTATGTGTGATTTCTGGAAGTATCCTTGATTCAAACCATTTTCGGTGCGTTTGGAATACTAATTTCAAATTGTAATTGGAACAAATAATTCGGAACGTGCTATTATATATTTTTTTATTGTTTCTTGAACAATCTTCAAATGTTTTTTTATTATTTCAATACAATAAGTAAAAAATATTTTACCACATTGTGGCAATGACCCTATAAACCGAAACCATTATAACAAATATACAGCTGGATAAAAGCTATACATAAATAAGTAAAAACAAATATATTAATTATTTTGTTCATTTTGTCTACAGTAAAAACGCAAGGTATATAGAATAATATGGTAAGATATTGCGCACGTAGCATGCTATCCCTTTCTAATAATTTGCTGTCAAGTGACGTCATGTGGTGAACTCGAAATCGAAACGAAACTATAAACAAACCTAAATAACTATAAACAAGCTAAATCAAATGGAGTTGATTTGCCATATCCAGTTAAAAATCTTTTTTATCGATGTAAAATGTTTTTCAAAATAAGAACAATGAACTTAAAGCTCATTGAAGATGCTAACTCTAAAAAAAGAAAAATAAAAAAAACAATAACTTAAATAAAGAAAACGATTTGTCATAATTTATTTAATACAATTACAAAAACTTCTTTTAATTAGACGTAATAAATAAACAAAGAAAAATTCCATACCCAATGTATAAATATATACTCAACTCATACTACACAACCTAATGCTTGGGTCTCCACGTGACGTAGCTGCGCAGTAGATGTCAAAAATAAAACGCGGAATATCTTACCATATTTATTCTATATACCTTGGTAAAAACGTGTTATTTAACATTTTTCGTGTTATTTCATTTCATCAAATCATAAAAATGTAATTATGGAACCCATTTGTATAGTAGCGAAACATGCAACTAGCAGAACAAGGATGAAAGGAGAATAATTATATACTCTGAAGATGGAGGTTATCTCCGAAACATTCTTCTTCTTCGATGGCCCTACAGCCCATATAGAGCCTTAGCCTCCAGTATTCTTCGCCTCCAACTCCTCTTTTCCTCTGCTTCGACCCTCCAATCTGACACTCGTAACAATTTCGCCATATCTCTTCCAATTGGTCTTCTACCACCTGGGTGCCACTCCAGCAATCTTTTTGGGGTTCGCGATGACGGCATCCTCTGCACGTGACCAGCCCATCTCAGTCTATTCAGTCTGACCTGTGTGGAGAGACTGGGAGCTTTGCAAATATAGTACAGTTCGTCATTATGCCGCACTCTCCAGCCTTCACCGTCATTCACAGGTCCCAGAATTCTGTGCAGCGCCTTCTCTCAAAAGTAAACAGTCGCTCTGCAGATTTCGCTGTCATTGTCCACGCCTCACACCCATAAGTCACCATTGTTCGGATGATTGTCTTATACAGGGTGATTTTGGTTTTCCTGTATACGTTTCTTGATTTGAGCACCTCCGAAACATTATCTTGTTTAAATATTTTTATTATTATTTTATAAAGATGTTGAATAGACTAAAAGTGGAAAATATATAGTGTTGTGTTTCAAACTCCAATTAACAATGGAATTCGACAGGGTTAACGCCTTAACTTCCAATAAATTGAAATGAGAATATATGTGGTGGAGATGAAATCCCTAAGACGTATGTGTGCTAGAACGATGATGACAGAATTTTAAATGCTGATATCAGGAAGGAATGTAGAACGGAAGGAAGTATTACGAACAAAGTTATGAAAGGATCACTGCCTTGGTTTGGACACGTGTAAGAAAGTATACGTTAACATGTGGATGGTGTGCGGAGTCGAGGAAGACCGAGGGAAATATGAGATGACCTAATTAAACATTTGAAAGGTGGGCCATGTTAGATGTCGGGAGAATTGATGTGCGTGTATGACTCGCTGTATGAATGCGAAGATAGCTAAAGAAGTGCGTCAGGATAGAGCAGTGTGAGAATCTATTTTTTCTGCCTACCCCCTTCCGGCGAAACGGGGTTGTGGTTTGTTTGGACATTGTTTTCTTATACTCTTTTTATCAAAAAAAATATTGAATATAATAAGTGAATGCAGTGCGAATGAAAGTGTTATTAATAAAATAATGAAACGGTAATTAAGATGATCTAGACACATGGAAAGAATTGATGAAGACAGAATAGTAAATAAAGTATGTGTAAAGGACGTAAACGGAACTAGAAACAGTGGAAGACCGAGTAAAACGTGGCATGATCAAATCGATCAAATATTAAATGACGGTTGTGTAAGGGGTCGGAGAAATCGACGTGCGTGCATGAGACGATGTATTATTGTAGTAATTGCGAGAGAAGTGTGTCAGGACGGCAAAGGAGAGAGGGCGTGATGGTTAGATAGTTATTGAATTGAATAATTGTTAAAAACGTTTTCATATTTCTTAAACGTTGACCTTGAGTGATATATAAATTTTAATCTCATTGAGCACGCAAATTAGCGTATTATGACATTGCTTACTCCGAGTATTGGAATGATAAATGTGAGGCAATCTCGCAATGCGTATTGCATTTTAGCACAAACCTTGATGACGTATTTTATTCTTGACCTTTGTAGACTTTTACCCTTTGCAAGGTACTATTGTCTTTTAATATAATACAACACGACCTTCGTGCCAGAATGGCAAGTGCTATGACTGCCACATCGAAACTCCCGGGTTCGATTCCGGGCTATGGCAGTGTGATTCTAACACTTGCTTTGGTCTGGTGTAGAATTCACGCGACAATAAAATGTGGGTCAAACGACCTATTGTGTGAAAAAAAGTACAATTATATATTACTTACATTTTATTAAAAAAATGAAGTTTTATACCATTATTCGATAACTAGTTTCCAACTTATCATCATGTCATATATTTGAAGGGGTAAGCTGAAAGAATGGACCGCCACACTATTCTTTCATTAAAAACTTCTGTCTCTTACTCAAAATTAACACATCGTATCATGCACGCCGTCGATTTTTGCCACTTATCACGTAGCTGACTTTCAATATTTGATTAATATGATCGTGCCACGTTTTCCTCGGTTTTCCTCTATTTCAAGTTGCACTTACGTCGTTTACATATACTTTATTTACCATTCTTTCCATGTGCCATAAATCATCCTAATGACCCTGTCATTATTTTGTTCATAACACTTTCATTCGCACTGCATTCACTTCTTATATTTGTTTTTGACACATCATACTCGTATATAGATTTAGCACACATTAGATATACGTGCTACATTTACGTGCGTATTTTCCTCGTGAGTAGCACTTTCAACTGTAGAAAAAAACGATACTCTGTTAGGTTTAGTCAATTTGAATATTCAACAGGTAGGGAGTGTACGGGAAAACAAAATTAGACAATGGAACAAAAAAGGTTGGGAACCTCTGGTATTAATCCAGTGTCGGAAGCGCGGCGATCCGGCCATTATTCCGCAGGCCGATTGGACCCAGCTCTCCGATTTCAATACGTAATGATTTATTAGTTTATTAGTGACGGACTTACATTAGGTGACTAACGAACAGGTAATCTAAGAGTCCCCATTGGGAAATGAATAAGCGGTGTCAATACCCCGAAACAATAGACTGTCGCGTATCCATTCCATTTATCTAAAGATGTGTTCAACTAGAAAATTGACAAAATATATAACACCACCATTAACATCAACAAAATAACTTTAATATAATATTTTATAAAGATTAATTGTATCTCAATAGAGACGAAGATGTAAATTGTTTTCTGGGAACAGAAGGTGGTGGCCGAGGCGCTTACAGGACTTATGACCTGTCATTGGTTGGGTTGAGCGATCGCTTCACGTTTAACAACATTCCCCATTCCCCCTTATGACCACCACGTCTGACAACTTTTTGGAACTTGTATATATAACGACAGGTCATAAGTCCTGTAAGCGCCTCGGCCACCGCCTTCTGTTCACAGAAAACAATTTACATCTTCGTCTCTATTGAGATACAATTAATCCTTATAAAATAAAAATAATTTATCCGCAATGGGTGAAATCCAGTATTGGTCTACAAGAATTTGTATACATTCAAAATGGTTGTAACTTTAATATAATTGAAACTTAACTACATGTTGTTTCTTGGGCAATAATGTTACTATGCTAACCCATATTATAATAACTAATATGCTATTAAAACATTACATGAAAAAATACAAATACAAAATATCTAAAGAACACAAAACAAGGAAAAAAATATGTGGTAAATATTTAATTATTTGATCTTAAGTAGGCATTTAATACTGTATCAAGTATTTACATATTTCGCCTTGCTAGTTCATTATCAACATTCAATTGCACACAACATTTTCTTTTTGCTTTGTTGACGACAGATTATAAAAAGGGCGTTAAGATTTTTTTTTTCGAAAACGTACGGTACGGAGCGTAAGGTTCTCATTTCTGCCACTGTGAAAAGGTTTTTAGTTCTATTGTTTGATTAAGTTCCTTACCGACGAACCTTATGGAAGTGAAGCATGGAACTGGCAAAAGATCGATGAATGTAGAATAAATGCAGTAGTAATTAGATCTCTAAGACGAATGTGTATAAATCTGTATATGATGATGTGTCAAATGCAAATAAAAGAAGTGAATGCAGTGCATATGAAAGTGTTATGAAAACAATCTTGAAAGGGTAAATAAGATGGTTTGGACACTTGAAAGAAAATATATGTATACGGAACAATAAATTTAGGAAGACCGAGGAATACGCGGCACAATCAAATCAATCGAGTGTTTAATGTCGTCCATATGAGGAGTCAGAGATATCAGCTTGCGTAGATGACACGATGTATGAATATTGAGGAAACCGAGTGAAGTATGCCAGGAAAGAAAAGTGTGGCGGGACACATATTTCTGTCTATTCCTTTGGGGAGACAGCGTGATGGTGAATAAATTGTAATAAACTAACTAACTAACCATCACGCCGTCTCCCCGAAAGGGTAGGCAGAAAAAATGGACTGTCACATTTTAACCGATGCGGCACTTCATCCTTCTCTTTTCGCCCCGCGGGAGACGCGGTGTGATGGGTTGCGAACCTCATCGCCACTTAATTCCTTAATTAAGATTGTTTTTTTGACGTAATCTGATTGTTGACCCATTGCGTGATTCACGTCCGCCTGAAATGTGTGCTAAATATTTTAGTGTGAAGGACAAACGTCGAGATCTTTTATTATCCAATACAGACATCCATACGGGGTCGTAGAATCCAAATTGCACCTATAAATCGAGGTGTTTGACCTGTTTCCAGGACCGTCCGAGTGTCTCTTGGGCCCAACATTTTTTAAGGTTATATCAAAATACGATTATGACTACAAAGGTGCAGAAAAGGTTTTCCACGTTAAAAAATTATACATTTTTCTTGACAATCTTAAACTTGAATAACTAACTAACCAACAGGCCGTTTTAATTAATATAAAAGTATTAATCTTAATACTCGTATTCATTTTTCCTCAACAGTTTTGTATAATTTCAAATTAATTATTTGCTATGGATGTAATAATCTGTTTTATATAAGTTTTATTTTATTTTATGGGAGTTAAGTTTTTGGTTTGCCTCTGGAAACAACACAAAGTCGGCCAAACCTTCCACTACAAAGTGAGACAAGATCATTTGTCGGACTACAATAAACTAATTTTTTGACATTTGATAAAACCCTATCAAGAAAATTTATTTCGCTTCCAAAAAATTCGAAACAAACATTTTTATCAAAAAAAAAAATAATACAATATTCAAGTATTTCAACATTGTAAGTTTTATAGAGCCCTTGAGATAATTAATTCCTAAAAATGCATTCATTAAAATAATTCGTTCTATAAATCATCCAATTATTAAGTATTATTATTATTATTGTTTTCGTTGACGTAATTTTGTATAGTATTTGATGTACGCATTAATTATTATTATTCTCATATCGAAGATTTTAATGATCTTTCTAGTGTTTCAGCTACGTCTAACCTTTTCAATATTTTTCATCATCCATACCATTGCCTAGTGCATAAATTATAGCGATTATACTTGCAAATGATGTATGGCCGACCTGATTGGCACTGAAATATCTAACGCGTAAACTCGCCTTATGCAGTAAAAAGGTTAATACATGACACTTATAGTTTTAAAAAGCACATGTTTTTACACCAAATCCGGTCCCGTTTCTTCCGCCCATCCCCGTGTGGATATAGATTGGGTGTCGCCAGTTCTCACGTCTGAACTCAGTTTATTAGGGACAAACACTAAAACGATTCGTCCTCAAAATTCCTCCTCCGAGGACGATCTTTCACGATCTTTGAGGAATTTTTAGTTATATTCGCCCCCCGTCTTCCTACATTCGTTTATGTAATTCGTATTTTTATTTATTTATGCATTGCTATTGACCCACAAAAAATTCTAGACTTTAATATAACTAACTTACTAACTAACTATCGCGCCGTCTCCCCGAAAGGGTAAGCAGAAAGAATGGACTGTCACACTTTAACCGATGCGGCACTCCATCCTTCTCTTTTCGCCCCGCGGAAGACGCGGTGTGATGGGTTGCGAACCTCATCGCCACCAATAGGCATCTCCCGCGCACAATTCGATCGTAAAACTTCCACAAAATAAATCTAAAACAAATATTATAAAAATACAATGATATAAAATAAAAAAAACAAAACAAAAATAATTTAACACATAATGGTTCTTTTTAGATGGTGCACATATTGTATATTTAAATTATGTTACACGTATCCACCGTTTATTTTAATTAGCTGTAATTAGTCACTTAAAAAAAACACCAGCAAGAACTTTAAAATAATATTGAAGAAATTATTCAAATTGTCATTGGAACAAATGAAAAATTAATATTTAATATTTTTACTTAAATTTTTTTGTCATAAATAATACAACGATATAAATGTTGTAATTATATTAATTATAGTAAATGAATAACAATTAACTGGTGATTAAATGATAATTAATGTTGATTCATTTAAAAAAATCCTCCACAACGGTCCTCCACTGACTTCTGTCTCTGGCCATCTCTCTCCATTCCCCAGCTCCTTCCATTTTCTACCAATCTTCTTCCACGCAATCCGCTCATCTTTTCCTCGGTCTGCCTCTTGGTCTCTTTTCGCAGGGCACCCATCTGGATATAATTTGTGGTGTTCTACCCTCTGGCATTCTTTCCACTGAGACTTACAGAATCTCACTACTGTTTCTTGGTTAATCAGTACTTCAAGTTCAAAGTTAGTTGTTGTTTATTCCGCTCAATATAAAAATATTAAGAAAAACTCACCTTGATTCAAATGTGCATCACTGCGCACTGAAGAGTTAAATTTCGTTGTTTTCTTATGAAAATGTTCTGTTGATTGGTGGGTGTGTCGGGGGGTTGGGGGAAGGTAGGGCGTATCACGTGCATCCAGGTGACCGGACACGTGAACGTAGGAAGATGTCGGTTGTTTCCGCCCCGTGTCGGTACCGTTCACTATTCTATGTCCGCTCTTCCAGTTAATTGTTAATCGCTCAGCGTGTATTTCAATCTCTAATTCTGATATAATTTTTACACAAATAAAATTTCTAATTATGCATGAATCATTTTCTCGACCAATAAATGTATATTGTATTTTTTGTTTGTTGATAAACTTAATGCGTTATCAACACTGTGGTATTCTATAATGACGTTTTTTCTGAATTAAAATACTTTTTTTTCTTTCACTTTATTTCTTACAGATTATTTTTCTCGATCCGGATTGAAGTTTTAATACCTACATCATCGTGATAACGAATATATAGTTTGTCGTTCTCTCGATTATGAAGTGAAGAACAAATATTTTTTAAAGTGAAAAAAAAAGAATTTAATTCATAAAAGTATCGTTGCATATTTTTGTATATGCTTGTACAATATTTTGAACCATCGTGTGTTTAACATGGCTATGAAAATAAAGAACAATTTATTAAGATTTACAGACGAATCTTGTATTCATTTGATAAAAAATAGGTTTTAGAAAGTAAGGAAAACAAATATATTCAATAGACCATTGTTTTGGCCGAAACACTATGATACTTGACCATTATTAAAATTTATAACACTGTTATGATATCACATTTTTTATTAATCACTTTGAGTTTGGCGACAGCTGTTTCGCCAACTGATGTTGGCATTAGTTGTTTGCAACAGCTGTTGATGCCAACGTCGGTTGGTGAAAAAGCAGTTCCGACCCTCAAAAAGTTAATTGTAAAATTTGTGATATCTTCACGAAACATGTGCCTAACACTTGGTATGTTTTGTAAAGTTTATTATATATGATTAGAACAAATAAATAAAAGAGCATGTGTATTGATACGTGTTTTATTTTGAACTTGCAGCGTGGAACGAGATAGTCTGCGCGAGAGGGAGCGGCAAGCCCGCGCGCAGATGTCCTCGCAGGGAAGCGATCCTCTGGAGGCCCTCGTGGTGTTCAAGCCGCCGGTCAGGGTGAGTAAACAACATCTTCCCTTTCATCCGCTAAGCCCAACTCCAGCCATGGTAGTCAGCCCACGCATTTGCAACAATTGGATAAGTCTTAGGTAACTATTCTCAAAATTTGCGCTTCTAGTTGAGCCAAAGCGTTGCCCTAGTACAAATTTCAGGGATCGAGCGTTTGCGGTTAACGGACCATCAGCTTGGAACAATCTTCCTTCACACCTCAGATGCATAAATGATCCGGCAGACTTCAGATCTATGCTGACAACCCATATTTTTCATATTTCATACCCAATTTAAAACTTGCATATTTTGTTCTATTATACTTTCTAATCAATCGCGAATATCAATCAGATGCAGCGTTCACATTTAGATTTAAAACACGTCTATATGCGCCCTTGAGGTGATTACATCACAAAAACGGCGCTTTAAAAGTTAGCATATTATTATTTCCTAGACGTAGACCTACTTTATCTGTTTCCATGTCCTGGGCAACACGCCTCCATGTCGTACCGGCGGTATCTTTAACTTCGTCCCTCCATCGAAGTTGAGGACGTTCCGAGTTCCGGTCATAGTTCTAAGACGCCAGCTTTTTACCATGATTTCTATTATTTATTTTGTGTCTTTGCTCCCATTTTCAGGATGAATTAACCCCAAGGGTGCGTTGAGACGTGTTTTTAATCTAAATATGAACGCTGCATCTTATAATCGCCATCGGCTAGAAAATAGTATAATTAAACAAATATACAGACATAGATCTCATTTCTACTGCATTTATGATACTTGCATCCTTCTTTTGCGGGTAATCCTAAAGATTATGATAATTTCTTAGACGAACGTGTGAAAATTCTATGTATTATAGAGAGTCGAATGAAAATATGTCGTCGTAAGCAAAAGCATATCCAAAAAAGCTAAGATAACAGTGCACAATGGTTTTCTTATGTATACACTTATGTATGGAAGAGAAGCATGGAATTGGCAAGAGAAGGATGAACGTATTCTTCTTCTTCTACAAGTGCCCTGTCGGTTCCCTGTCCTGCGCCGCTCGGAACAGCTCCTCCGCACTTCGGATGCCGGTTCACTCCCTCAAGTTTCGCAGCCAGAACATATGTCTCCTACCGGGCCCTCGGCGTCCCTCAATTTTCCCCTCCAATATCAGTTGGAGAAGGTGGTACTTTTCCCCAGGCAGTATATGACCCAGATGTGAAATCTTCCGAACCTTGATAGTTGATAACAGTTCCCTGTCAACTCTAGCTCGCCTCAGGACTTCGGTATTGGTAACCATGTCTGTCCGGGGAATTCTAAGCATTCGGCGATAGAGCCACATTTCAAATGCTTATGATGATAAAAGTATAATAGAATAAATACAGAAGAAATTAGATTTTTAGACAAATGTGTGAATAATCTGTGTATGAGAGAGTGTCTATTGAAAATATAAGAAGTGAATGCGGTGCGAATAAAAGTGTTATGAACAAAATAATGAAAGGATTATTAGTATGGTTTGGACACGTGGAAAGAATGGTAAAAAATACATGTTGACAATGTGAACTGAACTAGAAATAGAGATGAAATAAATCAAATTGAAATATTTATTCAGTAATCTTATGATAAATCGATACTTATTTGGCAAAAGGTCCCAGATGCGTTTTTTGTGAAATTGGGTTAAATATACCATCAGTATTATTTTTGCACACTTTATGTTTTGACAAAACGTTAGAGCTGTACTTTTTTTTATTACATTTTTTTTTATGAACAATTGCATTCAACCCCTATTTATTTTTAAATATGCATATATTTTTTAAAATTTAGTTACTGATATATCTTGTAGATAACGTTATTCTACGTAAATTGACATTTGAAAGAAAAAAATTTGGAACACAAATATCATTTTTATAAATAGTCAAAATAATGTAAAACTCTTATTTTTGCTCTCCTGTAAAATTCATTAAAAAAGCAGTTGGGACCTTTTTGCCAAATAGGTACCAAAATATGATGTACTCCAACAAAATAAATGAATGGTTTTCATTTTGTTATTCGTATCAAAATTTTATCAAAAATAAGTTTGTATAGCTTTTTTTTCTGTTTGATCGGACGTCATAACTCGATAGGTTCCGATTCGCGTTAAAAATTCACTTTTCCGAAGGGGGTGGCACACGCGAGAGACCTCGGGGGTCGCTACTAAACGGCGGCGGAGTATTGACATTTCTTGTTAGCGCAACTAACTACCAATTTAAGTCGCTAGCACGCCGTCTCGTGCATTGCACAACTCTCGCTGCATTATTGATTGTGTGTGGCCGATATGCGGGAAAAGTTGGTAACTTAGTACTCGATGATAATTTATAGACTTGAGGTTTAGTTCGTTTTCATATTTATACCTTTTCTACAAATCACGTTGTATTTTTACTTTCTTGAAGGTTACGTGTTATCACTGGAATTCCATTGTTAATTTCCTAGGAGAAGTTTAAACAGTGCACTGTCTAGTGCCGACCCTTATGTATGGAAGTGAAGCTTGGAATTGGCAGAAGAAGGATAAATGCCGTAGAAATGAGGTTACTAAGAAGAATGTGCGGAAAAAACACGTATGATCTAATGATGAAGTAAGAACGGAATATAAGGCGGATAAATGCGCGATAAATGTCACTGAGATGATTTGGACACAGGAACGAATGGATGATGGAAGATTTGTTAAAAATATATTTAAAAGTAGTGTGAATGGAAATAGAAGTCGAGAAAGGGCAAGGATAACATGGCATGACCAAATTAATCAATTACTGAAAGGCTGCCAAGTTTGAAGTATGTCACAATCTGTGAATGTAGAGGAGGCGCGAGAGTTATGTCAGGATAGAACAATGTGGCGATCCGTCCTCTCTGCCTACCTCTCCGGAGACGTCGTGATGGTTAGTTAGCATTTAAAAACTTTATTTTAATATTTTTACAAAATTAAAAACCGCACGTAAGTAGTTATACTTCTTTAGAAGATAATATTTCAAATCTAAGCCGAAACCCCGTATTTTTTAATATTTCACACCCAAATTAAAACTTAACTAGTATATTGGTTTTATTTTTTTTATTTTTATTTTATTTTTTATATGTACACAACGGGTCGTTTGGACCCAATTACTGTATACAATTTTTATTTTTAGCTATTATATTGATTCTCGTGACATGTGATAGGTAGCCAATCTATCGCCATTTTATTGTCACGTGAATTCTACACCAGACCAAAGACAGTGTGACAATCACACTGCCATCGCCGGGAATCGAACCCAGGACCTTCGGCATGGATGTCAGAGCTCGTAACCACTCTGCCACGAAGGTCGTCGTTTTACTTTTTGAACGAACGCAAATATCAAATGCGGCATTAATATTTAGATTTTTCAGATATAAAACACTTCATATTGCGCCCTTGAGGTGATAACATCATATAATCGGCATTTTAAAAGTTATCGTATTATTATTATTTTATTACAATATAACAAAACAAAAATAACCCCAAAAATCGCGCGTGCCAATACTATGTTAGTAGAAAGGACGATAAAATAAAATATGAAAGGTATTATTGTACTCATATATTTGGTACAAATTCTTTCTTCTAATTAAAAAGTTTTTACAAATAATATTGCACTAAATAATCGAAATTACCCCACTGTGGCAAATGTGACAGTTATTCCACTGTGACAACTGAAGATGGCGTAGCAAATTTGCTACACTATGAAATGAAGTGTTAACCGAATGTGTTAATGTTACTAAAACTCTAACACCCGGAACTGCCACAAAGTCGGTCAAGCCTAGATTGTTGTTTTACACGTTGAACCCGCATTGATTGAACAGGGGGTTTGTAACGCGTGGATGTCTGGAGAGATGGTCACTGGGGCACGTGTACCTTAAGGGCTTCCGGTAATCAGGTCAATCGGACGATTTGTGCTCGATGCCTATTATGGTCTTAATAGGATAAGAACAGAAGAATTATTCGCGATAACTATTTACATATTTTTTTTATTTTATTATTATACGATTTTATTTTGGGAGTATCGTGAGAGGACTCTCATTACTGATACCCCACTATTTATGACATGACTTTTTTATACATTATTATAAACAGGAAATATACTTATTGTAAAAAATTATACATAGAATTACTTAAAACTAACTAAACTAAATAATCAAGCAAATACAAATTACGGTAAGTCAAAATTACAATTAAATTTAAGTTTTTTAAAAGTTAAATATAAATTACTATGATAATACATCTATAATATTTACTACACAGATAATAAATGGAGAGTGAAATGAAGAAATATATAAATTCTCGGCTTGAAACAGAAAATCAGGGAGAGTTTTGAAAATATCATGAAATAATTTATACAAAGAAAAGATAGAATATGAGTTAGAAAATTAATATAATTTTAAATAAATTGCGGTAACATAATAGTATTCCAAAGTAAACAGTTTTTTATATTACTAAGGCATTAAAAATACAAATTAAAATACACACATTTTACCATTTTAAAATAATACACATATATTAGCAAATTGATAGATATGTACCTATATGATCCTTAGGACGGATAGGTCATTTGGAAAATGTCCATATCGACTAACAGCTCATTCAAGAGCACCATACCCCGGGTCATTATATGCTGCGCCATGACATTTGTTATGCTATGCGGTATGCACTACAGGCTCCAAGAGGTATGGACCAATGAGGTTACGGGTATTTTAAATGCTATGATCATCAATGTACCTTTTTTTCTTGATTCGAGACTGCGGTACTCTGTGTTAAATTTGTCCAAAAAGCCATCAGCACTCCCATAAAATCAAGAGGTAGAGGCCCCCCCAATGGCAACAAAGAAAGGAGCTACAGTACAAGAACCTAACGGTGGAGATGAGCCAAGACAGAAAAGTTTGACCTCTTAGTACGAGGAGAGCCGTCCCCAGATAATGGAAAATGGCAATATGAAAGAAGAATATTTATTGAATTTTCATAAAAACTGATAAAATTGATTTGCATTTTTTTGTGTTGGTACTGTGAAAAATTCAGTGACGTCACGGCCCGTGAGTCAAAAGCTCGAGGGAAATAACCTAAAAAGTATTTCAGATTGCTGGCTCCAACATCGTTGATAATGATGGACCCCCCTTGCGTGCGAGGAATTAGTGGACACTTCAAAGCACATTGGTTCGTAAAAATACCCGGTACATCGAAACAATTAAGAAATTGCCGTTCGAATGACTATAAAATAAGCCGTAAAATTCTATGGAATACGGATAAATAGGAACGAAAACGTCCGTTTTACTAAGGCCTTGACAGATGACAGATTGATATTCGATTATATCTCGGTGAAACATGTCATGGGTATAACATATAATAAAACTAATCTTCTTCTTCTTCTTCTTGTGCCGTGTCAGGTCCCCCCGACGTTGGCGATCACTCCGGCGAAAACCTCCCTGTCCTGCGCTGCCCGAAACAGGTCATCCACCGTCCTCATTCCGGTCCACTCTCTAATGTTGCGCAGCCAGGACATCTGTCTTCTGCCAACTCCCCGTCTTCCCTCTATCTTGCCCTCCAATATAAGTCGGAGGAGGCGGTACTTTTCTCCACGCAGCACGTGACCCAAATATGAGACCTTTTTCACTTTGACATTCGACAACAGCTCTCTCTTGGCTCCGGCTCTCCTAATAAAACTAATATTGAAATAAAACGATGTTTTATTACTACTTCCACTTTTGTCTTTATTTCGACAGCGTCCGGTTTCGCCAAGCTCGCTGGCATCAACAGACTGGTCCCTGCTGATGGTCCCAGACTGATGCCAGCGAGCCTGGCGAAACCGGTCGCTGTCGAAATAAAGACAAAAGTGGAAGTAGTTAAAAACATAGTTTCATTTAAATATTATTTAAAATAAACTTCCATCAAGAGATTTCAGTAAAATCATTCGATTATCATACTCGTATAATAAATCTCATAGAAATAACAGGAAGAAAAAGAGTAGACATGAGCTCCCTTATACGTATGTGTAAAAACGATGTACGTGAATTTCAAATGCTGATATAAATATTAAATATTATGAAAAAAATTGTGAAAAGATAACAGCGTTGGTTGGGACACATGGAACCCATGGATGAATGGATGAAGAAAGAATGGTTAAGAAATTATACGTTAACAATTGTGAATGGGTTATGGAGTCATGGGAGACCGCGGAAAACTTGAATTGACCAAATTAATGAAATTTTAAAGGTCGCCATGTTAGAAACCGGACAAATAGACGTGCGTGTATGACTCGGTGTATGAATGTGGAGGAAGGTAAAGAGGCGTCTGGATAGAATAGTATGGCGGTCCATTATCTCTGCCTACCCCTCCGGGGAAACGACGAAATAGTTTGTTGTTGTTGTTGAAAAAATACGTTTTAATTGTTATTTAATAAAAAACAACGTATTCCAATTTATTTGTTCTTGAACTATGATATACCATAAATATCCCTATTAAATAATTAATGGGGACTTTTATTTCTTCGTGGACACGGCGTGATTTTAGTAAGTTAAATAATTAACAACAACAAACCATCCCGCCGTTTCTCCGCAGGGGTAGGCAGAGAGAATGGATCGCCACACCAGTGGCGGTACTCCTATAGAAGCCCGGCTTGCGTAAGAAATTTTGAATCAAAACCTCTTCTGGTTTACAGAGGTTCAGCTTCTTGTGGCTATTCCTCTTATGTCTGATGGGAACATTGTTGGAACGTGATTTGGTGGGTTGTTGGTTTATGCGGGGGCACGAATGCTTGGGTTTTGATTCAAAAATTCATACGCAAGCCGGGCTTCTGGGCTTCTTTGGCAATACCGCCAATGCGCCACACTACTCTATCCTGACACACTTCTCTGGCTTCCTCCACATTCATACAACGAGTCATACACGCACGTCGATTAAATAATTAAGTAGGTATTTTTTCAATGTTTTTCAAATAAACGTAAACGTAATATGTAAATAGTTATCGCGAATAATTCTTCTGTTCATATCCTATTAAGACCATAATAGGCATCGAGCACAAATCGTCCGATTGACCTGATTACCGGAAGCGCAATATTACAATTTTTTTATTTAATTTTAATGAAATTCCCTCTACAGCTGTTTCACCAAACAATGTCGGCATCGTCAGTTGTTACAATCAACTAAACATATTTACGTTTATAATTAACATTAAAATAAAATATGTTTACAAATATTACATAAAGTACCGGGTAAATGAACTTTCTGATAGTCGTGGGAGTGGTTCCACAATAAAGATGGAAATATTCGAGGAAAATATTTATGTTCTCTATTTAAAATAATTTATTTTGTTTGTAATTTTTTTTATCTAAATTGAACTGCTACTTATGTTACAAACAGGCAGCCTAATTCTGTTCCATTTAATGTACTAAGTTTCTATTTTATGATGTTACCCATAAAACATGTTGTGAAACCTCATTTTATTCTAATTAAAAGGCTACCCACTAGTTAAGATTTTTTTCTAAGTAGCATTATATAAGTTTTGCGTAAATATTTACACATTTTTACATAATGATCGCTAATTATTTTTTTCTACTGGTGCTAAATTTAACTTGTGCTTTTCTAGTAAGGTTTTTTGCAATGTACACAATTAGTAAAAATGTTTAATAAATTCGTGTAATAAAAGTAATATTCCTCAAAGTAATTCGATGAAACGTTTACTTTGTATCTATTTCTTCTCTCTGTGTCCTGTCAGGTCTCCCTAACGTTGACTCTGTCGGGGTTACCTTCCCTTAGCTGGGTGTATCCAGTTTTATGGCGCTGGAAGCTCGCCATTCGTCCTCTCTATCTGCTATGGCACTAAGTAATATGTGCCACATTGCCCGGGGTTCGCGGGGTCTTTAAAAGACCTCTCGTGGACGCTATTATAGAGAGTTGTAGTGTTGTAAATGCAACATGGCGCCTTACGGCATTTTGTAGAGGCATGCTTTCCAGCAAAACATACCCCGTCGTAGCCCTACTACCCTTTTGAACCCCAGCCCATCTATTTAAAATATTCTAATATAGAATTCTTTCTCCTCGCCTCTTCCCGTTACTTTAGGTCAGTACTTCTTGTTCGTAGTACTTTCTGTCCATCTTCTTTATTTAGGACTGTGTTCTGTTATTTCTCGGAGCCTGTTCCTATGATATAGATGTCTAGCTGTCTCGCCATCATTTGGCTGGTCTTCCTGATGTTCGATTGCCTGTTGATATAATGTTTGTGTGTTAAAACGATATCCGAAAGAATTTCAAATGCTGACATTTGGAAGGAATGTAGAACTGAAGAACGAACAAAATTATGAAAGGATCACTGTATTGGTTTGGAACGCAAGAAAGAAGAAAGAATGGTTGAGAAAGTTTATGTTAACGATGTGAATGGAGTCCGGGGGAAAACATGGCATAACAAAATTAATCCGTCGTATAAAGTCGATAAAATCGACGCGCGTGTATGACTCGCTTTATGAATATTTATAAGGATATAGAAACACAAATAATAATCGTAGTTTAGAAGATTTCAAGCAAAGCCACGTGGAGGAATCATTTAGCTAGCCTAAATTGTCAAACGGTCCAACGGTTTAAGCTTCAAAGCTCCTGTTTACACAAATGTCTCAAGTGCAACATAGTGACCTCGTGCTCCTTTAGTTTAACCACACCATCTTGGTTGTCTATAGACGAGAGCTGGCCCACTGCTTCCCTGTTCCCTCCCGTCAGCTCCTTCACTGTGTCACCCCTCTGTGGCACGATGGGCTCTAAGTGTTCGCAATATAACCTACCGGCCACCAGAACCAATCTGCCTCTGGTGACGCCGGTGGGAAGAGCAATTAGTCTGCTGAACGCGGTCTCCTCGGAGATCGACGTCTTTCATATTAGTGAAGGTACGTTCAGGAGACAAATACTCTTGACTTTAGAAAGTATCTTGTCTTCCAAATGTCGAACCATCTCTAATGCGTTCCTGGTACTATGTTGTATTTTTATAATATTTTACCTGTACTCAATAGATGCCTTAAACATTTTCCTGTTTGTAATGTCTTAACTAACTAACTAACTAACCATCACGCCACGTAGGCAGAGAGGATGGATCGCCACAATGCTCTGTCCTGGCATACCTCTCGGGATTCCTCTACATTCATACATCGAACCATGCACGCACGTCCTCACCACTCACGCTGCTTGTGTACAACTTTTTAACCATTCTACTCTCATCCATTCGTTCCATATGTCCAAACCGTCTCAGGGATCCTTTTTTAATTTTATCCATGATGCAGTCATCTGCCTTACATTTCTTTCTTATTTCATCGTTCGGTATTCTATCATACAACGTTTGAGTTAATAAACTGATTTGATTTGATTTGAATATGGAGAAAGCTAGAGAGGTGTGTCAGGATAGAGTAGTGTGACTGTCCATTCTCTCTGTCTACCCATCCGGAGAAACGGCGTGATGGTTTTGTTTATATATTGTGTGTTTATCGCAGATGGTCCCAATAGCTATTCTTAATGATCGGATTCTGCGCTGCAAATGAATTTTTCGCCAATTCGATGATGTAACCTCATTGACAATGTGTTGATACGCTGACGGTGGGGCATCTCACACGCAAGTCGATCGTTATTGTCAAATGTTTGGCGGTGTGTATTATTTTTAGTCCGCTCCGAATCAATTGGATCAAATCTGACCACCGCCCCCCTGTCTCATCTCCTTGCATTCTATCTAGATTGTTCGTTTTTATACGTCCTCTTTTATTTTCACAAAGAAAATCCTTCGGGCAACAACAGCAAACCATCACGCCGTTCCAACAAAAGGGTAGGCAGAGAGAATGGATCGCCACACTACTCGATCCTGACACATCACTATAGATTCTTCCGACTTCTAACATGGCCGACCTTTACAATTTGATTAATTAAGTCATACCATGTTTTCCTCGGTCTTCCTCGACTCCGTACTCCATTCCTAACGTTGACGTATATTTTCCTCGAGATTTGGATGTACCGCAGAATGCACCGTACACCGTGGACCGATAGGGTCAGTAATGCAGACGTACTGCAGAGAGCCAGAGCCAATAGAGAGAGCTGTTGTCGAGTGTGAAAATTAGAAAGGTCTCATATTTGGGTCATGTACTAAGGGGAGAAAAATACCACCTCCTTCGACTGATATTAATGGGTAGAGTGGAGAGACGTCGGGGAGTTGGTAGAAGGCAGCTGTCCTGGCTGCGGAACATCAAAGAGTGGACAGGAATAACAAGAGTTCAGAACCTGTTCCAAGTGGCGCAGGATAGAGATTCCTTTGCTGCAGTGATCGCCAACGTCGGGGGGACCTGACACGGTACCGAAAGAAGAAGAATATACTTTCTTAACCATTTTTTCTTCATCCATGCGTTCCATGTGACTAAACTAACGCAGTGATCCTTTCAAATTTTTATTTATATTGTTATCTTCTGCTCTACATTCCTTCCAGATATCAGTATTTCAAATTCTGTTATACATCATTTTATACATATACGTCTGAGTGATCTCATCCTACCGCATTTATTCTACTCTCATCCTTCTTCTATCAGTTCCATGCTTAACTTCCATACACAATGGTTTGAACCAGAACTCCATTGTAAATAGCCACTTGTTTCCAATACTTCGCTAGAATATTGAAAAAAACATCTTAGAAGCTATGGGGTTTAGACCCAGGACATTTGAATGTATTTATTGTTTCTTGAACAATGAAGTAAAACTCCATATTAAATAATTAATTCGAATGAAAACGTCTGATTTCTGGAAGTTTTATTATATTTTTTTAGGAATGACATGTTTCGCCTTTGCTAAGAGGCCTTATCAAATTCATAATGCCTTAGCAAGGAGATACACGTCATTTCCATAAAATTTAGTGGAACTTCTAGTAAACAGACGTTTTCTTTTATATTTTTACATTTGAATTTGTCGAAATTTGCGAGTATTTCATCCACTTTCTCCGTTAATTTGTTACTGCAACATTTTTTTTTCTTATATAAAAATCATCTTAGATGGCTTAAAAGTGATATCTCGTTCTTCGCTACGTTATCTGTAAATTTCGTTGACAATAGAGAAATTTCAACGTTTTTGATACATTCCACTGCAACACAATGTGGTCGAGCCGCCGCCCGCCTCTCGTCACAGGTTACTTTCGGATTGCTATCTTCGTCACGTATGACGTCACCGTCACAATTATCTCGCTTATCAGTCACTAATTCATTATTTGTCAAAATATTTTTCACTAAACTTGAAATTGTCTTCCTTCCTCATATCACAATTTATTAGGTTAGCGATTGTGTGCCCTCCAGCAGGGCTCACACTAGTATTTTGGAGGGAAATCAAGAATAAATGCATTGACAACAAAAAAGATAAAATCGCTACCTATTTGGCAAAATGTCCCAACTGCGAAGAGAAAAATAAGATTTTTACATTATTTTGATTATTTATATGTGTTCCAAATTGTTTATTTCAAATGTCATTTTACGAAGCATAACGTTATCTACGAGATATCAGTAACTAAATTTAAAAAAAAAACATACATATATTTGGATTGCTGGACATGGATGGATGGGAGCGGCAATGGATAGGGGGCGGTGGCGTGCTTTGGGAGAGGCCTACATTCAGCAGTGGATGACAGACGGCTGATGACGATGATGATGAATGCAATTGTAAATAAAAAAATGTAATTAAAAAAAGTACAGGTCTAACGTTTTGTCAAAACATAAAGTGTGCAAAAATAATACTGATGGTATATTTAACTCAATTTCACCAACAAACGCATCTGGGACCTTTTGCCAAATAAGTACCGAAATATATGTTGAATGCGACCTATAACTATTACAAAATGGAATTGGAGCTTTTATTACTATACAAACTAAATAAATAATAGAGGAAAACGTGGCACGATCAAATCAATCAAATATTATGTGTCGGTCACGTGAGGAGTCGGAGAAATCGACGTGCGTGCATATCACGATGTATGAATGTTGTGGAAGCGAGAGAAGTATGTTAGGAAAGAAAAGTGTGGCAGTCCATTATTTCTGCCTACCCCTTCGGAGAGATGGCGTTATCGTTATCAACGAAAGTGTTACTGTTGCTAAAACTAACTAACTAACCATCCATCAAGTTATCATTGGTAAGATCGCATCTCGACGATCTAATAATATTTATTGACTATTCGTCAGATAACGAAGTTAAACTATATTATACGCATTTTCGTAATTTCAGAGTGTACACTATAAAAAAAACCAGCGAACTTCAAAAGCAATGCAACAAAACTTGATTCCCTTTTCAAAGCAGGATTATCGAAAGCAAACGCGTCGATATCAAACAGCAATGTCACTTCACGACGAGTGTCCGAAGACAATAAATATAATTTTGTTTGTGTTTTGTATTGTTTATTTATATCTTAATACAGTGTACATGTTTTCAAAAAAAGTTTTTTTGATTTATTTTAAACCTCTTTTTATATAATGGACTTTCGGGTTTAACAGACACCCCCTCCCCCTAATTAGTCCGTTATAACGAATCAACTACAGGGACCAGGAAAGATGTTGTTAATGTGCCAAAAATAGTTATTTCAATCGTGTGACGTATTTACGAGACATTGTTTTCCTATGATTTAACCAGAGACTTAGCCTTCGTGGCATCTATATTTGATCCCCCATTTTGTGGTCTCGGTTATTTTTATTTCATCAAACATTTAACGCTGTCAAACATCTCGATATCTTTAAAAGCGATGTTTATTTTACGCACATGAAATAATATGTTTATTTTTCCAGATAATATTATCTTACATGTTATGAATCTGGCTTTGCAGTGTTGCCATATTTTACGTATTTTTTTTTCAGTATACCAATATTATATTTTAATTAAAATGTTTCTATATATCACTGCAAACGGAAGATTATTCTTAAAATCAATATTGCCATATCACAATTATGTCATTTTATCGATACTTATGTATGGAAGTGAAGCATTGTACCGACAAATGAAAGGTTTAAATGTATTGAATGGCGTAGAATGTGTTGTACATTTCTGTATGAAAAGAATAATATGGGATTATAAAATCGTTATCGAAAATTCTACAAGTATTTGTATACAAAAAACCTATTCTATGAAATAAAACAGATACATACTTATTGTGTTATAAAGGAAATACGCCGACATTTTAATTATTGAGTAATTAATATTTAGAGATATAGAAAGACGGACCTGATGTACTGTCAATTACGAACCTACATATGTGAATATTTTTTTTTCAACTTTTTGCAGTCGGTTCCGATTTTTAGTTTAAATACTTGCGATTAATCCACGTTCTACCAAGTATGATGACGGAAATGCAATCAAAAAATTTCTAACCACAGCCCTTAGTCCATGCCCATGGCCCTTTTTGCTTCTCAAAAATTTCGTCAACAAAAAAATACTAAAATATTATGTCGAATTTTTATGCATTAACACTGTTTTTTTAAAGTTTATTTTTCTCGACATGTTTCGAAGGCTTACAGTTTATATCGTTCTATGAAGGTTTTTTATTATTTATATTTTTTATTATTTATTAATTATTTATTTTTATTAATTAATTATTTATTTATTTATTATTTATCAATTAATTATTTTTCTTTGTTATTTTATTTTATATCATTGTATTTTATATACTCGTAATTTATTTTAGATTTATTATGTAGACGTTGAACGATCGAAGTGTGCGCGGGAGATGCCTATTGGTGGCGATGAGGTTCGCAACCCATCACACTGCGTCTCTCGCGATGGCGAAAAGAGAAGGATGGAGTGCCGCATCGATTAAAGTGTGGCAGTCCATTCTTTCTGCCTACCCTTTCGGGGAGACGGCGTGATGGTTAGTTAGTTAATTAGTTATGAAGGTGTAAAGGCTTCGAAACATGTCGAGAAAAATACACTCTAAAGTGGAAAAAAACAGAGTTTTTTAACTCATAAAAATTCGTAATTATGGAATTCAAAAGTGTTAACGCCTTAAGTTTACCTAAAATTAAAAATATTATGTATTATTGTGGATTGCACTGTTAAACAAGAGTCGATAATTATTATTTACCTGTCGGTCAATTCTTAGTAACAAGTTTTGAAAATGGTGTTCCACGGAACCAACTTCAATGGCAATGAGTCCAGTTTTTTGTTGTTGTTGTCGTTTTCTTTTGTTCTGTTTCCTCTTAAATTACCGCCGTAATTTATGCTCCTCTCCGAATGTCAGTAAAATGGATAGAGTGCCACTCTCCTCTTTATGTGTCGACGTGTCGGACCGTGTAGCGAACGTATTTATGGATCTGGCTAATGAATTACGACACACAATTACCTTGCTGTTTGTTGTTATATTATGCAACGTTTTCTTTTCATAGCTGCCAAGCTTCGGATTGTTCTATTCTTATTTCGAATAACTCGTACTTTTTAAATATATAATATCTAACCTCTCATAAAATCGAACATTTTTATATAAACAAAACAAACAAACCATCACGCCGTTTCCCCGCAGGGGTAGGCAGAGAGAATGGACCGCCACACTACTCTATCCTGGCAAACCTCTAAACATAATTTTGTCGAAAGAAGGGTTGGTGCGGGTAACAAAGTGAATGGAGCTTTAAAAATAGTTATTGGAAACAAGAATTTATCAATGAAAGTGAAAACGGCCGTTTACAATGGAGTTCTGGTTCCAACCCTTATGTATGGAAGCGAAGCATGGAACTGGCAGAAGAAGGATGAGAGCAGAATAAATGCGGTAGAGATGAGGTCCCTAAGACGTATGTGTGGTAGAACGATGTACGACAGAATCTCAAATGCAGATATTAGGAAGGAATGTAGAGCGGAAGAAGGTATTATGAAAGGATCGCTGCGTTGGTTCGGACATATGGAACGCATGGATGGAGAAAGAATGGTTAAGAAAGTATACGTTAATGATGTAAATGGGGTACGAAGTCGAGGCAGACCGAGGAAAACATGGCATGACCAAATTAATCAAATTTTTATAAACCATTTCATTTTTATCAACTTGAGGCATTAACACAGTTTAACCACTTTTGAACTTATTTGTCTCTACTCATTAGGACGGTTTACCTTCGTCAGGAGGACGATGATGAAGGTATAAAACGCTCGAAACTTTTCGAGAAAAATAAACTCAAATAAAAAAATGGATAATTTTACTCCATTTGTCCCTGTCTTGTCCCTTCCGCATCCAGGTCTTCCCAGCTATTCGGACAATATCATCTTCTCATCTTTTAGGTGGCTTCCCGGCACTCATTTTCCTTGTCTGAGGTCTTCATCGGAGTATTCTGGGTGTGCATCTGGTAACATAACTCTCATAGCTGAAATAACATTAGAAATGTCCCCCGTAACCTTCTTCAAATCGCACAGATTTCGCTATCACCACTCCGGGCATTATAAATTCTCAGCGGAGATACGGAGCAATATACCGAGATAAGATTAAGAAAGGGAAATCAGTAAAAGAGCGATAGATTACGCCGGAGGTCCGCGCACCACCGTTTATCTCTCAAATCTCGATGCGTTACTCTGCCTTATTCACTAGGATTAGTACGTTGCATTCCTAACGGGCCAATACTGTGATAGCTAATGGTATTTATTGCCCGTTGCAGCGGATTTTCCGTATCCATAATCTATTTATATATATTTTTAAATTTCATAAAATGGTGTCACTTTTAGAATGAGATCTCTTAGACGAATGTGTGGATACTCTGTATGATAGAGTGTCGAATGAAAACATAAGAAGTGAATGCGGTGCGAATGACGGTGTCATGAACAAAATAATGAAAGGATCATTAAGATGGTTTGGACATATGGAAAGAATGAATGAAGAAAGAATGGTAAGAAAATTATATGTTAACGATGTAAATGGAACCAGAAATAGAGGAAGACCGAGGAAAACGTGGCACGATCAAATAAATCAAATATTGAATATCGGCCATGTGAGGAGTCAGAGAAATCGACGCGCGTGCATGACACGATGTATGAATGTTGAGGAAGCGAGAGAAAAATGTCAGGAAAGAAAAGTGTGGCAGTCCATTCTTTCTGCCTACCCCTTCGGGGAGACGGCGTGATGGTTAGTTAGTTAGTGTCACTTTAGGTTGTTTACCAGTGCGGATTCCTCTGATAATAATAACTAATAATTATACATCAGTGTTTTCTCTATCAAGGTGACGACCTTCGTGGCCAAGTGGCAAGTGCTATGACTTTCACACCGAAGGTCCCGGTTTTGATTCCCGCCGATGACACTGCGATTGTCACACTGTCTTTGGTCTGGTGTAGAATTTACGTGACAATAAAATGGCGATTGATTAGCTACCTACCATATGTCGTTAGAATCAATATGATAGCCTTCTTTCATATTGATTCTCAAGACATGCGATAGATTGAGAATTATGTGCGTTTCTGCACGATTCATTTTATTTTAAGCTACTCAGGTTTTATAATAATTAGGGCTCGGAATTGACATAAAAAGCATATTTTTTTACTGGTTTTAGCTTTCAGAAAGACTTTAGACCCCCTATATGTATAGTTATTCGAGAATATAAAAACATATTTCGGGGTTTAGAGAATATTTTAAGGTTTTCGGGGTGAGAGCAGTAAATAGGCATATTTTTATATTGCCCATATTGTTTATAGTCACCCTTTCGAACTTGAACGAATGAAAGAATAGAGTGCAAAATTACACCATAAATGAATGAAAAAAAAGAGTTCAAAAGTACACCATAAATGAATGAAAGAATAGAGTGCAAAAGTACACCATAAATGAATGAAAGAATAGAGTGCAAAAGTACACCATAAATGAATGAAAGAATAGAGTGCATAAGTAGGGGAGCACGGGTAGGAGTGAACCACTTTTTTTTAAAACCGTTGTTCTGGGGAAAGGAAACAAGATAAACCAGCAGAGTAAGCTCCCTATGTTAGCTACGTTTATTGTTTATGTGATGGTAATCAAACAAATTTGATAATATGTTTAAGTTCTTTATAATTTGAGTAAATACAGCAAGACACCTACTGGCTCACTTCTACCCGTGTACGGGTAGGATTGAACCAAGTTGTGGGTTGAGTTGAACCATTTACATGATGGTGGTATTATTAAAATAAAACCAGCTAAAAGTATAACAATGTTTAGCCTAAATATTTATTTCACTCAAGGTTATATAAAAATAATGTAATCAAAGTAAAAATGAAGAGAAATAAGTATTTAAATATTATAACAAATTAATGAAGGTAATAAAAAAAGACAAAAAATCAACGAACGTTATACAATCAAATTGAACCGGAAATTTGTAATGGCAGTGTTGTCTTTTTGTTGTGTTTGAATACCTTGGCTGGGGAAGTGTCAATCTAACATCATTTAGAGCTACCGTAGAAACATCGGGAATGTCTGGCATCATAAAAAAATACCCCTTTTACGCAGAAAACTAATGGTAATCTCTTGTCTTACATTATCAAAACTTAATACCTTCCCAACATAGTATATATCAGACTTTTTAGCTATAGTAAATTTAACTAAGACGAAGCTCCCTTCACCAGGATCTCCATTGAAATCATTATGTAAATCGTCCTCTTGAATAATTGAGTCTTCAAATTCATAATCTGAATCTGATGAATCCTGTAATACTGGTTCTTCTTCTGATTCATCTTCGCTGATCATCAAGTCTTGATGAATATTTCTGGGTTTTTTAGCCAGCTTTTCATTACATGACCTGTTCATAATTTTCTCCTTTTCAGGAGTATCCGTAGCAATCATTGATCGACCTTTTTTTCTTCCCTTTCTTATGTCACTCCTTTTTCCTGCCATTGAAATTCTGAGGGCTAACAAATATACCAGATGATGACGAAATGATGTGATGAGTTGCGGAAGAGTTGGATTCTTCTATATGCATATCTCTGTCTGTAACAGTGCACAAGAAATCTACTTCTGTAAACTCTTTCCTGCCTTTATTAAATTCAGTGCATTTTTCATTGCATTTAGTGCATTTCAGTTTCGGTAGTCCTTGCATTTTCTGTTTTTCTTTTATGTATTCGAGGCATTGTTGTTACCTGCACACAAAGGAGAAATAATAAAATAAATATTTTAGATTAAAGTGACTGCGGGCTAGGAATGAACCATGGTTCAATCCTCCCCAATCGAAGTTGGTTCAGTCCTCCCCAGCACCCAAAATAAGTTAAATAATTTCCAAAAAAATATATATGTGTAATATGCACCACAAACAAACAGTTCTAGGTACTATATAATTTAGTACTTACTTTTGAGTCACTTTCCGTTGTTTAGAACTAAACAGCAAGGTGTCAAACCCTTCATAAAAAGTTCGTAAATTTTACTTTAGCGTCGAAAAGTGCGAGCGATACTGTCAGCACGTGAACCCGTGACGAGGTTCAGGCGGCAACTGGATGTGCTGGACGAGCACGAGTATGCGACACGTTGGTCAAGTTTGAACATGTTTCGAATCGTGTTTCACAGTAATATGGTAAATGGTTCACTCCTCCCCGTGGCTCACTTCTACCCGTGTTCCCCTACACTATAATTGAATTAAATAATAGAGTGCAAAAAGTACACCATAAACGTCGGGTCAGCCGCCTACGCACATGTATCCGACAGTTGTCCATAGGACGTGTCAGAGTACATAACTCAGAATAAATGTGTTTTTTAGGTAATAAAAATGCCTAAAGAAAAAAGCAGCTAGGCCAATCTTCTTTGGCAGCGGGTATTCGGAGATCCAGCTCTTAGCACTGACGGCAAAGTTATCCATTGCCAATCTTGACGTGGCCAAGAGAGAAGGGGGGCCATGTCAGGAAAAGGTTGGTAGTCCCATAGAAACCCGGCTTGCGTAAGAACTTTTGAATCAAAACCTCTTCTGGCTTACAGAGTTTCAGCTCTTGTTGCTATTCCTCTTACGTCTGTTCCGGAACATTGTTGGAAGGTGATTTGGTGGGTTGTTGGTTTATGCGGGGGCATGATTACTTGATAATAGAATAATAGAGTCAAATAATATAGACCTAAAACTGAGAATACTCCTCATCAAGACCTATGTATGGAGTGTCTTGATCTGCGAGACATGGTGCCTATCCGAAAGGGATAAGCGGAGACTAGAGGCTTTTGAGTTGTGGTCCTATAGAAGACTATTAGGAATTTCCTGGAGAGACCACATCACGAATGAGGAAGTTCTTCAAGGAATCGAAGGAGGAAGGCACCTGCTCAGGACCTTGTCCGAAAGGCCTGCAAGATGGATCGGCCATGTAATACGTCAAAAAGGTCTCTTGCATGCCATAATGGAGGGTATGACCGAGGGGACAAACTCTAGGGGACGCCCACGCCGAGAGTACCTGGAGAACCTGTTGGTGGACGTGCGCTGCTCATCATATGCAGATTTCAAAAGAGCCGCACAAGACGGAAGAATGGAAGAGAAGAATAGAAGAAATTGCTGCAAACCAATCCCAGGATTGAAACCAGAGAAGATGATTACTTAGATTTGGGGGTTTTGATTCAAAATTTCTTACACAAGCCGGGCTTCTGGACTTCTATGGGAGTACCGACATTGGCTGGAAGCTGTGTTGCGCCGAAATCCCGATTGGGAATACATTATAAAAATATCATCCATCCTGCAGGGAGAACACGTAGACGGCGCCATCAGTGATTGTGCGATCTACAAATTCTTACCTATTGTCTCGACTGATGTCGAGAAGTCGTTCTCCCGTTTAAGAAAAAAATCTCGCCAATGATGTTGTCCCCGAAAATATAGAAAAAAAATGTAATTGTAAAATACAATAAATAGTAAATAATTCAAAGAGAATATTTTCTACTTTTTTAACGAATATAAATCCGAGCCCTAAATATAATACCCAAATCATGCCCCCGCATAAACCAACAACCCACCAAATCACCTTCCAACATTGTTCCCATCAGACGTAGGAGGAATAGCCACAAGAGCTGAACCTCTGTAAGCCAGAAGATCCAAGCCCAGTCCACGTATAAATTAAATATGAACTTCTTCCTTAATATTAAATATTTAATGTCACATTTTATGTCATTGTTAAAGCAGTAAGAAATAGTAATGATGATTTTTTATGAATTAAAAATCGATTTTTCCCATTTAAAAATTTCTCAATTTCATAATATAATTGGACAGTGGAATTCCACATCTCAAGTAAATTAAAAAATAATAATGAGATAACTGGAGGCAAGATTTTGGAGTAAGCTTACATTTGACGACAATAGATGGCTCTCTAAACCGTGTTATTTTTCCCATAAACGTGGAAAGCCTGAATTCGAATAAGTGTTCGTGTTTTGAAATTTTTATTTATTTTAATTCTTTATATAAACCACCAGGTCGTTTCCTCGGAGAGAGGTAGGTAGAGAGGATGGACCGCGATACTGCTCTGTCCTTATATACCTCTCGAGAGTCCTCTACATTCATTCACCGTGGCATGTACTCTCGTCGATTTTTCCGACTTCGAATGTGTCCGTCTTTTATTGATTATAATAATATGAAAATAATAAATTGGATAATTTATAGAACGCCATTTTTATGAATTACTCATCTCGAGGGCTCCGTAGAAAATGCTCCGTTTTACGAACTAGATTAAAAAATATCAATATTAGTATGAGGGCTGCACCTGACGTATTCGATCAGCCCTTCCTATCAGGAAATGATAATTTGAAAAGGTACGTTTTGAGTCTCGATCTAAACTCTGACTGATTATCTATGCACTTAAGGTCTGCTGGAAGATTGTTCCAGGCTGAAGGGCCGGCTACCGCGAAGGCTCGGTCGCCGAAATTTGTGCTTGGACAGCGTTTTGGCACAGTCAATCTACCGATCGCAGAAGACTTAGCTGATCGCAATGTAGACTGTCTGGCAATCAGGTTCTCGTTGATGCAGAGTTCAGATATATAAACTGGTGCCATTCCAAGCGACGCCCTATAGACCGTCCAGCAGAGCTTGTATTGTATCCTTTCTGGACATTTCAACCAGTGGAGCTTCTTAAGATGCTGTGTTGTGTGACAACTCTTTGGATTGATTAATTTAGTCATGCCATGCTTTCATCGGTCGTCTTCGAATTTTTCCACTCACACTTCTTTCATCCATTCGTTTCATGTGTTCAACCGTCTCTGGGATTCCTTTTATAATTTAACTTATGATAATAATAATATGCTAACTTTTAAAGCGCCGTTTTTGTGATGCAATCACCTCAAGGGCGCATTAAGGCGTGTTTTAATCTAAAAATCTAATTGTGAACGTTGCATCTGATTTTCGCGATCGGCTAGAAAGTATAATAGAACAAAATATAAATGTTTATATTGGGTATGAAATATGAAAAAGATGAGTTTTCAGTTTAGATCTGAAATCTGTCGGATCCTTTATGCATCTGAGGTGTGAAGGGGAGTTTGTTCTAAGCTGATGGACCGGCTACCGCGAACGCTCGATCCCCGAAATTTGTACTGGGGCAACGCTTCGGCTCAACTATACTAGAGCCGCTCAGAAGTGAGTCTTGGGGCCATAAATCATTTCCCTATGTCTATCTCGCTTGCACTTACGGGCCTTATGGAGCGGTTTAGGGATGGGCGTAACAATAAAATAAATATATCGATAAGTAACGTTTATTATCGTATCTTGTTCATAAACTTTAACGAGTTAACAAAGTTTTGATATTAAACTGTATTTATGGGTTTTACGTGCGTTTAAATTAGTATGAAATTAGTGACTACCAGATACTAAATTAAATACCAGTAAAAACAGAAAAATTGTTTAATTTTAAAATTTGTATACCGTATGTCTATAAACCCAGAAAGAAAGTTAAGTATAAAAAACAAAGTAGATCATATTGTGGCCCTTAAAAGAGCCGTTTATATTACAAAAAAATGTATCAATCCTCATCGGAGTCTTCTTCATCAGTGTCTTCTGCCAAATTTATTATAAGCGGCGCCTGATCTCTAATAAGAGCTTTCTGTAGGTCACTGTTTTGAAGTTCCTCGGCATGTCTCACACATTTGGCCCAGTTTTCTTTTGTGACATTATCGATGGCTCGGTGGAGGTGATTTTCAACATCTGCTATCTTGAATGTATTATTATTATTTGCAACTTCTCCCTTTACTTGTGCCCAAATTAATTCTATTGGGTTATATTGACAGTGATATGGAGGCAGCCGTATTACTTCGTGGCCTCGTTCATTTGCCAGACTGTCTAAAGCGTAGACCTTCTGCGGGTTACTGGCTTTTACTTTTTTTATTAACTCTTCTATAATTTCTCTGCTGGAATATTGAATGTTTTTTTTTGATAACCATTCTTGAATCTCGGCTTTCCTTGTGTTTCTTGTGGGTATTTTTTCCAACTGCATCGAATGATAGCTTGCGTTATCGACGATTATAACTGAGGGCTCTTCAAGTATATTTAGGAATGCGGAAAACCATGCCATATATGTATCGCCATCCATTTCTGTGTGATAATCAGCATCCTTCGATTTTACCGCTTTAAATATTAGCTTCGCTTCTGGAACAAAGCCAGTCCTTGCGGAACCAGCATGGCAAACTATCAATCTTTGACCTTTTCCTACAGGCTGATTCTTGAAACCTCCTTCATCGTTGCTTCCAAGCCACATACGCTTTCTTGAATGGTTTTGATTAATCCATGTTTCATCCAGATAGAAACGCGGCCGCTGATCGTTAGTTCTTCTAAGTAAATCCAATTTCCTTAAAAAGTCCATTCTGGCACAAACAATATCTGTTCTTTCCATTAAATATTTACGTCCTTCGGCATTTTTCTTATACTTGAACCCAATCTCCTTCATGAGTGTTCTCATCGAAGTTTTTCCGCATTTAAAATCAGGTAATTGCTCTCGGTATTTTTCTAATATTTTCGCCACGGACGGATACTCTCCACTATCATAAAATGAACCTACAGTCCGCTTCAATACACTTTTATCAAAATCGTCAATATTGGTGACAGTTTCTTGTTTCTTAAAATTTGCTCTTGGTGTACAGGGGCTGCTTGATTGCAATAATTCAGTCTTTATTCGGTCCACTGTCACTCTACTCACACCACAAATAAACGCGGCCATTTCACGTGGTTTGTTGAAATTAAGAGAAGCTATTTTATTCGGATCACTTTTCAATTCATTGACAAACAAGAATACGTTGTGAATCACTGTTCGAGTTTGAGGGCTAATATCGCCATGTAATTTCTTCAAATCAATGTTGGAAAATAAAGTATCCATAGTGCGTAACGAGTGGTGACACACGAATGAATTCATTTAATTGCAGTAAACACATTTATAACAAAAAAGCACTGCATTCGGTAAAAACCAATCATTAGTGACTCATCGTACATATCATAACGTACATATCATTACAAAATAATTATAGTGACTCATCGACACCACGAGAGCAGGTAGCCGTATATACCGATAACAGTCCTGGGGCTTCCCATCCCTATTTCTATTGACATTTATGGCCCCACGACTCCGTTTCAAACGGCTGTAGTATAATCTTCCTATTGCCGAGGAGTTCGCCGAGCGAATTGTGGATTTCCTTGTATTTAGGCTGTCCGTTATACAGAGTTCAGATATATAACTTGGTGCCATTCTATGTAGCGCTTTGAAGACTGTCCAGCAGAGTTTATACTGGATTCTTTCTGGACTTTTAAGCCAGTGCATTCATCTGCCGTACATTTCTTGTATTTTTAATTTTAATGTTTTTTTTTTGTATCTTCAACAGGTAAATCCGGCGGCTACGGACCGAGTGACACAACAGATACAGAGCAAGCTCGGCGATTTCCGCATCGTGAAGCACTTCCTCGAAGATCCCAACTCCTCTATCGGCGTCTATGGGGAACCCGCGAGCCCTGCGCCGGGTAAATACCACGCATTTATCTAATTCTTCATTCACTCATTAACCTGCTATCCACCGCATTTAAATCATCATACTTTCATCATTCTTACGCCAGTTTCTTGTTTAATTTCTATATAAACAATATTTCAAATGTATAAGCGAAGCATAGAACAGGCAAAAGAAGGATGAAAGTAGAATAAATGCCGTAGAAATGAAATCTCTTAGACGAATGTGTAGATACTCTGTGTATTATAGAATGTCGAATGAAAATATAAGAAGTGAATGCGGTGCGACGAATGTAGAGAAATCAGAGAGGTATGTCGGAACATAACAGTGTGGCGATCCCGGTAGATTAAACGTGGTCTGATTAAATGTAACTCCCAGATGGACCGGAGACAGGCCTAGGGACTGTACGAGTGAGGCTGACGAAAGGGTGCCGTTACGCCCTATAACAGCCTCAGGTATGTGGCGGGAACTTCTATGTTCGTATAAAAAAAAAGTGTGGCGGTCAGTCTTTTCTGCCTACCCCTATTGAGTAATGAGGTCATAGTTACTTAGTTATAAACCAAATGGGATGTGTGCTACGTATGTTTTTTGTATTTATTTTTTATGTATTTCATTTTATGTTTTTTCTTCCAGGCATTCTCCAAAGAGGCGAAGAGTTTAAAAGGCCTCAAAATTCATCAACGCAAAATGGCCGGCCACAACTTCGGTTACCCTTCCAATTTAATAATAAGGTGAGCATGATATTATGATATATTTTTGGGAAGATAACACAATGCAGTCAGCGGATATATGAGAAATGAAATCGAATCATACATCTGATATCCTACTGACATCATCATCTGACGAAGGTTTTTGCTCGGACACTTTATTATATCGTGTCAGTTTAACTCCAAAGATGATTTCTTCTTTTTATCGTCTTCCATATTTAAATATACATCGGCATACTCGTTTGATTATATTATATCAAAATCATTCGATCAAAATAAACTTATTTATCTTTCGGATAAAATAGTTCAATATCTTGTTAACAGATTGGAGAAACAATGTCAACATATATTTTTAATATTAAATCTGCAATACACACAGGTGTATTTGTACCAGATGCAATCGGTCTTGTTTAGAACGTTTTTACCGCATTCAAGAGTGACTGCAGCAGCGGGGGACTGATATATCACTTGATATCATTTTCGTTTATAAAAATGAGTGTCCATTTGTTACTTGGAGCCTCAGTTCGATGCTTAAAGATGGTCATAGAGTTGTTTACAGTACGCTGAAGAATTCAGTTCCTTTTACGCACAGGCTAGTTAAGTGGGTCGCTTGTGCCTTTTGTGTCGCGAGCTTCTTCCAGGGGTTTCCAATGCTTGTGAGTTAGCATTCATAAATCAGTCACCGTTAAAAATATACGTTATATATAAATGATTATATATTCACTGAATAATTTCCCATCTCTGGATCAAGGTCACATGGAAATGTTCCGCGCAGAGCAAAATAAAAGCTTCTGTATATGTAATTGTTTATTCTATATTCGCCATGACTTTGTGGTGCGGATTCATTGAACAATGTTTATAACTTTGTAAACAACACTTTAATGTTTATTTTTTATATATTACTTAGTAAACAACACTCTCTTCAGTCTTTTCTGCATACCTCTATGGGGGAACGGGGTCATAGTTACTTATTAATAAACCAATTGTTTTTTTTCCTTAATTTTCATATTAGTCTGTCGATAACTTTATATAAAAAAATAAATTTAAATACAAACATGTTTCGGACACAGAAACCCTTCATCAGTGTTTTAATATATCTTTATCACCATATGCAGTTTTCACCTCATTATAAACCTCAACCGGAGGATAAGTTCCTCCCTTCCAAGCGAGATAACGGATGACGCCGCGTATTTCGCACTTGGCGAGAGATTGGATTGACATTTTTCACGAAACGTGTTGTCGCGTCGGCACTTCTCAACGGACTGACCTCGAACCGGTCTCGTTGCGGAGGGGAAGGGTCCGGCTACACGGACGTGTAGCCAACATGTCGAAAATAAAATCAGGCTGGCCTCTCTTGGGAGGTCGACTCCCAGCTATCCCTCCATCTCTTTAGCGGTCTTTCGGGTGGACGGTAGCCTCCGGGAATCTGATGCGCCACAGCGTGTGGGATTCTAGAAGGATCTATCCTCTGCACGTGCGCATTCCAGTATCTTCTGCGTTGTCTGCCCCATCTCACGACATCTTCCACCTTGCAGATTTCGCGGATAGCCGTGTTCCTCACTCTATCTCGAAGAGTCTTTCCTGCTATCACCCTCAGCGTCCGCATCTCTGCCACCCGCACTTTAGCCTTCGTTCTTGTGGTATCCGCTCTGGTCTTAATGCTATATGTCAGTTACGCAGGTTTTGTATATTGTGACCTTACTGTCAGTTCTCATATACAGTAGAGTCTCGGTTATCCGACCTTCGGTTATCCGACCTTATGAGTTATCCGACCTACGGTTATCCGACCTTATGAGTTATCCGACCTACGGTTATCCGACCTTATGAGTTATCCGACCTACGGTTATCCGACCTTATGAGTTATCCGACCTACCGGGGCAATGCCCGTTTCCTTTACCCAACTGCACGCATTATATTCGCGCGCCAGGCGACAGTCCTCAGTGCTTACCTTGCCGCGGCCGGTTTAGGTCGGATAAATGTTCTTGTTTCTAAATCTTGTTCTTCCATATGATCTACTTAAATGTGATTAATAATAAAGTTTACCGCTCTTATCGCGAGACTACTCGCGCGTTTGATTTTAGAACGTATTGTTTATCACCCCTGGGTCAGGTAATATGGACGCGGGCTTCCGTTCACCACGCCTCGCCTCTATCATATATTGATATTAATAATCTGTCTAATGCGCACCGCATCACCGTGACTGGGAGAAGTGCGGAATAGGCTGTGGGCGGCCGCTTGTCTGTCTTATTGGCTCATTTCATCCTGCCCTGCGATACATCAATAAACACAATTAACAAATAATTAGCTACACGTTTATACGTCAATATTTGTACGGAACCATTGACTGTTCATATTTGCGGTTATTGGTCCGTTGAGTATGGAAGCATTATTTGTCACTCTATCATATCATATCTGTATATGATAGAGTGACAAATGCAAGTATAAGAAGTGAATGTGGTGCGAATGAAAGTGTTATGAACAAAATAAGGAAAGGGTCATTAAGATGGTTTGGACACATGGAAAGAATGAGTGAAGACAGAATGGAAAAGAAGGTATATGTAAACGGCGTGAACGGAGCTAGAAATAGAGGAAGGCCGAGGAAAACGTGGCACGATCAAATCAATCAAATATTGAATGTCGGTCACGTGAGGAGAAAAATCGATGTGCGTGCATGACAAGATGTATGAATGTAGAGGAATCGAGAGAAGTATGTCAGGACAGAACAGTGTGGCGTTCCATTCTTTCTGCCTACCCCTCCGGGGAGACGGCGTGATGGTAAGTTAGTTAGTTAGTTAGAGAATGGAAACGAAGCATGGAACTATCAGAATAAAGATGTATGGAAGTGAAGCTTGGAGCTGGTAAAAAAGGATGAAAGCAGGATTAACGCCGTAGAAATGAGATCACTAAGAAGAATGTGCAGAAAAAGTTGTATGATAGAATACCGAACGATGAAATAAGAGAGAAATGTGAGGCAGATGACTGCATCATGGATAAAATTAATAAAGGATCCTTGAGATGGTTTGGACATATGGAAAGAATGGATGAGAGAAGAATGGTTAAAAAGTTGTACACAAGCAGCGTGAGTGGAAAAAGAGGCCGAGGACGACCGAGGAAAACATGGCATGACCAAATTAATCAATTACTAAAAGGCGGCCACATTCGAAGTCGGAATAATCGACGTCTCAAAAGGCAGTCTCGCCAAAAGGCAGTCTCAACAGTGGCGTCTCAACACCTCTTCACCCTCCGCCAAAAAGTTCAAAACCACAATTTCAGCCAAGAAAATCATGGCATCCGTGTTTTGGGACTGTCGAGGCATAATTTTAATTGAATATATGCCTCAAGGGGAGACCATCAACTCTGCAAGATACTGTGAGACCCTAAAAAAAATTGCGGAGGGCGATCCAGAACAAGAGGAGAGGCATACTGATAAAGGGAGTCTGCCTGCTGCACGACAATGTCAGAAGGAACTGCTCGCCTCGTTTAAATGGGATGTCCTGAAACCATACCGCGCATTCTCCTGGCCTAGCACATTCAGATTACTATATCTTTACCTCCCTGAAGCTGCACATGGGTGGAAAAGGGTTTTCAACCGACGAGGAGGCAAAGGAGGAGGTGGAGAAGCGGATGAAGGGATTGGCGGGAAACTACTTCAAAGAAGGCGATTGATATCCCGCTTCACCACCTGCATTGAGAGGAATGGCGACTATGTCGAAAAATAGCTTACATATCGTCGGTTCAAAGGTAAAACTCATTAAGTGACATTTTAAAATTTTCTTTTTTTCGTGCAATTTTTGTATCAGACTTGTGAATTCTACGTCAGAAAATAATCACGAAGTGTTTTTATTAAAGAATAACTGTTATTCTTTAATAAATACACTTGGTGATTATTTCCTGACGTAGAATTCACAAGTCTGATACAGAAATTGCAAAAAAAAAATTAAAATACCACTTAATGAGTTTTACCTTTGAACCGACGATATGTACTACGGTAACCACATATTTTTTTTGTTTAAATAAAAAAATGTGACCTACAAAAATTTAGTACACTTGCTTTCTGGATATGCCTCGTAATATCGAAGTTCCACTGTACAAAGATTAATCCAATTGTTTTAAAATTGATTGCATTAGTGATTTGATTGCATATTATATTGAATGAGTGAGTGGTTGTTAATTAGTTTCCTTGTCCCCAGATGTCAGAGGTCGCGCCGCTCAGCCTGCACACGCGTCCCGCCCCGCCGCAGTTTGCCCTCAACGGGAAAACGCCGCCGGTAAGCAAGCGTAACCAACCCCCGGACACGTGTGCCCACACGTGTACCCCGACAGTGTTAGAGCATGAGCTCGTCGATAGAAAAAAAAATCAATCATTTCCTATTTGAAATGCACGTGAAATATTATTCTTAATTCGACCGAGCACATGTTTACCAACTTTTAATCCTTAGACCGGGTTACTCCAATTCATAGGGTGGAAAATCAGCATTCTCGATCTGTTGTCAGAATATTTTAAATAAAATAAGATGACGATGCATAATCGTGTTCTTGTTTATGGGAAAGAAGGATGAATATAGAATAAATGCAGTAGAAATTAGATCTCTTAATCTAATATGTGGAAAATCTGTGTATGATTGAGTGTGAATGGAAATATACGAAGTGAATGCGGTGCGATTAAAAAACATATGAAAAGATCCAAACCATCTTATAGTTTGGACATATGGAAAGAATAAATGAAGACAAAATGTTGAAGAAAGTGTGCATATCGTCGGTTCAATGGTAAAACTCATTAAGTGACATTTTGGTCAAAACAATTATTTTTGCATTTTCTGTATCAGATTTATGAATTCTACGTCAGAAAATAATCACCAAGTGTATTTAGTAAAGAATAACTGTTATTCTTTAACAAATACACTTGGTGATTATTTTCTGACGTAGAATTCACAAGTCACAAAATGTCACTTAATGAGTTTTACCTTTGAACCGACGATATATAAACGACGTGAACGGAGCTAGAAATAGCGGAAGGCCGAGGAAAACGTTGCACAATAAATATTATATTCGTTCGCGCGAGGAGTCGAAGAACTCGACGTGCGTGCATGTCACGATGTATGAAATGTAGATGAATTATGTCAGGACAGAACAATGTGGCGGTCCATTCTTTCTCCCTACTTCTTTGGGGAGACGGCGTGATGGTTAATTAGTTACAAACAGTGCTCGTATTTTATTATTTCTGGACATTTCAACCAAGTTAGTTAAAATAATGTTCTCATCACCAATAATATTACCCCAAGGAAAACGCTTCAAGTGCGCTTATTGTTAAGAAAGTAAATCAAAACACTGTAAACGAGTTTATATCGATATCCCGAAATAAAAAGAAAATTAAAAAAATTATAACATGTATTCCATTTCATAGCGGTAGCATACTACTGTTGTCTTCCATACTAGAATATGGTAGCGAGCTGCTGAAACCGCTCGAAACTAAAAAATCAAGCGGAGTATAAATTAATTTGGATGGAGATATTTTAAACACTTTTATTTAAACAGTTTTAACAATTCTCTTTCTATATTCTCGTACTTTAAAAAAACTATTTAACGTTAAAAAAATAACGATTATTTTAACTGTTGAAAAAATTACATGTTCTAATTTAATTTATATTAGTTTTGTTAGGTTAGGTTAGTAATCGTAACTTAATTAGATCAAAAAAACTTTATTATTAATATTTGAATAAAAATAATTACACTTAGTATTTATTACAACACTTTACATTGATTATGGTTCTGTTATAACCGAAACTTGTATATGTAAATAATGAAAATAAAAAAAAATTATTAAGAATTTTTCTATGTTTATTTTTATTGTAAAATCTACTTATTAATTTTCGTCTTCGACCGGTTTCAGCAGCTCGCTGCCATCTTCTGGTGTATTTGTTAAGTGAAATAAATTGTTGTGATACTAAGTGTATTTTTTTTATTCAAATATGAATCCACAACACAGTGAAGGCGAATATAGAAGAAATGTTATTCATTTTTCATTTGATTATATTTCCTGGTTGTATTAACTTTTGTCATAATCTTTTTTTATATACATTAATTTTCAGAGCGTGGGGGAAACGAACGGCGTTGAAAATATTCTCAAGGTAAGAAAAACAATATGTTTTATGTTCACGTATATTTACTACTGAATTAAATATTATATTTTATGTTAAAACATTTATTTAATGTTCTATTTTATACTTATTACTATCTACAGTGCACATAATATTTTTTATAAGCTTGGAATTATATTTTTTTTTAATACATCATGTTCACCTCCATGAAACGAATCCTTAACCTTATATAAAATATTTTGCACGAAAAACTGTCCGTAATTAAAACAGTTTTTCCTTAGAAGTTAATGGTTTGCACTTTGAAATGAATTGTTTGCACTTTGAAGTGAATGGTTGGCACTTTAAAATTATTGATTCAGCCATTGGAATTATTATATCGCACACGTAACCCAACCTAAATGTCGCTGATCTTTCTTCAAATTTCGATGGCCCTACAGCCCGTATCGAGCCTAACCTTTCATTACTCCTCGCCTCCAACTCCTTCTGTCCTCTGCTTCGACCCTCCAACTTGACACTCGTAACAATTTCGTTTCATATGTTGCTGTTACTACGTTAAAATAATTTGTTTCCAAGTGCAAACTAAAAGAAAAAAATATCATAGTTAATATGTACCAAGTCTATACTATCTAAGCCAAAGTGTATTTGTTTATAACCAATTTTTAACTGTTAAAATATAAAACGCTGTTTATTGTATTACATTTTTTTTCGCGACAGCTGTTTCGTCAACAGTTGAAAAAATATTGTAATACCTTATGATGTCAACATCGGTTGACATCATAAGGTATTCGCGAAAAATAATAAATGAAAAAATACACAGCAAACAAAAAAATAAAAAGCGATTTATATTTTAACAGTTAATAATGTTGAAGTATCATATTGTTTCGGCCGAAACAATGGACTATTTAATCAATTTTTATATACAGTTCAATAATAATATTGTATGTTTACAGGAGATGAAATCTGCGGCACTCACGCCGTTAACTGCAATAGCGGCGACTCCGCGAAAAGAGATGGAGAGTAAATTTAACTTCAATATGGTAACACATCAAAGGGTTAGTCACTGTTTATAAATAATAATAATAATAATAATATTAATAATAATATGCAAACTTTTATAGCGCCGTTTTTGTGATGTAATCACCTCAAGGGCACAAATAATTAATATAGAACAGTATAAATTGAAGACTGGTTATTACAAAGGTGCCAAATGGTTTAAACATTAAACAAGTAAAAAGAGAAAAAAAAACTGTTCATTGTTGCATACGTCTTGTACCGCGGTTGCCAATTTTATGGTGACGTTTGAACTACGCTATATTATTCAAACACTTTGGACCTTTGCACAGTTATTTAATTTGTCTTTATGTTTTAACACCAATTGAGATCAAAAACTTGGCATCTCTGTAATTTACATGCCTCAATTATCAAAATACAGTAGAACGTCGTTTATCCGGACTAATTGAGACCGGAGGTGCGCCGAAACAGGCGCTAATTCTTTTAACAAAATAAGGTGTAAATCGTTTGTTTTTTTTGGCTCATTTATTGATAATGAAATTACAAAATTTACTGCAAAAACAAGTATGTATGTAGTATATGTACATAAAAAAAGCTTACATTACTCTACAGTACTGGAAACAATCAGAGATTTTTTTAACAAGATTTCCTCGTATTTTTTTGCGCTTCACCATCTCGGCTTGTCTGAATAATTGACGTTCCGGTTAACTGACGTCTGTATAAACGACGTTCTACTGTATAACAATGTTTTCAACATGTATTAAATAATGTCTTTAATTACGAGAAAAAATACTTCCGTTGTACCTATAAATTTAACTTAATAATTTCGCGAATCGATTTTTTTTAAATATATTATTAATAAACAAATATTGTTTGCTTGTTAAATACCAAAAATAAACACGAGTTGGCATGGAGTAGATTTCAGTTAATTTTTTTTAAATTCATGTTTTATGTATTGTATATTCGAGTATGCATTATTGGATTTTTTTATTAATATGATAAATGATCCTTTGACAATTTATTATTTTTGTTTATTTACTAATATATTTTTAAGGTAATCAAATGATTTTACTGAAATCTCTTGATGTAACTTCATTTTAAATAATAATTAAATAAAACGGTGTTTTTTAACTACTTCCGCTTTTGTCTTTATTTCGACAGCGAGCCTAGCGAAACCGGTCGCTGTTGAAATAAAGACAAAAGTGGAAGTATTTAAAAAGCATCGTTTTATTTAATTATTATTTAATATATTTTTTGTTATTGTTTGTAATTTGGAAATTTCTGTTAGAAGATACGGCGTTTGTTAATAATTTAAATGATATATTTTTTTTACTAATTTCCCTTTTTTTCCACAGATGAGCAATGACATTATTTCATTGGGCAACAACTGTCCTTCATCAGAAGCTCGACCAGTACCCCCTCCCAAACAACGTGAGTTTATTTTTATTACATTTTCTATAATAGTATTAAATATCGTTGATTTTTATATATCTCACTTGTAGTTCAAATATCAATTTATTTAAAACCTTTGACTGCTACGACGTTTTTCAAAAATACAAGCAAGAATTAATTAATAATTAAAAATTAAAAAGTCCGCAAATTTACCCGCATACAAAGTGTTAAGACGCGTTATAAAATTGTCACAACAGCGGACTATAGCTACGACACGTGTTAATGTATTATTGGTCATAAAAAAGACTTTGGAATATTGGGATGAAGTGTGTCAAAAGCATACTGCGACGTTATCGAAAGGGTGGATGCTGGCGTGACGTCACCGCCGCCCGTGACGTAACGGGCGCGCCCGCCCACGCGGCCTCGTGTTGTCTATTAATAAACCGATTTTCCAATGCACTCTCCCATCATACTACTACACTTTCGCTCTTTATAAATACGTCACGGCGAACGGGAAATGTACTTGAATTTATTTGAAGGGCTTTTCCAGGGCGTCCTGTAGTAGCTCTGGCCTTGTTTCTATATCAATAGACCGAGCTTCCATTGACGGTGGCAGCTACTCCTCTCATCTCCGAAGACATGTTTCTCTTTCAAATACGTTTTGATGTTTCAAATATATTTCGATGTTTCAAATACATTTTGAAGTTTCAAATACATTTTAATGTTTCAGATACATTTTGAATTTCAAATACATTTTGAAGTTTCAAATACATTTTGAAGTTTCAAATACATTTTGAAATTTCAAATACATTTTGAAGTTTCAAGTACATTTTGAAGTTTCAAATACATTTTGAAGTTTCAAATACATTTTAATGTTTTACATACATGTTGATGTTTGAATCACATATTTTTATTTGAAATTATGTACATAATTTTACAAGTGAGGACGATGATAAAAAACCACGACCAAACCATTTAATTGTCGGAAAATTCGACGTGCTAGTGTAGTGTACCCGCTTTATAAATGTGAATAATTCTAACGAAATATAATAAATAACTTAATACATTAATAAACATCTTTGTTTCGCATTAAACCAAAACAACTCTTAAGTAGGCCAGAGCACGTTGCAGAATAAAAATGGAAGCAATTTATATATAACGAATTCCGCAATTGCATCATTAGTAAATCTCTTAAAATGTACCATTTTGTTACATCTCAATCCTTGTAAACAGCGTTATAGCAAATGTGGTATATAAAAGCCCAGTTCAAAACTAATCAAATATGGCGTCTCTCTCTTTTTACGCGATTTGTACGATAATAATAAATGTATTTCCTGCAATATCTCCGCGAACGTAAATCGCTGCGCATTATTACGTTAGCGGACAATTTTAAAGCTTTAACACGTTTACAATAGGCCAAAAAATATTCTAATGGCCACTAAATTAACTACTCGCCGTTCGATCAGATTATCATTTGCGCAAATTATCAATTGCCCGCCATTTCAAGAGCGTTCATTCCACGCGCCATCCGTCTCTTTCTATCTCTCTCTCTCATCCGAACAACAGCTTGAACCCGTAATTATCATCGTGTGTTGCCGTCCCGCTCCCGCCGTCCCGCCACTATCGCGCTGTCGTGGGCCGCAGGTGTCAAAACACCGGAACTTGGGCTGTAGTAAAAAAGTGCCGCAAAAAAACAAGTGTACAAATATTTGTTATGCAATCGATCGAGTCTTTTTTGCTTTGTGCCGTTTACCTTGCTCGTTTATTGGCGCGGACGGGACGAGACAAGGGCATACGTCACGCTGAGCCCTTCCACCTTCCCGCCGCCATGTTGTGACGTCAGCCGCGGTGTGCGCACGCGCGGAGCCACTTGCGCATACATACAATGGAAATTGAACCTGTATGCAGACACGGGAGCACTCACACAAACGCAAAATAGTACAATAATTCGACCGTAGGATTTTAGATACAACGGTTCTTCAACATTGTTTTTATTGTTTTACGTTTTTAATGTTGTTACATTTAAATAATTTGATATATAATTTTTTACATACCACCTAATAAAAAAGAAACATCCTTCAACTTGCTGGCACACTGCCATGTTGACGACCACCAAATATATTATTTTGTGATTACGCTGATATGGAACGAATGGATTCTTCTTCTTTCGGTGGCTTATTAGGTCCCGCCAACGTCGATGATCACTGCAGCAAAGGCATCTCTATCCTTCGCCACTTGTAACAGGTTCTGAACTCTTGTTATTTCTGTCCACTCTTTGATGTTCCGCAGCCAGGACAGCTGCCTTCTACCAACTCCAAGGGTAAAGTACCAGGAACGCATGACAGATAAATAATAATAATATGCTAACTTTTAAAGCGCCGTTTTTGTGATGTAAACACCTCAAGGGCGCATTAAGAATTTTTAAAATTTGAACTTAAATATGAATGTTGAAACTGATTCTCGCGATCGGTTAGAGAGTATCTTCTTCTTCTTCTGATTGTAGATCTTGCGATCTGTTTATGCAGGATATCAACTTTGTTCCTGTGATGAAGACGACCAGCCTTCGTTCCATCTCTTTTTTGGTCGTCCTGGCGTTCTCTACATCAAGTAGTGTGAATGGACTTCGAACAAGGTCCCCTTTCAGTAATTGATCAATTTGGAATTGCCATGTCTTCCTTGGCCTTCTTCGACTTCTTATTCCAATCACACTAGTTATTATATCCTTTTAACCATTCTTCCATCATCCGTTCGTTATGGAATCCGTTCATATGGATGTCCAAAAAATCTTAGTGACCATTTCTTAATTTTATTTAGTACGCATTCATCCGCCTTACATTCCTTTTTTAATTCATCATTAGGTATTCTATCATACATTGTTTTTCCGCACTTTCTTCTTAGTGTCATTTTAACGGCATTTATCCTTGAAAGTTACTAACATTTGTAGACAAATACTGGATTTTACCCATTGCGGGTTAATCATTTTTAAGGATTGATTGTATCTCAATAGAGACGAAGATGTTAATTGTTTTTTTGGAAACAGAATATGGTGATCGAGGCGTTTACAGGACTTATGACGTGTCATTGGTTGGGTTAAGCGATCGCTTTATGTTAACAGCATTCCCAATTCCGCCCTTCTTACGAACACACCACGTCTGAAATTTTTTTGGAAGTTGTATATATGCTACTATGTTGCACCACACTTCACACTAGGCATTTATCCTAATTTCATCCTTCTTCTACCTATAAGGGTCGCCACTAGAACTCCATTGTGCATCCTATGAATGATCCAATTTACTATTGTTACATATTATTTTTATTTAGATTAGTTATTAAAAAATGTATTCCAAATGTTGACATCCCTATGGAAATCCTTTATCCTCTCTGGGAGCTAGCCGGGTTTGTAAATGTGTGTGTGTATAAATCTATTTGCGAGTGTATGCAGGCGTAGTGCAACAGATACCAGATACAAACGTATAACACAACACAACTACACGGGTTTATAAAGGGGAGTTCTCATAGTATCTTTAAATGATGAATTATCATTGAATAGGCGAAACCCTACCGCTGATTATACCAATAATTTTATAGCGCTTATAACACAACTTATTAATAAACACTCATTGCTAAATGTATACAAACCAAAGTTATTAATGAATTTTCTTTACAATATATATTTACGTCACTTAAATGATTCACCGTTACGAGTTGACAATGTGTGTAGTGACCTAGATTTGCTTATAAATTTCGTTTTTATTGCAAAATTGTATATTTGATGATATTTGTCTAACTGTCAAATGTGAACGTTATTTACATGTTTTGAATTACATCAAACTATAGAAATTTAATTATAATTTTATATTATTAAGTAATTAAGTATTTTTTTAATAGATAATCAACTGATTTTACTGAAATCACTTGATAGAAGTACTTTTTAAATAATAATTATATAAAATTATGTTTTTTTTAACTACTGCACTTTTGTCTTTATTTCGACAACGATCGGTTTCGCGAGGCTCGTTGGCATTGACAGACTCCTGTCTGTCGATGCCAGCGAGCCATTTTTTAAAACTTTTTTTTTTTCTTTTTACTTTATCTCAATTTATTTATCATTTCTTTCTTGTCTTTATGAGATTTTTTTAAATCTGAATATTTTAGTTTAGAAACAAGCAATTCATTTTGAATTTATACAACTAACTGAATAACCATTACGTCGTCTCTCCGAAGGGGTAGACAGAAAGAACAGACCGTCGCACTATTTTCTGACACACTTCTCTAGCTTCCTCAACATTCATACATCGTGTCATGCGCGCACGTCGATCATGACATTTTATATTTGGTTGATTTTTTAATTGTATTTTTTTATAAAATACTTTCGTTCCGTGTGAACTTGACTTTATTTGAACTTACCAATACAAAAACACGAGTTCACGTACACATCCGACTTAGTGCATTATTCTATAGGCAATAGAAACATGCGGCGGAAACAGACGAAGGCGCATTCGGAACTCCCCGTAACACATGCACGTTATTTTGCATGTGTGCAAAGCGTTGCAATTACCGCGGTATAAATTAATTGAAAACAGAAAAAAAAAAACTGCTTTATTAATATGCAACTTTTAACAAGTTTTGATTTAGGTCCGTCTCTGCATGTCTTATTGTTTCATCAGTGGTATTATTAATGAACGTTTTTATAAATAATACAAATACAATAAATTGAAAAATTTATAGAGCGCCATTTTTATTAATTAATCATCTCAAGGGCGCTGCAGAAAATACTCCGTTTTATAAACTTGTTTAAACAAACAAACCATCACGCCGTTTCCCCGTAGGGGTAGGCAGAAAGAATTGACTGCCACACTACTTGTATATATCTTTTTAACCATTCTTCCATAATCCATTCGTTCCTATGTCTAAACCATCTTAGTGACCCTTTCTTGATTTTAGTTATTATTTTATTTACTTTCTTACTTCATCATTAGATATTCTATCATACATGGTTTTTCCGCACATCTTTCTTAGTGACCACATGTCTACGGCATTTATCCTACTTTCATCCTTCTTCTGCCAACTCCATGCTTCACATCCATAAAAGTTATCTCAAATTAGTAAAAACATAATGAAAAATCTTACTAAATACGAGGTTGTCAATACAATAAATACATTAGAAATTCAAGAATCTTTAATTATTCTTTAATAGATTAAATAAAAAATTTAATTTACTTGGAAATTTACTTTTAAGGTGAAAAACTAATTCATCTTCCCATTCTTTCCCTTATTATAGATCTTGCGATCTGTTTATACAGAATATCTAATTTAGTAAACGTCAAGCCTTCAATCTAATCTATTTGGTGGTCGTTCTGGTTGTCGACGACCCTCTGGAGTCTCGTGCATCACGATCTTAGGAACCCTCGCTGGAACCATCCCCTCGATGTGGTCCTTCCAGAATCGTTTTTTTTTATCCTTACCCACCTGTGTCATTAATTTTGCAGGATCTGCGAATCTCTTCGTTTGGTATCCTATCTCTAAGGGTTTTAACCACGATAGGTCGCAATGTTTTCATTTCTACTCTTAGAAGGTGTTTGGTTCTGACAGTGTCTGTTCTCGATTCGATTCACAATTTATAATAATAAATAAATAATCCTACTAATTGCCACACAGACAGGAGATAGACTAAGAGGGAGTATCTTTACCTTTACAATATAAGATTGTATCCGGGTTTGATTCCTGAAGATGCCAGTGTGATTGTCACACTGATCTGGTGTTGAATTCACATCTCATGAAAATCAGTAGCTAAAAAATGATGTGCAAATAATAGGTTCAAACAACCTGTTGTATACGAACATGTGGAAAGCAACAGGAAACTACCACATTAAAGGCCCAAGAGCTTGAAAAGTTGCCAGACTTTTCCTGTAAACCAATCCATAGGATTGAAACTTGGGAAAAAAATAATTTTTCCTGCAAACCAATCCCTACGATTGAAACATAGGAAAAAGTTTTGTGTCATTTTCGGTAACACCGTGTGATTTCTCCTTCTCGACCGACGTTTCGGAGATCGTTGTAGTCTCCATCTTCAGGGTAATGTGTAATCATTACCACCACCACATTACCCTGAAAATGGAGACTGCAACCATCTCCGAAACGTCGGTCGAGAAGGAGAAATCACACGGTGTTACCCAAAATCACGCAAAACATATTGCTGCCAACCGTGAAAATCTACGCAATTATAGGGAAAATTATTTAACCACGGAATTCTAACTATATTTGTTGGCAACTATATGGTAATAGTTTCGCTTGTACCCAAGCTTTATCAGGGCAATATTGAAACTGATAGTTAATGATGAAGCTCGTGTATAAGCGATACTAGTTGGCTTCAAATATAATATAATTATCATTCCGTGGTTAAAGTGTTTCTTTTGTTATTTTTATGTTTATAATTTTTTTTATCTCTAACCACAAAGTGAGTGCTTCATACGAAATCAAAACATTAAATAAGTATTTTGCGTGTTTATCTTGATATTTGAATATATTCGTAACATAATCCGCACCTCAGAAATATTGAGATTTGGATTTGAAAATAATTTTCTTTTGTCTTTAGATACCCACCTTTTGTTCTAGAACAATCTTCTTTCAAATTTTGATACACCATAAGCAATCCTTTCATCATTAAATGTTGTGTATAATCTGACAAATATTCAACACAATCTATTGTTATGCCCATACGATTGTATCGCCCGAGGGAATAATTAGTTATCGAAATAATAATTAGGCGGTAATCTGTGTGCTGGATTTGAAATTTTCCCGCTCTTTATTAAGTACACGCAATTTGTTCAGTGTGGAAAGGCTAATGAAACGAATAATCATTACGTAGGTAGGCTACGTAGAATTATTATAAAGTTTTCCATTTATTATAATATATTCTATGGAAATCAAAGTGCGCGTATGATTTGCAATATAAATTGTAATATGCATTATCTTCTACATAGGTTTTAGGCTTCGTCGTGTGTTTATTTTCCGAGGCAGTAGTATACACGCCGTCTCTCCGAAGGGGTCTTCTTCTCTGGTTTCAATCCTGGGATTGGTTTGCAGCAATTTCCTATATTATTCTCTTCCATTCTTCCCCGTCTTGTGCGGCTCTTTTGAAATCTGCATATGATGAGCAGCGCACGTCCACCAACAGGTCCTCCAGGTACTCTCGGCGTGGGCGTCCCCTAGAGTTTGTCCCCTCGATCATACCCTCCATTATGGCATGCAAGAGACCTTCTTGACGTATTACATGGCCGATCCATCTTGCACGCCTTTCGGACAAGGTCCTGAGCAGGTGCCTTCCTCCTTCGATTCCTTGAAGAATTTCCTCATTCGTGATGTGGTCTCTCCAGGAAATTCTCCGAAGGGGTAGGCAGGAAGAATGGACATGTTTTTTTTCCTGACATAATTCTCTCGTTTCCCTAACATTCATACATCGTGTCATGCACGCACGTCGATTTCTTCGACTCCTCATGTGGCCGACATTCAACAATTGATTTATTTGATCGTGCCACGTTTTACTCGGTCTACCTCTATTTCTAGTTTCATTTACATCGGTAACATATACTTTTTTACCATTCTTTCTTCATTCATTATTTTCATGCGTCCAAACCATCTTAATGTTCCTTTCATTATTTTGTTTATAACACTTTCATTCGAGCCGCATTCACTTATTATATTTTCATTCGATACTCTATCATACACATATTTTCAACACATTCGTCTAAGACAACTAATTTTTATTGCATTTATTTTACTTTCATTTTTCTTTTGTCAGTTCATTGCTTCGCTTTAATATTCTCCAAGATAATTCAACATTTTTAAGACTTGACTAGATTGGAGGCAGATCTGGATTTATTATTTTTTTAAACAAAATCTATATTTGACATTTGTGTTATACAATAGGTGGAATATCTCTATGGTGGGTTACAGTTTTTTTTATTATATTATATATTAATTATATAATGATGCATTTTTATTTACTGCTGCTTGCTCAAAGGTGGCAATGCCGAAATTACCTATTACATTTTTATGAATCAAAATACCGTTATTCCGCTTATATTCCATAAGTTTGAAACTCTTTTATATATTTTATATCGTTTTCCTTATGATGAATGTACTTGTATTATGGAAAATAATATTATTTCGGTAATAAAAATAAATATACAGCACCTATTAAAAAATTTATTATGCATATTTATTGTTTATGTAAATCATTAATCTTGAAATTATATTTTATTTTATGGGAATCTCACGTTTCGCCTTGCTAAATCTTAATCAAATAATGTTATACTTTGTTTATATAATGTATACAAATACATCTAATCTTAATAGATGGCGCTAGTGTAGATCGACCTAAAAAATGTGAAGTTTTTCTCAACATAGTAGCATATATACATCTTTCAAAAATTTGTCAGACGTGCTGGTCGGAAAAAGGGCGGAATGGGGAATGTTGTATGTATTACATAAAGGGATCGTTTAACCCAACCAATGACAGGTCATATGGTAAGTCCTGTAAACGCCTCGACCACCATATTCTGTTTCCAAAAAACAATTTACATCTTCGTCTCTATTGAGATACAATTAATCCTTAAAAATTTAATAATATTTGTACCCTTTAATTTTTACATTTAAATTTTCAGTGTACGAGTATGTATATTTGACATTATTTATTATTATTTTTTTTTTTTTGTGATAATGATGAATAAAAGAATAGATGTAGAATAGTGAATTATTCCCGCGTCGAATCGACCAGCCGCAGCCGTGCTTGTGCGGTGTGCCTTATTTCTAGGCATTCACACGATCGCACGATCCCCGGTTCGATTCCACGTTCGCCCCGCGTCACTTCTCCCGTCCCTCCTGCCGCGGCGGGTCGACGGGCGTGCAAGGTGCCTCCTCCGGGCCCGTACTACACTCTAGTACGCGGGCCCAGGGCATAGGCAATACAGGCGTCCCTCTCCCCCCGCCTCGTAATTGTCAACTCGGAAGCGACGGCACGATGGAAGCGGCATTGTTTTCCTTGTCGCATTAGAGGTCGAATGTGTTTTTTGAGTTCGGAAGACGCTCTCGTCCCGCGGACCTACCGCAGTTCTGGAGGTTATTATTTAATCGAATGAGTTTGTTTTTGTGCCGGTGTTGCCATCCGTGATTTGTTTTGATTTTGCGCCGTCACTTGCGCGCGCTTCCCAAGTTTCCCCTACGGTTTCGCGCTCGCGCCAGTCGGATTCTAACCTAAGTTTGATGTTTCCTGTTGTATTTTGTTGTGTTGATATTATTTAATATCTCTCTCGAGCCGCGGTGTGCTCGGTTGTTCGCCGTTCACGGTGCGTAGGCATCGATAAGTTTCCTCGTCGCGTGTCCGGCCGAGTGTGGTGGTGTTCCATTATGCCGTAGCAGTGTGTGCACAGATATGTAGCGCGAGTGTCGTGTCGAGCGCGAGTGTATTGTGACGTATGAAAACAAACTGGCTATCCCGCCATTAATCATTGTTATTTCTGTGTTTATTCACTTCTTTTGTTTTCCCGCGCGGCCAGCCGAGAATGGCTCTTGCGGGAGGCGACGCAAGGATGCCTATCGCGCGAGCCACTTGACGGATAGTTATTAATTTATGGCGTAACGATCGCTAAACGCAATAACAGTTAGTCTCTACTGATTCACAGTATCGAATGTGTATGTTTACTGTTTGGGTTTGCCATTCGCTATATCATGGCCGGGAGTATCAAACATCGGGATCGATTTATCGGATATTGTAACACGAACTTGTAAAGCCGCGATGTGTTTGGGGGGACGGTGGCGTACTAATAATTCCCCTCGGGTCATCCTACCCGCGCGTCTGTGTTGGTTCCTGTGCCGCGCGGCGGGCAAGGGAAGGGGGTGTAACCGTTGCCCCCTCGCTAAACATCTCCAACTTAACACATCAAATAATCATTTTACTATGCATCAGATAAAGGGCGCAGCCGAGGGGCTGCCGGCCCCGATAAATAGGGCTGTGATTACCCTTCCGTCCGCTAATCGGCATTCAAATGCGAAATGAGTCAATAAATAGCAATATCGATCGACGCCGTAAATACAACTGACTGACTTCATGTGTGTGTATTATTTCCGAGTACTTATTCACACAGTTCACAATCATCTTTGATTTATTATTTATGGTTAGATTTTCAATAAAGAATCAATTTCGATTCTTGCTGAGAGTATTTTGTTTGTGTATCAGATATTTATCCAGTTCTAATTATCTCTCTGTTCATTGATGGTTAGATTTTGAATAAATAAATAATTACTAACTAACTAACCATCGCGCCATTTCCCCGGAGGGGTAGGCAGAGAGGATGGATCGCCACAATGCTCTGTCCTGGCATACCTCTCGGGCTTCCTCTACATTAATACATCATTCTGGAAAGAGTACTGCCTCACTGACGTCGACATATTTGGATTCCTTCTGATATGTATAATTTTTTGGGTTTCATGTTGTTTTATTTTATCTTTGTAATACCGTTTTGTGTCCAAATGAGTCGCCTAAATGTTTTATCGTTTGTAATGTCTCATTTGTGTATCATGTATAAATAAATAAATAAATCATACAGAGTCAGAGAAATCGACGCGCGTGCATGACACGATGTATGAATGTTGAGGAAGCGAGAGAAATATGTCAGGAAATAAAAGTGTGGCAGTCCATTCTTTCTGCCTACCCCTTCGGGGAGACGGCGTGATGGTTAGTTAGTTAGTGTTTTTTCTTCTAATAAGAAGCCCGGCGACATTAATGAAGGTGCATGTTTTGTTTTTTAGCTAAGACCGACATAAAACAGTTCGTATTATTTTATAGAGTACAGACACTAGGCACGCGTGGTGGTGTCTAAAAGGGCGCTTGTTATTTTGTATGTAAACACGTTTATCTGAGGGGTGATCTAATCTTTTTTCTACGCGTTCGTATACAAATACGACACCAAAACATCACTAAAAGAAATGCTGTGGAAACGAATGTATAGCCGAACTTTCGTATATTAGATTTCCTGAACATTGATTTGATTTTCTTATCACCAAAGCATGGAATCCACAAACGGAATTATTCATTTTCGTGCGGTTTCGCTTCATACGAGATAAGCTATTCTGATTTGTGATTAATAACTATGTATATATAGAATCTCAAATGCTGATATAAGAAAGGAATGTAGAGCGGAAGAAGGTATTATGAACAAAATTATGAAAGGATCGCCGCGTTTGTTCGGACATATGCAACGCATGGATGGAGAAAGAATGGTTAATAAAGTATACGTTAATGATGAAATGGGGTACGGAGTCGAGGCAGACCGAGGAAAACATGGTATGACCAAATTAATCTAATTTTAAAGGTTGGCCATTTTAGAAGTTTGAGGAATCGACGTGCGTGTATGACTCGTTGTATGAATGTGGAGTTAGCTAAATAAAGAGGTTTACCAGGATAGAGTACTGTGGCGGTCCATTCTCTCTGCTTACCCCTGCGGGGAAACGGCGTGACGGTTTCTTTGTTTGTTTGTATATATATGCTCTCGTCTCCTCCACATTCATATATCTTGTCATGCACGCACGTCATTTCTCCGACTCCTCTGAATATTAAATTAATTAAATGACTATTTTTATTAATACACTTAAAAACGTAGGTTTTCTAGTAGTTATTGATATATTTAATGGGATTGACATGTTTTGCCTTGCTAAGCTATTATTAAAAAAAGATTTGATAATGCCTTCACAGAGCGAAATATTCATTCCCATTATATATCAAAAACTACTAGAAAACCTATGTTTTCATTCGCATTATTTGTTTAACATAAAGTTGGAGGAATCATAACTATGATCATAGTCGTTTATGTTAATTATGAATCTCGTGATATTATATTAAAAGAGGGTAACAATGTTTCACACTGGTTTATCTTTATCGAATGACTCTCTTGTATTATCGGGAAACTTCTAGAACTTTCCTAATACGTTTTCCTCAATATTAAATCGTTCTTCAAGCAACAATGAAAATATTAAATACTCACCAACCATTACGCCGTCTCCCCGAAAGGGTAGGCAGAAAGAATGGACTGCCACACTTTTCTTTCCTGACATATTTCTCCCGCTTCCTCAACATTCAAATTTCGTATCATGCAAGCGCGTCCCAATTCTTTTACTCTTCACGTGGCCGACATTCAATATTTCATTTATTTGATCGTGCCACGCTTTCCTCGGTCTTCCTCTATTTCTAGTTCCATTTACATCGTTTATATATACCTTTTTTCGCCCTTTTTTTGCCATAACACCATCATTCGCACCGCATTCACTTATTATATTTTCATTCGACACTCTATTAGCTACTTAGCAAGGCGAAATGTGTCCTTCCCATAAATTATTATAAAACTTTCATATAATATACATTTTCATTCGTATTTATAATTTGATATGAAGTTTATATTCCTCATCCCAAAAAAAGCCTATCCAAAAAAGCTAAGATGCCAGTGCACAATGGTGTCCCTGTGACGATCATTATTTATGGAAGCACGGAACTGGCAAAATAAGGAATGAACGTTTGATTAATCTGTATATGATAGAATGTCAAATGCAAATATATTAAGTGAATGCGGTGCGAATGAAAGTGGTGAAGAAGGTATTTGAAAACGATGTGAACGGAGTTAGAAATAAAACCTTGCCCATCGCGCAGCACAGTCGGCCACGCAAGGAGTCGGAGTAATCGACGTTGGTGCATGACATGATGTAAAAAATGTAGAGGAAGCGAGAGAAGTCTATCAGAACAGAACAATGTGACGGTTCATTATTTCTGCCTACTCTTCCGGAGAGATGACGGTTAGTTAGTTGGTTTAACATGTATGTTAAAAAAACAATAAATATTTTTGGATCTTTACAAATGTCCATTCTCGTATTGTAGTAATGTAAACTGTTAACTTATGAATGCGACAGCAGCCACCGAGGCTGTTGGTCAACTTCGTGTCGGAAGCTTTTGTGCCGGAGATGTGTGCGCGTACCCAATATTTCAAAGTGCGTATTCTTTATCTGCGAGTACATTGCTTACCGCGTATTTCACGTAGTATGCACGATGGGTAACCAGGATAATAAACTTGTGATATTATGTAAATGCAAGAATTTTCGTTCTCACGTGTAGATAACGCAATTGGTAATTGAGTTTTAAGAAATCCCCAAGTTTACAGGATGCTTTATACTACGTTTTTTCCAGAATAGGAACATCAATATGGATTCTGAAATTTGCATATTTTAGAAATTTTACAGAATAAAAAACTCTCCGTGGCTTTTTCTTTTGGTAATTCTTCTTGGACACCATTCTTCACACAATTCAATTCGTCCTTTTCTGTCTTCCATCGCAACTCCATACAGACAATACTCTTCATTTCCTGTCTGAAACAGTTAGACTATTTAGGGTCATTGTAAAACCCTAACTAGTCTATTCGCTGACCAAGAAAAATGTAGAACTTTAGCATAAACCCTTAATCCTTCCTCGTACTCTTTCAGAGGAGCACTTCAGGCCATTCATCTAGCCCCTGTATAAAACAATCACACATACAACAATGTTGCCAAGAGACGTTAGAGGAATAGTCATTGAAACTGAACCTCTCTTTAAGCCAGAATATCCAAGTTTAAATCTGGACTGCTCTGTCGATGCTAGCGAGCCTGGCGAAACCGGTCGCTTTCGAAATAAAGGCAAAAGTGGAAGTAGTTAAAACACATCGTTTAATTTAATGATTATTCAAAATGAACTTTCATCGAGAGATTTCAGTAAAATCATTTGACACTTATGTCTTTTTCTTCCATGTTATAGACATGTGTGGTCTGTTCCCCGGAGAGTTGCTCCTTATGTGAGGTGGATTATCAGCTGTCTTTCCATATTAAAGTCTTGCACGTGGACGAGTCCCTTGAGGATGATTATGTAGTGCAATATAAGGGTCTTTGGTGGTGTTCATATTTTTACGTATTTATCTTATATTTTGCTCCAATTTACCTTCTTAATAATTTGATATTTACGTCGGTTCATGCGTCAACTATTTATTTATTTAAATTTGAATAAATAAATGAAGTGCGTGCCTCTAAGAGCCGCGGCCGTCTGAACGTGCAGTCTGTATACCGTAGTCGCCTGACGCACGATTGTGACATCTCCTCTATTCGAGAGTTTAACTCTCATACCTCGGAACAATCGAATGCGTGAATGAGTGTAAGGAAATATGTTCTCAACACAAAAGAATAGTGATTTATCGTTATTTGTGATGATTTAAAAAATAATAGTAAGTACATTGAGAAATAAGTAACTAAGATTAAAAAAGTGGGAGTTTTATCAATGTTTTGGATCAAAGATCTATTGCTAATTCCACGATATCAGAGAAGAAGAACGTAAATATTTTTAAGACATCTACTAAGGGTGTGTGACCGGTCCCATAGTGCGTCATACGTTGGTTCGCCGGGTGTTCATTTTGACTCCTACTCTGGCACTTCGCTGTGACCGTACCCTAAGGAGTGAAAAAGGCGTTATGACTTTTAATTAAAGTAAAGGCTTTGTGAAGTCGGCAATTTTGTTTTGAATCTTCTGACAAACTATCTTGCAGGGCTGTTTGCATTTATATTATTAACGTATACTTTCTTTACCATTCTTTCTCCACCCATGCGCTCCATATGTCCGAACCAACGCAGCGATCCTTTCATAATTTTGCTCATAATACCTTATTCCGCTCTACATTCCTTTCTTATATCAGCATTTGAGATTCTGTCGTATATCGTTCTACCACACATACGTCTTGGGGACCTCGTCTCTACCGCATTTATTCTGCTCCTATTCTTCTTCTGCCAGTTCCATGCTTCGCTTCCATAAATTAGGTTTGGGACCAGAACTCCATTGTGAACGGCCGTTTTCGCTTTCATTGATAGATTCTTGTTTCCAATAACAATTCTTAAAGCTCCATTCACTTTGTTACCCGCACCAACTCTTCTTTCGACGTCACTATCCGTTCGGCCATCTGCTGTGCACATGCTACCTAAATACACAAATTTCCTCGCCTGTTTCATGTTCTCTTCGTTCACACTTATATTACAAAATGTCATTTAAAAAAAATGGTTTTAAATAAATCTCACCGGGGTGTCTGGGAGACGTCACCGCGCGAATGAAGGGTTAAGCCCGTGAAGAGGAGTGTAGAGGAGTATAAAAGTAGTATTGTACGTACAATAGGATGGTACAGATACAAAAATGTACACGTTTTCGGTAGGTACTTGTCTTGGCCGGGCCGCTCGCGTGTCGGCGACCTCTTCTCTATTCTTCCGTGCACCATCGTCCGCCATTATCGCGCTCTACCGTTACGGTGTCCCACAACACCGCGAGGGCTGGCCCGCGATACGGAGGAAGGCAATATACGAGTACTTTCACTCTATTATAACACGTGCAGCCCTACGTTCATACTAAATAAGTTTATTTTTAACTATTTCTGTAGCGCACTTAAGATGATTAATTTATAAAAAGTGCGCTCTGTTAGTTAGAAAGTTTCAATCCTGGGATTGGTTTGCAGCAATTTCTTCTATTCTTCTCTTCCATTCTTCCCTGTCTTGTGCGGCTCTTTTGAAATCTGTATATCGCACCGTGAGTGTAAAACCGAAACAAGTGCAAATATACAGTTTGGAGATATGGGAGTTTAAAGACTTCATATTGCTTGGAAAAACTGTTTTTTTTTTTAAATAAACCAATGCTTTTCGGTTTATAGGTATATTACTTTAAACTGAAAATGATTGGTTTATGAAAAAAAAAAAACAGTTTTTCCAAGCAATATGAAGTCTTTAAACTCCCATATCTCCAAACTGTATATTTGCACTTGTTTCGGTTTTACACTCACGGTGCGATATGATGAGCAGCGCACGTCCACCAACAGGTCATCCAGGTACTTTCGGCGTGGGCGTCCCCTAGAGTTTGCCCCTCGGTCATACTCTCCATTATGGCATGCAAGAGACCTTCTTGACGTATTACATGGCCGATCCATCTTGCACGCCTTTCGGACAAGGTCCTGAGCATGTGCCTTCCTCCTTCGATTCTTTGAAGAACCTCCTCATTCGCAATGTGGTCTCTCCAGGAAATTCCTAATAGTCTTCTATAGGACCACATCTTAAAAGCCTCCAGTGTCCGTTTATCTCTTTCGGATAGGCACCATGTCTCGCAGCCGTACATCAATATACTCCATACATAGGTCTTGATGAGGAGTATTCTCAGTTTTAGGTCTATATTATTTGATTCTATTATTTTAGACCTAATATTAATGACCTTTTATAAAAAGTGCGATCTAGGGTAAGCAGTACAATGATTGGCACTCTAAGAAAAACTTTTCATGTTTCATGTCTATGCGTCTCACTTTTTATGTTTATGATTTTTTTCTTTTTAAATTCATATTTTATGAACTATTTAGATAATAAAAAACACACACAGCAATCCTTCTGAAATAACCATTAGTCGTAGATTTTTTTGCAAAAAAAATATCCTAAAAACATAATCATTGGCACCTCGAGTATAATGATTGGCATAACGTAAATGTATAATTATTGGCACAGTAAATATATTTATTCAGAGGGATCATTCTCATTATCTACTTCTAAATTGGTTGTTTCTGTACTAATCGAAGTATGTTTAAGTTTTTTTGTAAATATTAAATAATGCATTGAAATCAGGTGACATGTTAACGTTTTTTTTTTCCATTTCCAATTCTCAATTTGTTTTACCAGGCATGAAAAAATAAATTCCTCAAATGCAAAATATATTAATTAAAGATTTTAAAACAGTGCGAAAATTTATTATTTCGACAATTTTACAGTTTCTACGTGCTATTGAAACGAAGAGTGCCAATCATTGGGGGGGTGCCAACATTAGTACTTCTTACCCTATATATTATACAATTTATCATTACATTATATTATAATACTATTAACTTATTGACTTGGAGACCGTGGACGGCAAAGAGAAGTGCAGGGCGACCGCAACTACGGTGGAAAGATGATCTGAACAGACACTTCGGATTAACCTAGATGCAGTCTGCAAGACCGAGTGACATGGAAGCGAATGAAGGAAGCCTTTGTCCAGGAGTAGACGGGAATAGGCTGAGGAAGAAGATATTACTATTAATGCGGTAGATATGAGATCCCTTAAACGTATGTGTCGTCAAACGATGTACGACGGAATTTCAAATGCTTATATTATAAAGGAATGTAGATCGGAGGAAAGTATTATAAACAAAATTATGAAAGGATCACTGCGTTGGTTTGGTCACATGGAACGTATGGATGATGAAAGAATGGTTAAGAAAATATACGTTAACGATGTGTCGAGGAATACCGAGGTAAACATGCCATGACCAAGTCAATAAAATTTAAAGGTCGGCCGTATTAGAAGTCAAAAGAATCGACGTGCATGACTCGGTGTATAAATGTGGAGAAAGGTGTGTCAGGATAGAGTAGTGTGGAAGTTCATTATCTCTGCTTACCCCTTCGGAGAGGCGGCGTGATGGTTTGCTGTTGTTGTTATTACTATTTAACACTTATTTTTAAATTGAAGCGTAGTGTCTTTAACACTTTTCTTCTCCATGTTTTTGTTCACATTTTCCCGCGAGTGTTTCAATCGCCCCTCGCAGCTCCGATTCGTCGATGTCCTCACAGAATACGTTGAAATGGCCGCAAATGAGAGTGATAAATATAATATTGTAATATCAACCTGAACATTGCACCTAGTCCGGCCTTGACTTTAGTTCAGCTCATTTGTGTCTATTGTATCGGCACATAGCGCGCTCAAAGGGAAATTCCCTTATTTATCAGATTTTTCCGTTTAAAAAAAAAATTATGGTCACCCGAATTCAATGAAACGAGTGATCAAAATGATTGATTTTTTTTTATTATTATAAATTACTCAAGGATGACTGAGGGTCACACGCATTCGTTTAATTATATAAAAATAATATCTATATAATTTGTTGAATTTAAAAATTATTGGTTTTAAATAGATTCCATTTGAGTCAATATATATTATAAATTTTTTGCTACTTTTATTGATTCAAAGATCTTGTTTTAATGACACAATTGTACGTGCTTCTTTATTTTGTGCATTCTGAATTGCTATAGTTTCCATTTAAAAAAAATATTGCGGCAAAAAAAATATTTTCACATATTTTTCAATACTTTAAAATTTCCGAATCCTTTTATTCTTTATCGTGTCATTAGCAAGCTAACTTTAGTAGGATGGCCCTAAAATTAATATTGTTTCTCCTCTTCTCTTTCATTGTTGCCACAAACCCGTCTTTTCACCTTTCATACGCAAATTATTATAAAACCCGATATGAGATTTAAAAAAATATATAACACGTCTCATCATGAAAATGGCGCTTCAAAAGTAAGCATATCATAAGTATTTATTATTGTGGTGGAAGATTTGGCCGACTTTGTGTCATTTCCTGTAGTTACATCAGACGTGTAGGCACATTCCTTGCCCTCGTGTTACCTAAAAGTAGTATTTTTTATTAAGTGTTTTTTTTAAACAATGATCTGAAACTCCATATGAAATAATTAATATTCGATGATGCCTTAGTAGTCCATTTGTGGGAGTCGGAGAAATCGACGTGCGTGCATGACAGAATGTATGAATGTTGAGGACTCGAGAATAATGTCAGGAAAGAAAAGTGTGGCAGTTCATTATATCTGCCTACTTCTTCGCGGGGAGACGGCGTGATGATTAGTTAGTTAGTTTTATGATTCATTAGAAACCAGAAACATATCATTCCCATAAAATATAATAAAAATTCTAAATAAAAGAGGTTTTAAACTAGATTAAATGTGGCCTGGAGACCCTTTTGCCTTTTGCTTTTGTGCAATGTTGCATTCCCGCGCTGATACGGGATGGTCCTAGGGATTATATGAGCGAAGCTAACGAAAGGGCACCGCTGCGTCCTATTACAATTTCGGCAATGCTCCGGGTAACTTTCTATTGCATAGCAGACATTTTCATTCGTTTTAATTAGTTTTATTTTAAATGACGTTATTGTTAATAGATAGTAATATAATATTTGATTCGGTCAATATAGACCAATCTAAAAAATAGTAATATGAATGACCCTTAGAACTAATTAAGAAGCATAACCTCTAGTCATGGAAAGGTGTTCCAGGACGTTTGTTCTGCTATGCGTCTTGAGCAGCTAATCTTGCCTTACGCGTTATTCAAATTATACGTGCTTTATTCTTGTATTTCTTTAATTTACGTCGTCTAATTCACTTATAATAACGTATCATTTATTTCCCGCCATTTGTATTATGTAAGTGAATTCCACACATATCTTTTAAAATGTCGGATCAGTACACCCACCTTGGTGCAAGAGGTCTCGTACATTTTCCATGACTTGACTTCCGCCTGACGCTTAATGCCATACCAGGTGTATCCGACTACTTTTCTTACTGACTCTATCTAATTTATTTCACGTTTCCCACCTGCGGGGACCAGTTCTTTGCGATTTGCGCGATGCGGTCTGTCCCCAAACCGGAGTTTGTCAAATCCATACACATTCATTAGCCTGTGACAATCTTCCTGCAAACCTCAAGTGCATTGAAAACCCAGTCAGAGTTTATATCGAGACTCAAAGGGCACATTTTGAAATTATTATTATATATTCTGGTGTAAATGTTTATCGAAAAAGAAAAGTAGAAAAAAAAACGTACATGCACGAATGAAGTTTTATTTATTTGGCGTAATAAAACAAAAATAACTCCTAAAATTATATCCCACGTGCCAATACTCGACGTCAATAAAAAAGAACGATTGTACTTTTATAATTGGTACCTATAGGATCTGTCTTCTCATTAAAAAGGTTTTACAAATAATATTGTGCAAAATATGTTAATGTTCCTTGGTGCTATTTTGTACTTTTTACAACTTCACTCATGTCTCGTTTCATGACATATTTTCGCAATTCGTGAGTTGATGCGTGAAATTATTTGGCTGTCATTGATTAACTTTATCATGTCGTACTTCCGCAACAGGGTGCGCCCGCAGCTCTCAATTTTATCCTATACCAAACGCGCAAAAAGAAGTATAACTATTTTTTATTCAATGTGTCACGTGAGTTGGAACTGCATTATATTATTTAATCACTTTTGTTACAGTTATTGGCCTTTATGTTTAGCACCAATTGTGATCAAAAACTCATTTTTGATACTTGGCACCTTTATAATGAATAATCTTCAGTTACAGACCTTTATGTATGGAAGCGAAGGATGGAACTGGCAAAAGAAGGATGAAAGTAGAATAAATGCAGTAGAAATGAGATCTCTTAGACGAATGTGTGGATACTCTGTGTATGGTAGAGTGTCGAATGAAAATATAAGAAGTGAATGCGGTGCGGATGATGGTGTCATGAACAAAATAATGAAAGGATCATTAAGATGGTTTGGACATATGGAAAGAATGAATGAAGAAAGAATGTTAAATAAATTATATGTTAATGATGTAAATGGAACCAGAAACAGAGAAAGACCGAGGAAAACGTGGCACTATCAAACAAATCAAATATTGAATGTCGGCCATGTGAGGAGTCAGAGAAATCGACGCGCGTGCATGACACGATGTATGAATGTTCAGGAAGCGAGAGAAATATGTCAGGAAAGAAAAGTATGGCAGTCCATTCTTTCTGCGTACACCTTCGGGGAGACGGCGTGATGGTTAGTTAGTAAGTTAGTTACCTTCAGTTGTTGTCTGTATTCATATGACCGGTCTTGGGGAGTGTGCGTGTTCTTCGCCGCTACTTATTTTCTTCGGATGCGATTACTCAAACGGATGATTAATCGAATTGAAATTACAATTATTTTTTCATTATTACCGTCGGCTCCTGCGGCGTGCACAAAGCGCGGGACGCTTTCGGGAATGCGAGTCAATTTATTTCTTCGCCATAGCTCAATTACATAGGAAACGGCTGGAAATCGCCGGAACGCGGCATTTTCCACGGTGGGGAGGTAGGTACCGGGCGGGTACCTACCTACACCTACCCGAGAACAGATATCGGCCGGTCCTTTTCGTTCGTAAGGCCGGGTTCACACGCTCGCGGGCCAGTGGCCGGCCTAGCTCCGCTGCAATAGCCCTATTCCGACATTTCACGCAACATAAGCATGCAAATTATCTAGTCGCTCACTCTCGTTAATTTAATTTTCGCGTCACGTTCGAAATAGAATTGTAAGAAAATGTAGGCTTTTCATTTATGTTTCCAGAACAATGATGTACCATAAATCTGCATATTAAATATTGATGAAAACTTCTGTTTTGTATTTATTTTTTAAATTATCTTTTATGATGACATAAAAAGGCATGCAAAAAAATATTATTATTTGATTATGTCCTAATTGTAAAATATGTCACTTACCCATCCCTTCACACCTCAGATGCATAAATGATCAGACAGATTTCAGATCTAAACTGAAAACCCGTCTTTTTTATTTTTCTTTTTTATATACCCGGACGATCGAAGTGTGCACGGGAGATGCCTATTGGTGGCGATGAGGTTCGCAACCCATCACACCGCGTCTCCCGCGGGGCGAAAAGAGAAGGATGGAGTGCCGCATCGGTTAAAATGTGACAGTCCATTCTTTCTGCCTACCCTTTCGTGGAGACGGCGTGATGGTTAGTTAGTTAGTTAATAAAATAACAAAATAAAAATAATTTAACGCAAAAAGTTATTTTTAGATGGTTAGATGGTGTAAGTTATATTAAACTAATAATCATTGCGATGGTTTGGACATATGAAACGAATACATAAGAGAATAATAGTAAAGAAGTTGTATACAAGCAGTGTGAATACAATACATATAAGCAGTGATATTATATAATACATTATACTTGTCCGCGGATGATCCAAATTTGTGGTTTATTTTGATCGAATTTGCTCAAATGGTGCAGGTGTTATTATATTTTTATTGCGCCGGGTCCAGCGCGAGCACATTCGCCAAGAAAATGTGAATAATATTATTATGTAGTGTCTGTTCTCAAATACACTAACTTGACGGCGAAGGTCAACGGGTATTTGATACCGATCCTCGGGAAAAATAACACGAAAATAGCGACACACACATACGCGGAAAACACGAGCTGCGAAAGTGTTTTTTTTTTGCTGCGATTATTTTTGTTGTTGGTTGCACAGAGAAAAACACAAAAAAATACGCATTCATTCATAATTATCATCTTCTTCATGTGCCATATCAGATCTTACCGATGCTGGCAATCACTACTGTAAAGGCTTCTCTGTCTTGCGCCGCAATGTAACAAATGTAGTATTTTGAAAAACATCATAACAGTAAACGAGTTTATGTGTAATAATTAATTATTTAATGTGAAGTTTTATATCATTGTTCAAGAAACAATAAAGAATACTTTCCATTTTAATATAAATGAAAACGCCTGTCTTCTAGGAGTTTTATAAAGTTTTATATGGAATGACTTGTTTCGCCCTTATAAGGCATATCACATTTGATAGTGCCTTAGAAGGGCGAAACATGTCATTCCGTATAAAACTTAATAAAACTCCTAGAAGACAGGCGTTTTAGACTTTATCATAAACCCTAAATCCCCCCTCGCCCTCTTTCGGAGACAGACGTTGATCTGACAGATGTTATAAAGATTTATTTTGGAACGTTTATGCTTTTGTTATAACAAATATTATGACTCAATTTAAAATGTATCTTTACTGAAGAAGGACTGTTTGTCCGATACATGTCTATGTAATTTTATTTTTTAATAAAAGTGTTGTATATACAAAGTGTATAAAAAAGAAAAATAGAAATTTTACATAATTGTTCAAGAAACAATAAATACTTTTCATGTTGATACCTGTTGGTGTTCCGCACATCTATGGTGCGCTAATGTTTAATGGCCTCTGTCCCGTATGCCATAATCATAATTTTATTCGCTGCCGCATCGTGGCGTAGGTCACGCTGGGAATAAAGAACTAAATAGCCTTTTACACTTATCCACCATTCCATTTTCTAATTATCGACGTCTCTATAACATGTTTATACGTTCCTTGACCCGTCATAGAGATGTATAGCTTGGAACTGGCAAAAGAAGGATGAAAGCAGGATGAATGCCGTAGAAATGAGATCACTAAGAAGAATGTACGGGAAAACGTCGTATGATAGAATACCGAACGATGAAATAAGAAAGAAATGTAAGGCAGATGACTGCATCATGGATAAAATTAAGAAAGGATCCCTGAGATGGTTTGTACATATGGAACGAATGGATGAGAGTAGAATGGTTAAAAAGTTGCACACAAGCAGCGTAAGTGGAAAAAGAAGCCGAAGACGACCGAGGAAAACATGGCATGACCAAAGATCGGGTGGTGGTCTATGGGATAGAACGCTTGGCTCCTGATCCAGGGGACATGGGTTCAAGCCTGGACACGACCAGATTCCTTCTTCATAATAATGAGATATTTTCTGCTCACATTGAAGATTGTAAAATAAATTCTAATACCATTGACATAAATCCTTGATGTTAGTCTTTTTTAAATAAAAAAAAATTAATCAATTACTTAAAGGCGGTCACATTCGAAGTCGGAATAATCGACGTACGTGCATGGTACGATGTATGAATGTAGAGGAAGCCCGAGAGGTATGCCAGGACAGAGCATTGTGGCGATCCATCATTTCTGCCATTTCTATAATTCGAAATAATTTATAATCTAATGATTTTCCTGGAATTTCTTTCAAGTTCATTTTAAATATTAATTGAGGGGTTAGGGGCAGTCAGAAGTCTGAAAAAAAAACCCAAATATTTTGAATAAAAAAAATTGTCACTAATTTAATTTATTTTATAAAACCAACAATATAAAATTATTATATTATGTTTTAACTTAATTTGTCCCAAATTTGAAAAAAAAAGAAAGAATTTAACGCTATATTTGTTGGACCCTGTTCCAAAATGCGGTGACCATTATTAACAGGTTCATCTTAAATCATTCAAATAAATAAATTACAAAAAAATATTAATAGATATTCTAGTACCTGATCGATGGATTTTTGTTTCTTTTTAAATACTTCTATTTTTTATAATCAATTAACTGTTGCATTTTTCCTTGAAAATCAGAATTTATTTATCAGAGGCCACTATTTTGTTAATTTTAAAAATAAACAAACAGGTTATTTGAACCCAATTACTGTACACATATTTTTAACTATCGTTTCTCATGACATGTGTTAGGTATCTAGTCTATCGCCATCTTTTTTGTCGCGTGAATTCTACTAGGCCAAAATAGCGTGAGGACTTTCATTTCACACTGTCATCGCTGGGAATCGAACACGGGACCATCTTTGTGGCAATTTTCTTCCTTATTGTAGATCTCAATTAATCAATCAATCAAATATTGAATGTCGGACACGTGAGGAGTCGGAGAAATCGACGTGCGTGCATGACAAGATGTATGAATGTAGAGGAATCGAGAGAAGTATGTCAGGACAGAACAGTGTGGCGTTCCATTCTTTCTGCTTACCCCTCCGTGGAGACGGCGTGATGGTTAGTTAGTTAGTTAGTTTTGTAGACCTATGTGGTCTGTTCTCCAGAGAGTTGCTCCTCCTGTGAGGTAGATTCCCAACTGTCCTTCCATCTTTTAGGAACTCTTCCACGAGGAGGAGTCCCATGAAGTTGATTATGCAATGCAATATAGGGGAGTCTGGTGGAGTCCATTCTTTGAACATGACCGTACCAGTCCCTTTTTCGCTGTCTGCTCCATCTTATAATATCCTCAACCTCACATATCTATCTTATTCTGGTGTTCCTCACGCGATCCCTCAGTGTCTTGCCTGCTATCGTCGTCAGTGTCTTCATTTCGGAAGTCTTCAAAATCATTATCGCAATAATTTAATTTAAAAAAAAATAACCAAGTTACCAGCAGCGGTCGAATTAGCAGAAGTCAACTTACTGTAATATTATATTTCAACCTCTTTTTGTACGTAAAATTTATTTTGTTTTACCCCTCAATGCCGACTAGATTATTTTTTTGTCTAACTTGAACCGCTTTTATCCGTAACTCTCATCTCGGCTCATTTAGGGAGGCTGTCCCTAGTCCTCACAAAAGCGTGTACCGCGGTGTCCTGCTCTTCCGGTGTTCACCGGATGCTGGAAGATTGTTTATTCTAGCGCGCGGCCGCACGCGTGGGCGCCAAAACGTACCGCGGCAAGGCGAACCCGACAGAAACTCTCCGAGCAATCCAAATTATCGCACTATAAAATTGTTACGTCTTATGGGACGCGATGTTTTTATGTTGTATTTACTGTACAGCCGCCGCGTTTTGGTATTTCCTTCAGATTTGGGTCTTGGGTAGCCTCTCACGGTTTGGTGTGTGGCCACGCCTTCCCGGGTCCCATTCTCAGATTTCTGTACGGGAAAAAATACGTATTCTTGTATTTAACCCAGAGGGGGCCCCGCGGAGATTGATCGAGGAAACGTGCGCGATTCGTGACGGTAGAGCGTTCGGGAATGGAGACGCGTCCATTGTTACGTGCTAGGATCAAAGACATTTCGGATGTAGCGGGTTCAATGACATCATCAAAATGTTCCCCAACTTCATATCGGAGGTTTGTTCATTTTGTGACCTGGAAACTAGTGGATTACCTTTCCGAGCATTTTATCCCCGTCGTACTGTACGATGTACGCTCACAGTTTGCTTTCAATTCCTTTGTTCAGCTTCTTATGTATAACATAAAACATTTTAAAAAATACACACTAACCGTACTGAATAATTAATACGAATGAAAACGTCTGTTTTCTAGAAGTTCTGTTATATTTTCAAATGTTCGATTATGATTTTCACATTTGATTATGCTTTATCAAGGCGAAACATGTAATTCCCATAAAATATATTAAACCTCTAGAAAACGGACATTTCGTTCGTATTAATTAAAATAATGTTAATTGTGATTAAGTCCATAAAAAATACCGAAAACACGTATTTTTTTAAATCTATTTAAATCAGAGGTTCCTAAATATTTTTGATCGCAAAAAAATTTCGTTAGATAAGTTACCTCTCACATGTCATGAGAATTAATATAACAACAAAAAAGCGTATAAGAGTACTTCAAACGACCTGTTGTGTGTAAAAAAACTTGTATTCGTCGACCGACGCGACGTTTCGGTGATCGTTGCAGTCTCCAGATCGTTGAAGATGGAGACTACAACAATCTCCTGAATGTCGGTCTAGGAAGAGATCCATAAAAAATCTGCATGTTAATGCGTTGCATCGTCTCATCGGTTCTCTGCAAAGATTGTAATAATTGAATTGGCGAGGAAATGGTCGGCGTGCGGTCACCCCGACAAACCGCAAGACAGTGGACGTGCATAGATACATACTAGCGGATAATGACGATTTTATTATCCTGCGGTGAGACATCGGCCAACACTGATGGATATCCGCTGAATCAATGCTGGTAGAGCACAATGGAGTAACCGCACCGACCCCCGTGACGCGCGGACTTGAACCAAAAGTTACTCACTAGAGTGAAATAGGCAAATCTAGCGATGTGTCTATTTCTTTTTTTACTATTTTTTCCTAGAAAAATGATTTGAAGATCTGGATATTACGAAACATTTCATCATTGTGTACGTGCAGGTTCCAATTTGTCTAAAAAGGAAAATGTTCGACGCATGTATACTGCCTATCCTGACGTATAGTCTAGAGACAACCACCCTAACAGCAAAAAGTGGCCATAAACTAAAAATCGCACAACGATTAATGGAGAGACGAATGCTCGGCGTGAGTCTTAGACACAAAATTAGAAATGAAGAAATAAGATTCCGAATATTACAAGACAACGAATAGTTGAGTTCAGATTAGTTGAGCCAAAGTGCAACACCCGGACAAATTTCGGAGATCGGGCTTTCGCAGTGGCAGGTCCGTCCGCCTGGAATATGCTTCCTGCACGCCTCAGATGCATCGACAATCCGACAGATTTTAAATTTCACCTAAAAACTCACCTTTTTCAAAATATCGCATAAAAAGTAAACAACGGTTGCTGGTGTCACATGCAGCTCTCATGACTAAAAACATTGTCAAAGCGCCCTTGAGGTGAGCTATTCACGGAAACGGCGCTATACAAATTAGCCTAATTATTATTATTATTATATTATTATAGAGTCAATAAACAAACACATTCCAGATCCAGATGTGTACGACTCGTTAATCTGACTTAAAGATTGAAATCCTGACTTATATGTTTAGCGGGTTGATTCACCGGCTGGTGCCCCGAAATATGTACCCTTTGGCTATATAGTAGGTGCGCGCATAGTAGCCATGTTGTCGTGTTTACCGTCGGGCATTTTGTGCGAATGTAACCGATTCGGTCGGATTCCCGAACCGCGGTATCTGGACCCGTCTGGACGGATGCCAATTAGCGCCGCCCACCTCCCGCTGCCGAGTGCAGCATACCTCTCCCCGTGCTAACGGGAGAGGCATTCGTGATTTCGCATAGACGTGCATTTCAAATTAGGGACATTTATAAAGAACCAGTGCAAACGATATAAAAACACGAAATACCTTCTTCAAAATGAAACCGTTGCTAGGCGACGGTGACTTACCCATCGAAATGTAAATGAGAATAGTTCGATGATACATGGTACACGTCTTGTTCTTCTTCTCTTTAGTCGTTTTCATTCCGTAAACTATCTCGCCATGCGCTATCTGAACACTCCTAGCACCAGTAAGAACAAACTATAAAAAAAACTTGTCTACATGTGAAAATTCTCGTGTTTTAAATCAAAATTATTATTTTAATTTTAAAATTTAAATTAAATCGGGGTCTCGGGTTCGATTTCCGGCGATGACAGTGTAATTACCACGGTGTCTTTGGTCTGTTGAAGGATTCACGTGACAATAAAATGGCGATAGATTAGCTACTTATCACATGTCACGAGAATCAATATGATAGCTATATCCTTAACGTCAATTTGGCTCGCGCTGTAATGATGTAATGTGCGATTCAACAAAATAATTATAATAATAATGTATATCGACATTTAGATTTTGCTTCTTGCCACACTTTCCTCGATCTACTTCTATTTCGTGCTCCATTATTTATGTGTCCAAATCATAATAATACATTTTTGTTGTTGTTTTTTTCAATTACACTTCGTGTAAAAAAAACATGTGCACTACCATTTTTTGGATAGATATTGCCTTTCGATGACAATTTTGTGTATTCACTCTGTTGTCTGCCCCAACCATACTTTCAATGTCCCTTTCCATTCGCTTTATATCTATATTTGGCACTCGGTCATTCCAAGATTTACCACACTTTCATCTAAAAGATTTAAGTTCCTCCGCATTTATTCTCCTTTCACGTTTGTAGAATGTGGTAGAAATCGCGAACAGCATCCGTTTATCCTAGCTGACAAAATCGAAACGATTACCGTGCGCGTGAGATGAGCGAGTGATGCAAGGGCGACAGAGCGCCCGCGTCACAGCTTCGTCAGCGCCGACGGAGTGACATGCTGTTTTATTGACCACGACCAATCCGTCCCCTCGGCCCTGACTGACGAGCGAGGATTCTCGCGGATAAAAGAGAAATCTGCTTTACCAATTAGGAACACGCTAATCTTAGTTTTTTAAATAAATATTACATAGTCGAAGTTTAGATTAATTAACCATTAAGATGGTTTGGGCACACGGAAAGAATGAGTGAAGACAGAATGGTAAAGAAGGTATATGTAAACGGCATGAACGGAGCTAGACATAGAGGAAGGCCGAGGAAAACGTGGCACGATCAAATCAATCAAATATTGAATGTCGGTCACGTGAGGAGTGGGAGAAATCGACGTGCGTGCATGACAAGATTTATGAATGTAGAGGAAGCGAGAGAAGTATGTCAGGACAGAACAGTGTGGCGTTCCATTCTTTCTGCCTACCCCTCCGGGGAGACGGCGTGATGGTTAGTTAGTTAGTTAGTTAGTCGAAGTTTTATGTATCGTTGGGATTGAATAGGCAGAAATTATTGCTTAATCGATATTTCCTTACATTAACATTCATACATCGTTTCATACACGCACGTCGATTTCGACTCCTCATGTTTAATCACATTTAATATTTTTGATTGATTTAATCGTGCCACGATTACCTAGATCTTGGAGAAGATTTAGAACTAGAAATTTATATGTTTTTTCATTTGATTAAACATTCTCCTCTCCATTGTTCGCTGTGTTATTCGGAGTTTTTGTGCTATTCGTAGTTGATGATTAGTTAATTTTTTTAATTTGTAATGTAATTTTTGTTACAAATTCATGTTGTAGAAATGCATTCAATTCCTCTGTTCTTGAGAACTTTGTCAGTAACGAAAGCGAATACAAATAATATCATATCAAATTTATTAAGTAAAATTATGATATTTAATAACTGCTTCCACTTTTGTCTTCATTTCGACAGAGACCGATTTCGCCAGGTTATTTGGCATCAACAGATGGTCTATGCTAGCTAGACTGGCGAAATCGGTCGCTGTCGAAATAGACAAAAGTGGAAGTTAGTTATTTAAAAACATCGTTTTGTTAAAAATACTATTTAAAATGAACTTCCAATAGGAGATTTTTAGTAAAATCATTAGATTATCTTAAAAATATGAATATATAATCAATAATTAGTAGGAAATTGAATCTCAATATGGGAATCTTAATCGGACCTATTATTTTTTTATTTTTTTCCTTGTATTTACAACAGGTCGTTTGAAGCCGAATACTGTATACAATTTTATTTTATCTATTATATTGAAGCTTATGACATGTGATAGGTATTCAATCTATCGCCATTTTATTGTCACGAGAATTCTACACCAGACCAAAGACAGAGTGACAATCACACTGCCATCGCCGGGAATCGAACCCGGGATCTTCGGTATGGAAGTCAGAACTCTTACCACTCTGACACGAAGGTCGACACATGATCCACGCACTGCTACCTCTGCACCTTGGGCCCCGTCGATGATTCATATAATTTACAAGATTTATCATTGTTAGTAAATTAAATTCACGTTAGATTTGTAATTCTTTACACATGAACAATGCGTTATTGTAAATTGAATTATTGTTCTATTCTACCACACATATTTTTTTTTTCATTTGAAAGGAATGTACAGCGGAATAAGGTATTATGAACAAAATTTTGAAAGGATCGCTGCGTTGGTTCGGACATATGGAACGCATGGATGGAGAAAGAATGGTTAAAAAAGTATACGTTAATGGTGTAAATGGGGTACGGAGTCGAAGCAGACCGAGGAAAACATGGCATGACCAAATTAATCAAAGTTTAAAGGTTGGTCTTGATAGAAGTCGGAGGAAAAGACGTGCGTGTATGACTCGTTGTATGAATGTGGAGGAATCTAGAGAGGTTTGCCAGGATAGAGTAGTGTGGCGGTCCATTCTCTCTGCCTACCCCTGCGGGGAAACGGCGTGATGGTTTGTTTGTTACATAAATAAAAAGTTAATCATAACATGTAGGCACAAAGAACGGACTGCATTTGATAATGCCTTACGTTTTCATTTGTGTCAATTCTGTTTTTTTTCTTTCATTATTTTCAATAATTTTTTAAACGAATCGAATTTTTAATGCGTTTTTATATAAGTCTTTCTTTGTTTAGTTTTTATTATATTTTTACATTATATATTTTTTATTATATTCCTCCGAAACATGTCTTGTTTTTTTAAATATTTTTTAAAAATAGTCAGTGGATTAAACAAAGTTATTTTTAATTTAAGAAAATATAAGAAGTGAATGCGGTGCGAAAAATCATGAAGGGATCATTAAGATGGTTTCGACTCATCTAAAGAAGAAGACCGAGGCAAACACGGCACGATCAAATAAAATAAATATTGAATGTCGGCCAAGTGAGGAGTCGGAGAAATCGATGTGCGTGCATGATATGTTGTAAGAATGTTGAGGAATCGAGAGATTTATGTCTGGACAGAACAGTGTGTCAGTCCATTCAGTCTGCTTATCCTTCCGGGGTGACGCCGGGATGGTTAGTTAGTAAGTAACACCACACGTGGAGGTACTCGCACCTTCCTTTGAACGATATGTCGTGATTGGGTAATTAAGATCATCTATCGACTGGTATTTCGGGCGGCCGTCTCTCGGAAGCTCCCTTGGATCTATTTGCATATTTGATGCGTCTCCAAGTCGATGCGCCTCGTAGTGTTTACCCGCCATGCCAGCCGCTCGGGAAAACATGTCCACCTGTTACAATAATGGGTCGCGCTCCATCGGCCGCCGATATTATTTGCTCGTTGAATTTTTTCGCGAATGGTGTGTGCTGATTTGTCAACATTTCAATATTTCGTCACCTGAGAGTAAGAGGGTTCCAACTAACAAAATTTCACATTTGGCTTTTTTTCGTGAAAAGGGTTCTTACTAACCTTATCTACTCGTATACGTACAATTAAAAAAAACATGTAATAGTATCGTCATTTTGATGTAACGAAAAGAATCAAGTTCCATCTGATCATTCAAAACACACGATTCACTGAAGAAGGATTCATTTAAACTTAGAACTTTATTATTCCAACTGTGCCAGAAAAAATTTACACGTTTCTCGGTAAAAGAATCTCTGGAAATTGGAATAAAACCCCTTTATTCCAAGATACCCGAAACCAACAAAACTTTGACTTCATTTTTCTCAGCTTTTTACTTTTGTCAGTTGGAACCTTCTTACTCTCAGGTGACGATTTGTCGGCTCTAATGGCGCCTTGCGCGCTTTCGGTTACTTTAGAATCAATCGGCTTGATTGATGGCTATGTAGCAGTGGCGGTACTCCCATAGAAGCCCAGAAGCCCGGCTTGCGTAATGAATTTTTAATCAAAACCTCTTCTGGCTTACAGAGGTTCAGCTCTTGTGACTATTCCTCTTACGTCTGATGGGAACATTGTTGGAAGGTGATTTGGTGGGTTGTTGGTTAATTCGGGGGCCCGATTACTTAGATTTGGGAGTTTTGATTCAAAATTTCTTACGCAAGCGGGGCTTCTGGACTCCTATGAGAGTACCGTCACTGTTATGTAGGTCATTCACTTTGTAGGATGGCAAAAATTTACAAATCAAATATTTCAGCTGGAGGGTTGAAGCAAAGGATAAAAGTTGGAGGTCAGAAATATTGGAGGCCAAGGCTCGATATAGACCGTAGAGCCATCGAAGAAGAAGATTAATAATAAATAAAAAAATATAGCATATAATTTATTGCTTATTTTTATTTTAAAACACCAATAATTGAAATCATTGATGTTAGAATTTATTAGGTAATCTTCAAAATGAGTAAAATAGCTCATTATTTTAAAGAAAGGATCTGGTCGTCTCCAGGCTTGAACCTAAGTTCCCTGGATCAGAAGCTAAGCGTTTTATTCTATTTAATAGATATTTTATTACCATATCTATAACAAAAATAAATATGTTATATTCGCATTTGAAGTCTTTTGCCTTATCAATAATAATGCATTTTTCAAATAGCATATGTTTTATTTATTACTATTCTTATAAGTTAAATATAACAATGATGTAAAACTCCATACATTATTAAATTTAAAGAAAACGTCTATTTTCTAGAAGTTTTATTTTTATGGCAAATTAATTATTTGATAATGCCTTAGCAAGATAACACATACCACCCCCATAATAAAAATAATACTCGTATATAACTTCTAAAACTATTATGGGAAAAGGGGCGTTGAAGCTTTTTTATTTTCTTTTAAAGGGGGCAGTGATCTAGAAAAGGTTGGTAACCTATGACGTAACCGAGTAATAATAATGGAAAATATTGCATAAGATCTCAATCAAATAGTTTTTATACTCTATTTTGTTTGCCCAAAATTCACTGTTTTATTTTACCTTTACTTGCCGTTTGCTATACATAACAGTAGGCGGTGCGAATTGCCTTAATTTCCCGTGGATTAACCTCAAAGGTCATTTGGTTGTTACACTGTCCGGTATAAACGTACGTATTTAAAGCGACATCGGTTGAAACAAAAGAAATACAACGATTTAAAAAAAATTCTCTCACGTGTCATCAGAAGTAAAATGTGTACATACGAAACCGATTCTTTCCCAGTACATTTCACGTAGCGCTATAAAAATGTCGCACTACAATGGGATCGTAAAAATCATATAAAGAGTATAGATAATATTGATGACATCTCGCTTCCCCACACGCGATCTGCGGCGGTATTCCGCTACGTATTTGAGACGCAATGCTGTCACATTAGAATTCAGAAACGATTCCGAACTCTGTGTAAAAGAGCCGAAAGTAGGCGGGCGATTCCACTAATAAATAAATAACATTATTCAAATAATAATTAAATAAATAGTTTTTTTTTTGTTACTTCCACTTTTGCCTTAATTTCGAAAGCGACCGTTTTCTCCAGGCTCACTGGCATCGACAGACTGGGGACTGAATAACATTTTTTATAGTCACCTTCTTATTTGATATACAATAGCTATTAATTAATTTATTGTTTCTTAAACAATGATGTAAAACTCCATATTTTAATAGGTTACAATTAAATTGTTTACAATTGTTTACAATTAAAAATAATGAAAACGTCTGTTTTCTATATGTTTTATTATATTTTAGGACGACTTTAGATAAATTAGACATGTTTTCTAATTTATATAAAGTCGTTCCATTCAGTCATTTCAGGTAATACTTTTCTGTATTCTGGGGTTTATCCTTGAATTGTTTTCAATAATGTATTGGATCACGTCAATTACCTTGATTACCGTATTCTGCTAATTTATCTTGTGTATATAAACAACAATGCGTTTTATTTTCGCTATAATTGATTATGCCTTAGACAGCGAAACATTTTATTCACTTAAAATATTCACATCAACTTGAAAAGAAAAGTTTATGAAGCCTGTGTTCTGCCAGTTTCTACTTATGGTCTTGAAACTATTACATTCTCCAAACAAAGTGCCGAGAAACTACGAGTGGCCCAAAGAGCCATGAAAATAGTCATGTTAGGAATAAGTCTAAGAGACAGAGTCAGAAACGATACGGTGAGAGAAAAAACAAAGGTCACTGACATCATTCACCGGGTAGCGACTAAAGTGGCAATGGGCAGGTCACGTAGCCAGAAGCTCGGACGAAAAATGGACAAGAAGACTGTTGATTTGGTGACCGAGACGGAGACCGCATTTACGGTGGAAGAATGACCTGAATAGACATGTCGGAATAACCTGGATGCAGTCTGCACAAGACATTGACGTGGAAGCGAATGGATGAGGTCTTTGTCCAGGAATGGACAGGAATAGGCTAAAGAAGAAGAAGAAGTAGTAAAATAATTTGAAACTAAAATATTGTTCTTCTTCTTAAATATCTATAGTAATATTATATGCGTATTTTACATGAAAAAAAACTGCTTTTGGTATTCTAATTATTTTGTTTATTTAAAAAATTCTCGATTTCAAAGTTGTAGGTTTAATTATTGCTTGAGTTACGGCCACCATACCCCTAGTATTTTTAAGTATAGCTTCGAAATATAAAATATTCTGAACACATTCCCTTGGCTGGAAGTGGGTATTTGCCCGTTTATTAAATTAAATCAGATTTTTTTATCAGCAAATCGAGATCGGTCGATATTGTTGTTATCAAAACAGTTTCAGAGATACCATCAGATTTGTATAGAGCGCATTATGTCCTGATAATGTTTAGGAACAGACGATAACACTTGCATACATGTTACATCTTTTTATTATATCTTCTACATCACCTACAAAACTACTCTCTCTCTTTCTGGTTTCAATCCTGGGATTGGTTTGCAGCAATTTACTCTATTCTTCTCTTCCATTCTTCCCTGTCTTGTGCGGCTCTTTTGAAATCTGCATATGATGAGCAGCGCACGTCCACCAACAGGTCCTCCAGGTACTCTCGACGTGGGCGTCCCCTAGAGTTTGTCCCCTCGGTCATACCCTCCATTATGGCATGCAAGAGGCCTTCTTGTCGTATTACATGGCCGATCCATCTTGCACGCCTTTCGGACAAGGTCCTGAGCAGGTGCCTTCCTCCTTCGATTCTTTGGAGAACCTCCTCATTTGTAATGTGGTCTCTCCAGGAAATTCCTAATAGTCTTCTATAGGACCTCTAGTGTCCGTTTATCTCTTTCGGATAGGCACCATGTCTCGCAGCCGTACATCAAGATACTCCATACATAGGTCTTGATGAGGAATATTCTCAGTTTTAGGTCTATATTATTCGATTCTATTATCAAATCTACTAGGACCTGGATATTTTGGCATACAGAGGTTCCGGCTATTCCTCTTACGTCTGTTCGAAATGTGATTTGTTGTTTTTTTATGTGGGTGTTAGATGAGTGTCCATGAGTGCTTCCCCAAAAGAGGGCAAGGTAGAATATAAGATCTATGCTGAAGTCCTACTTTTTTTTTGCAAGGGCTGCATTAATGGAAGACCAGTTAGTGTCGGAATTGTATAGTATTAAGAAATTTGTTTACGAATTGAAGGAGCAGTTTATTATAGATGGAGTTGCGATGGGAGATAGCCTCCTGCGTGAGACCATTTTGTTTGGGGGAGTAAGTGATGGTCCTAAAATGACCAAGTCTCTGCTCTTGTCATTGTGGTTGATGCTTTGGGCGACTTTGTGTCGTTTTCAGAAGCGCTGGGAGTTGTAGTTATACTAACACTACAAGTGGAAGCACCTACCTTGTCTCCGTATAAGCCTTATAACCATAATAATCTATGCACCAAATGGGTGGTTATCAGGCAGATTCAGTATTTTCCCATATTGGTGAGTTGCGAATTGCGAATTAACAACTTTATTCAATTATTCCACAAACCCTTGATGGATTTGCGAATCCAATCGGAGAGATGGTTAACCATTTTTTAGATATCATGTGAATATGTCAGTTTTATTATATTTTATTTAAATAAATTTTTAAAAAGTTACGTTCGAAATTATCTGCATAAAAATGGTAATGTTCGTACATGTATCATAAAGACTCAAAAACTACCAGACCGATTTCCTTGGACATTTTACAAATTGTTCTGTTTAGAGTAAGGAATGTTTAGAACGCTTGAATCTTCTTCTTCTTCAATATATATATACATAAAAGTCAAATTTCGTATGTGTTTACCCTATATACTTTACTACTCATCATCGCTGCCATCGCATGCGTATCGGTGATAATCAATCAGAGAATATAATTATTTGTTTTGAAATAAATATATTATCCCAGGATTGCTAAAATAATTCTTCTTTTAATAGATCTGACGATCTGTGACACAGAAATCATGTCTCCTCGGATGTTAAGTGGTCTTCCGGGTGGACGGTGTCCGGAGGGGATTTCGTAAGCGGTTGTATATGGATGTCTGTCACTATCCATTCTGGCTACATGGTCCCTCCAGTATCTTCTTCTGAATCTACTCCACCGAACGATATCCTCTATTTCGCAAGTTTTGTCTGCGCTACTTGCGCTAGTTTTTCCAGTAATGGATCTTAGGACCTTCATCTCAGATGTTTTTAAAAGATCCTTGGTTCTTACAGTGTCGGCCCGCGTCTCTACAGCATACGTCAACGATTATTAAAATATAAATTGTCTAGCAATGTATGATAATTGCGTAGCCTTTCACATTGCATTAATAAAGTTTTCTGATTAATGCTTACATCTAATCTTAATAGATGGCGCTAGTGTAGATTGAATTAAAATATGTGAACTGTTCCTCAACATATTAGCATATATACATCTTTCAAAAATAATTGTCAGACGTGGTGGTCGTAAGATGGGCGGAATGGGGAATGTTGTATATAAAGCGATCGCTTAACCCAACCAATGACAGGTCATAAGTCCTGTAAACGTTTCAACTACCACATTCTGTTTCCAAAAAATAATTTACATCTTCGTCTCTATTGAGATACATTTAATCCTTAAATGATTAACCCGTAATGGGTTGAATCCAGTATTTGTCTACAAGTATTTGTAAACTAACTAACTAACCATCACGCCGTCTCCCCGAATGGACTGCCACACTTTTCTTTCCAGACATATTTCTCTCGCTTCCTCAACATTCATACATCGTGTCATGCACGCGCGTCGATTTCTCTGACTCCTCACATGGCCGACATTCAATATTTGATTTATTTGATCGTGCCACGTTTTCCTCGGTCTTCCACTATTTCTGGTTCCATTTACATCATTAACATATAATTTTTTTACCATTCTTTCTTCATGCATTCTTTCCATACGTCCAAACCATCTTAATGATCCTTTCATTATTTTGTTCATGACACCATCATTCGCACCCCATTCACTAGTATTTAAGTATTTGTATACATTAAAAAAAAAACAAAAATAATCCAATCCCGATAATATTTGAAAAGAGATATTTCACGACGGATGAAATCGGAGAGTACGCACGCACATTAAAAAGTTTTTCGACCCCGGCGTAGCCCCCTTTTCATAGATTCGGGCGGTATGTACTGCTTTCATCCCCATCTCTCCCGTGCTAGCCGGCGCGCTGGTGTAGGTGTCTCGCGCCTGTGTTGAGAATAACAGCCGCGAACAGACGGGGTGGCTGGCGACCTACATACACTGGAACAGAGCGCGCCACACGTGACAGGGGAAGTCGATTTGTTCGCGGGGTGAAACGCGCACGAGGTAAATTTATATAAAAAAAATATGAGGTATAAAAATATATCCAAATCATTTTTAACGGAAATATATTAATTTCCATGAGAATAAGGAACCCACAAGCCATCTAACTAACCATCACGCCGTTTCCTCGGAGGGGTAAGTAGAGAGAATGACCGCCGCACTGCTGTCTTGACATATTTCGCTCGCTTCCCCATCACGTCGATCTCTCAGTTTTCTCGCGTGGCCGACATTCAATATTTGATTGATTTGATCGTGCCACGTTTTCCTCATTCCTCGTTTACAACTGTCTTCATGTGTCCAAACCATCTTAATGACCCTTTTATTATTTTTTTTTTAATAATACCTTCATACACATAGCATTTATTCCTTATATTTATTTGTATTTGACACTCCATCGTGTATAGATTTATCACACATTCGTGAAGAAATCTCATTTCTACTGCATTTGTCCCCTTGTTTTATCTATGGAAGGATACTAATGTATTTGAAGCCATTTATTATTTCTTGAACAATGATGTAAAAGCGTAGATTTTCACGGTTGGCAGCAACATGTTTGATGTGTTTTTGGGTAACACCGTGATAACTCCTTCTCGACCGACGTTTCGGAGATCGTTGCAGTCTCCATCTTCAGGGTAATGAATGTGATATGTGTTGTGTCTGCTTAGGTACTTCACCGTTGTACCATGTCGCCGGCAGTGTGTACGTGTGAGACCGGCGGACCGTGTAGCACGGACTCTTTGTCTCACACGTACACACTGCCGGCGACATGGTACAACGGTGAAGTACCTAAGCAGACACAACACATATCACATTCATTACCCTGAAGATGGAGACTGCAACGATCTCCGAAACGTCGGTCGAGAAGGAGTTATCACACGGTGTTACCCAAAAACACATCAAACATAATGATGTAAAACTCTATATTAAATAATTAATACCAATAAAACCGTCTGTTTTCTAGAAGTATTACAATATAATAGTTAATGGGACTGACATGTTTCGCCTTTATACGGAATTATCAAATGTCTATTCGATGATGCCTTAGCAAGGCAAAACATGTAATTCGTATGACTAACTAACTAACCATCACCCCATTTCACTGGAGGGGTAGGCAGAGAGGATGGACCGCCACACTGTTCTGTCCTGTCATAACTCTCGCGCCTCTTCCACATTTAAACACCGTAACATGCACGCTCGTCGTTTGTTCCTACTTCGAACATGGCCGCCATCTAATAATTGATTAATTTGGTCATGCGATGACTTCCTTGACTTTCCTCGATTTATTTTTCCGTTCACACTACTTGTATATATATCTTTTTAAACATTATTTCCTCATCCATTCGTTCCATACGTCCAAATCATATTAGTGACCCTTTTAGGACGTATTCAACAGCATTACATTCTTTTCTTGCTTCATCATTAGATAATAATTAAATACCATATTTTTTTTAAATACTTCCACTTTTGTCTTTATTTCGACAGCGACCGGTATTGCCGGGCCCGCTGGCATCGACAGATCTAGACCAGTCTGTCGATTCCAGCAAGCCTGGCTAAACCGGTCGGTGTCGAAATAAAGACAAAAGTGGAAGTAGTTAAAAAACATCGTTTTATTTAATTATTATTTAAAATGAACTTCCATCAAGAGATTTCAGTAAAATCATTTGATTATCATCATTAGATATTCTATCATATATTGTTTTTACGGATATTCTTCCTAGTGACCTCATTTCTACGGTATTTATCCTTGAATGTTACCAATATTTGCAAATACCCGCAATTGCGGGTTAATCATTTTTAAGGATTGATTGTATCTCAATAGAGACGAAGATGTAAATATTTATCCTAATTAAGGTATTTATCCTACTTTCATCCTTCTTCTTGTTCTTCTTCTTCAAGCTTCACTTCGATACATCATATTAAGTATAATAAAACTTCTAGAAAATAGACGTTTTTATTCGTATAAAGACTTTGGAAGTCGTTAATTCCGCCGTCATACGGAGTCCTCCTCGAAATATCGCGTTATTGGTGTATAGTATGATCGCGGGTAGTGCATGTACTCGTATTACTCATGGAGGCGGTATCGCGGGACTATGGCAATGGGCACAGTCTGCGGCCGGCCGGAAGGGATGTTTGTTGAAAGCGGCATGTGCTCTCGCGATCCGCGGGCGAGGGCTATGACCGCCGGCACCTCCTTACAAAACCACGCAAGAGTCACTAAAGTAAAAAAAAAATACCGTCATTTCATCATAATATAAATAGGAAAAAAAACGAATGTCGTCATGAAAGAGCACGATAATATTTTGAGAGCGAAAGAGGAATATTTCGAGGGTTCTTTTGCGCGTGCCTTTGAACAAGCGAGAGTGCACATCGTATAGTTATTTTGAAAATTGTTTGTTTTATGACAGTCAAGTTAATTAATTCGAAATGCACAGGATGCGCATGCCCGAAATTTTTCCTGGATTATTAAGAATTTTCTTCTGATTATTGTTGTATTACAGTAGTGTAGAAAGCTAAAGGCGAACAATTTGGTGTTGTTAATCGTGAAATTTTTGACGTGTATGAAAAAAAAAATTGTTTAACTTATTACGATTGTATAGTGAACCTAGTTTTTAAAAGGTAGAAATTTTTTACTACCGTGAATATTTCACGGTTTGCAATTAGTTATTTTTAAACCATGGTTCTTCTCGGATGATCCATATTATTATTATTTTGTTGAATCGAAAAAATAAAGGACCTGCCACACTTTTCTTTCCTGACATATTTCTCTCGTTCCTCAACATTCATACACCGTGTCGTGCACGCTGATTTCTGCGAATCCTCACGTGACCGACACATAAAATTTGATCGTGCCACGTTTTCCTCGGTCTTCCTCTATTATTTCTTTGGTTTGTATGGTAATAAAAGCTCCAATTCAATTATGTAATAGTCATAGGTCGCATTCAACGTATATTTTATCTTTTTTTATTCTTAACCGCCCTACCTTTCCGAGAAACGTGCAAAAAGCAGGTTTTTTATTAATGAAATTTAATTATATATAATTTTTTTTTAATTACGAAACGTCAAATACTCGGCCGCACACTTCCCCTGCCCCTTGTAAAACTATCATATTTATGAAGACTTGTACTCAAGTGTTGTTGCCACACGCGCGTATCCCTAACAGTTTGTACATTTTATGTATATTAGTATATTACTTTTTCTCAAGCGCGTACGTGATACGAGATAGCGCAGAATGGTACAGTCAAAGTGAATGGTACGTTCAAATACGTCTTGGACTTGGATCTTCTGGCTTACAGAGGTTCAGCTCATGTGGCTATTCCTCTTACGTCTGATGGGAACATTGTTGGAAGGTGATTTGGTGGGTTGTAGGGTGGTTAACTCTTAGAATCCTATACACTGCATTTGCAGTGGCGAAAAAGCGTGCCCGCGGTCCTTTACACTGCAATTGCAGTGTTAGATCTGTACTTGGTTTTGTCATCATGTAACATCTCTACCAGTTAGTTTAAAACAAAAGTAAAAATGTCATTTCGTCAAGTATGGTCTTGGCTTCATGTTGGCATTCACAGATTTTTCTTTATACTCAGGGTTTAATTTAAATAAATATTTTTTGTCAGATGTAAATCGTACGGGCTGAACTGGAATACTAACACAGTCACGCGCGGGCTTGAGTGTATGGCGGTACGAGTCAGATTTCAATGTTTTCGTTATCTTTAGGGTGCCCATATGTTATGGACGAGAACCGAGAGCAAGAAACTGTTTAGATTATTCTAAATGGTAAAGTTTGTAATGTATTGCTTGAAAGGATGTGATTTGAAAATATGTGTAATCTGACAGTTTTGGTATTTATAACTACGATTGTGTTAATTTAAAAAAAATTTAAGAATTAACGTTTTGGATTTCCATTCCATCCAAGACGATTTTTTATGAATTAAAAAAATATTTTTGTTGGTTAATTTTTTTTCGATATGTTTCAAAGAATTCATTGGAAAAAATTATAAACGGTATGAAAAATTATATAATTATATCGATATGTTTCGAAGGTTATATATAGGTATAAAACCATCCAAACATGTCGAGATAAATAAAGTAAGAAGTGGAAAAATTATTGTTTTAATTTATTAAAAATTGATGACAGTGTTATTTCAATAATTTAAATTTTACCAATTGATAATGATGAGATTGAAAGATTTTTCTTAAAAAAATATATTTTTATTATTTGAAATTTCTTGGTTGAAATTGTAAAAAACGAAAAAAAACATTAAGACTAACCGGATGACATTTCTTGCGTAATATTCCCTTGACTCCTAATACAAAAAAAAATCGTTGTTCTTGGAATTTTACGTATACGAGAGTATATCACAACGCCCGCCCGAAACAAGTCCAAACACGAACAACTTGTGGTCACCTACTCGTATGTTTACACAGCGCGGCTGCGATAGTGTGTGTGTACGCGGCAATAATTTCGTAGTGTTTATTTAAAAATTCTATAATTAATTACCGAAATAGTAACATGATATTCAAAGGACTCATTATTTTAGTGAGAAGTACGTTCTCGGGTCTTGTGAAAGAATTTTTACGATAATCCATATCGTTGATTAGATATGAGTGTTTCTTTTTGTGGATGCTGCGTAATATGGTATTTTTTTAGATAAAAACACTTAAAAAAACTTGTTTAAGTACTGAAAGTACATCTTTTATTATTTATAAAGATAGATTATAAGTTAATAGTTCATTTGGCATTTTTATTTTTTCGTTGAAAGTCTTATTTTACTCATAATTAATTATTGTATGAGAGCGTTCGGAATGTCAAAATTTACGCCGTTCCAGGAGGACAGTTATTGAAAATTCGCCCAGTGTCCTAAGGGTTAATTTCCCTCCAAAATATTAGTATGAGCCCCGCTGTAAGCCTGCGCTTGTAAGCTAGCAGCAGAGGTGATGTTGGAGAGAAATCGGAACTAGTAATTAATTGCATTGCTGATGATGCAATCTTGGAGGGTGCTCCCGCGACGGTAGCCCTCTCCCCGGGTGAGGGGTACCTACGCGGTCTGAGGTCTGAGTGTCGTCTGCCCGCCGCGCGGCCCGCGCATGCCCGGCGGCCACCTGCCCCGCGCCGGCGGGAACCATCGCGCCCGAGCCCCGCTCGCAAGATGCACACAACAGCCACCTGCCTTTTTTTGACGAAATAATATTTATCCGCCGTTTAATTCGTCAGTCTATCGAACGGCGGCGCGCGGTCGCCATTCGAATTTCGAATATTGCGCGCTTTTTTTTCATTAACATGTGTATATTCATTATCGCGCCGCGGATTAGCGCGCTCTTTTGTTTATTGTTTCTATTTTCTTTGTGATTAACGGCGATTAGTTTAGTTTTGTTACCGGTCCTGGTGACACCAGAGCTAAGGAGTAGTACCTGACTAGTTCGCGGGAACCTTTTAAATGAAATGGAAACGAAAATTATGTGACATGTTCGCTGGTAACAAATACAAACATACTTTGATGTTTTTTTTTTTAAATATATCTGTGTCATACGTTGGAATGGCGTACAATCTGTGTTGTGCTATGCATGAACTGTCAATGTTCGATCGTTTGCGGAGACACTGATTTCAAATATCGATTTTATCTGTTTCTCTTGTTCATTTTTTTATAATCGATGTGTTTTATTTTATTATCGACAAATCAACTTACGAGATTCTTTTAGATTTATTTGATGTATATAAAACAAATGAATATACGAATAAATAATGCGTACACTGAGCGAATGGAGCATGTAATGAAGGTATACCTAGAAAACGTCAATTTATAAAAATCAACCGCGTTATCAACACGTTAATTTAGAAGATACAAGTGATGTAGTCGGGATATATGACTTATATTTTTTTATACGTATATACGGACCATATTTTTTTCATTTATCACAAAACGGCGTTTCAGTTATAATAGTTAAATAATAATGAAATAAAACGATGGTTTTAAATAACTACTTGCACTTTTGCCTGTGTAATAGTTAACTAATAAAATAATAATAATAAAAAAATGTAATTTTATTTTTATTTTTTTCCATGGAGTAATTAAATTTTATTGTTTATAAAGAAATTCTACTAATAAATTGTAATAACTATCATTACCATTTTATATTATTTTATTAACATCACAAATACGTTTGTGAGTGTAATGTCTTGTTTGTATTGTAAAGTAAGTGTGCATGTCACTATGGTGATATTATCAGCATTGTGAATAATTTCATAGTTGCGATTATCTGTATTAGGAAAAGGGTGACCATACGTTTACAAATGTGTTTATATTTTTGCAATATTAAACACAAATTAAAAAGTCTTCGTTTCAAGTAGTGACTAGTGACATCTTACAGATAGACGTGCGTATTTTCTGTTAAATAGTACATTATATATTATCTTGAGATTACACATTTATTCCAATACACAATCATTTTAGTATTTTGATTATTATATTATTGAACATTACAGTTTATTTACAAAGATAGAAGAAGAAGAAGATTCAAGCCACGGTCTAAACACTCATGGCACTAATCAGAACAATTTGTGAAATTTTCAACGAAATCGGTCCAGTAGTTTTTGCGTTTATAGGGCACACATATACGAACATTACGTTTTATTATGTTTAATATAATATACTTTAAAATTTTATACTAATTTAATAAAAAAAATTAAAAAAAAACGGTTTCGCTAGGCTAGCTGACATCGACAGATTTGTCATGCTAGCCTGTTAGCCTTGCGAAACTGGTCACTGTCGAAATTAATACATTAATTGGAAGTAGTTACTTAAAAAAAAACATCGTTTTATTTAATTATTATTTCAAATCGTTAGATTAACCTTTAAATTATATAAGCAATATTATTTTCTTCATCTGAATTTTAAACCACGAAATCATTCGGGTTATTACGTATTTTGCCGTATTTTTCGTTTGATCTCGTTGGTAACCATGGTGTTTATTGTACATTGTACAAGCCTTTCTTTCTTCTGCCTACAGACGTAAAGCTACGTGACTCGGGCAACGTTACATAAGACCGGAAGGTACCCCTGCCTTACCCACCCACACGCGCGTTTAATGTTTACACGACCTGTAAGATTTCCCATTGACAAATTTTTTACTTTGTTCATTAATTTGATTAAAAAAAATATCAAGGCAAAATATTTCTTGGGGTGTTACGTAAGGCCTCTTTGATTTTATAAACAATCATGTTTAAATTAATTTAATATAATCGAATGATTTTACTGAAATCTTTTGATGTATTTATAAACGTTAATTTTAAATAATAATGACGTAAATTCATGTTTTTTAACTGCTTCCACTTTTGTCTTTATTTCGATAGCGACCGGTTTCGCCACGCTCGCTAGGATCCACAGACTAGTGAAAGTGTTATTAACTGACTTATTTTTATTTAAATTTCATAAATAATTTTTTTTTAAATTTCAATTGTATCCGTGTTTTCTGTCTAGAATTCTACTACCTCATAGGTTCCCAAAGTGGGGAAATTTGGGGGCTGTCGATAATTTTTTTTTTTTTTAACTACATAAAATATTCTGAAACTCTTTATTACATATATGGAGTACACGTGTATCCATTTTGTTACAAATCAAATTTTTCTATAAAATTCCCTTAAAAACAAAACTGTTTTGTGTGTTTTTCTGATATGATAATAAAAGTAAGCAATCTTCACGCATACTCTTGTAAACGTCAGTTTTCTAGAAGTTTTATTATATTTTATGGGAATGACATGTTTCGCTCTTCTAAGGCATTATCAAATATCATATTTGATAAGGGCCTTAGAAGGGTGAAACATGTCATTCCCATTAAATATAATAAAACTTCTAGAAAACTGACGTTTTCATTGGTATAAATTATTTAATATGTAGTTTTACATCATTGTTCAAGAAACAATACATACTCTTGTAGTTGCATATTTTTTTTACGAAATAAAAAAAATAAACATGAATTGATAAATTGGTGGCAGTATATTAGATTCATCCTTCTCATAAGGGTTATATTTTATCTTTTTTATTTTGTTTATAGGAGGAAAATTTCCTAGGGGGTATTAAAAAAAATTGTTATTGTAATAATATGCTAACATTTAAATTGACGTTTTCGTGATGTAATCACCCCAAGACACGTTTTAAATCTAAAATGAACGGTGGATGTGATATTCGCTATTATGCATTATTTATTTTTTTTCTGAAAAAGAGGCCATGGTCAAATAAGTTTGGGAAACTGTGCTGTCCACTAACCTATTGTTGAATTATATATCTGATAAAAAAATTGCGGGTAGGTACTTTTTATTAAAACTTTTTAGCGTCTGTCGAAAGATGTTAACGAACGAAGGATGTTGAAGGCTGGCCTAGTAAACCACCTGTGAGCGTCCACGGCGAGTGTGAAGGTGGAAGTCGCGTTACAGGATATAGGCCCCGCCCCTGGTGTTAAACAGGTGGCGCGCCACTCGCAGATCTGATCTCGATCACCTCGGCTATCCTGCTCTCCTAATTTATAACTATCATGGATCAGGCTGATCGCTCTAGGACGGCGAACCTCAATTCGGCACAATATAAACCCAATTTTTTTTAATTTCTTCTATTCAAGACAACTGTTTTTAGACCCATATAGTGGAACATCAATTAAATAGACAATATGTGCACCATCTAAAAAGAACAATTTGGGTTAAATTATTTTTATTTTGTTATTTTATTTTATATCATTGTATTTTATATTATTTTATTGTGGATGTTGGACGATCGAAGTGTGCGCGGAAGATGCCTATTGGTGGCGATGAGGTTCGCAACCCATTACACTGCGTCTCCCGCGGGGTGAAAAGAGAAGGATGGAGTGCCGTATCGGTTAAAGTGTGACAGTCCATTCTTTCTGCCTACCCTTTCGGGGAGATGGCGTGATGGTTAGTTAGTTAGTTACTCGTACATGACAAAATCTTTTGTCTATATTTAACTAACTAACTAACCATCACGCCGTCTCCCCAAAGGGGTAGGCAGAAAGAATGGACTGCCACACTTTTCTTTCCTGACATATTTCTCTCGCTTCCTCAACATTCATACATCGTGTCATCCACGCGCGTCGATTTCTCTGACTCCTCACATGGCCGACATTCAATATTTGATTTATTTGATCGAGCCACGTTTTTCTCGGTCTTCCTCTATTTCTGGTTCCATTTACATCGTTAACATATAATTTTTTACGATTCTTTCTTCATTCATTCTTTCCATATGTCCAAACCAATTCTTTACAGCTTCGAAGAGATGGACATCTAATAACCCATTTCTTCAGATTAATTAGGGGATACTTCGAGAACTCGGCCGTACTGGAGGATGTTGGTCTTTTTGTCCCCGATAGATATCTCCGACAGCGACAGCACAGATTGTTTTACCTACCGGCCGCCAGAACCAATCTGCCTCTGGTGACACCAGTGGGAAGAGCAATTAGTCTGCTGAACGCGGTCTCCTCGGAGATCGACGTCTTTCATGTTAGTGAAAGTACGTTCAGGGGGCAAATACTATTGACTTTAGAAAGTATCTTGTCTTCCTAATGTCGAACCATCTCTAATGCGTTCCTGGTACTTTGTTGTAATATTTTTATGATATTTTACCTGTACTTAATAGATGCCTTAAACATTTTCCTGTTTGTAATGTCTATTAATTTAATAAACTGATTTGATTAATTATTTTGTTCATAACACCATCATTCGCACCGCATTCACTTCTTTTATTTTCATTCGACACTCTATCATACACAGAGTATCCACACATTCGTCTAAGAGATCTCATATATTCTACTTTCATCCTTTTTTTTGCCAGTTCCGTTCTTCGCTTCCATACATACGCTTCCATATTTTAATATGTAAAATCAGACAAAAAAAAATACAAATTATACAGCGTTAAAACTCTGATGTGCAGACGATAAAAATGAGCATAGACGATTTGACAGCTTTCGTGGTAGAGTGGCAACAGCTATGACTGCCACACCGAAGGCTCCGGGTTCGATTCCGAGTGATGAGTGTAAACAAAAAATCGCGCTGTCTTTGTGCTGGTAGAATTCACGTGACAATAAAATGGCAATAGATTTACTCCACCTATAACATGTCATGATAATTAATAGCTAAAAATTCTACACAGTAATTGGGTTAAAATAATATATTGTATACAAAAATGTGGACAGCAACAGGAAACTGCCACATTAAGCCCAAGTGGCATCCTATGAACCAGCAAGATTTTAATATTTTTTGCTGCAAATCAATCCCTAGAATTAAAACTAAAAAATAAAGGTTTAGATTGTTTTGGAAATAAACTTGAAATTCCGATAAAAAATGGTTAAATGCTATGGTCTCTTCTACGAGTACTATATAACTGTGAAACTTGGACTCTGAAAATAAAAGTAATGAATCGCTTGGAGGTGTTTGAGATGTGGTTATACCGCAAAATCCTCTTTATACCGTGGACCGATAGGGTCAGCAATGCAAAATTGAGCTGTTCTTGAGTGTGAAGGTTAGAAAGGTCAAATATTTGGGGCATGTGCTAAGGGGAGAATGGCAAAATGGAGGTTTGAAGCAGAGGACATGAGGAGTTGGAGGCGAGGGAATAATGGAGACTAAGGCTCGATATGGGCTGTAGGCCATTGAAGAAAAAGCTAAGGGGAGACAAATATCACCTCCTTCAGTTTATAATCATGGAAAATATAAGGGATGGCGGGGAGTTGGCAGAAGCCAGTTGTCCTGGCTGCGGAATATACAGGATTGGGAGGAACGAGAAGAATTGAAAACCTGTTACAAATAGCTCAGGATAGAGATGCTTTCGATGCAATGATCACCAACGTTGGGGGGACCTGACATGGTACCAAAAGTAGTAGAAGATGGTTTGAACATGGATAAAATTATTTTTTTTTAACACTAATAAAATGCGATATGAATGTGAAGTCAAGAGAAGCACATCAAGACAAGAAGTGTGGCAATGCGAATCGATTGATCGTACATTTACGCATAATATAATTAATAAATAATTTGAGAGTAATGCGACTATCTGCGGGAGAATCGCGTGTCGGTAGGTACAGCGGCTTATCGGGAAATGTATTTTTAGTTTCGCAAGTTTATTGTGCCGATTCCGCTTTGGCGGAAACCGCTTATCTTGGCGTTCTCTCTCGTTTGACGAGATGCCCGTTTCGCGCCACGATTAATCAATCACACTCTATCGTTTATTATTTTTTATTTTCTTTATTTTATTGCGAGGATTATATTAGCGGAGGCATGTATGAGATTCTATTTGTTTATTTCGCAAATGGCGAGATTGATAAAATATAAGACACTTCTAAAACATTATTTTTACTGAATATGCGGTTATGATATGAAAACGGAATCTTTATTTCTTTCATCACACTATTGTCCTGTTAAAATATATCTTTCAATAATAATAATAAAATTTATTATTGCGATGTGATATTTATTATTTTGTCTTTTCAATGGTCATGTCGAGATTTACAGATATCAGTGCCTCGCACAAAACACACCGCGAGCAAAGTTTTCCATCTTCCTGCTTATCGCACTAATTACGCTCAGAGCGCGGCAACGTATCGAATTTTCGACAAATACAATTAGCATTTTGGAGACATCGAAGTTGCAGGAAAATGATCGAAGCAACCTTTCGGCGTGGATGAGACCATAATATTATAATATATTACTTTTTTTGAATTTTTCTTTTTATTTCCACTACTATTATTATTTTGAACTCTTAAATATTTTGTTTAACTCATTGTGTCTTAGTTTAACTTCAATTTCGTTTCATACTGTCGTCTGTTAACTATTATTTGCTTTACTATAATTGGTCTTACTTTATTTTTTTAAGTGTTGTTTTCTCTTATATATTATTGGTATCGCTGTATGGTTACCCTTAATAAATAAATAAAAAATATCGATTTAATCCACGTTGCAATTAGCAATCCACATTTACTAACTATCTAATCATCACGCCGTTTCCTCTGAGGATGGACAGCCACGCGATTCCATCCTGACATATTTATCTAGTATCTCCAACATTCTTTTTGCATAGCATGCACGCACGTCTTTTTTTCGATTCCTTTGCAAGGCCGACATAAAGATATATGATGTGCCACGTTTTCCTCGATTTCGTATTCCATTTATCTCTAGAGGCTCATCCCTTGTGGCTAATTCATTCATCTTACGTCCGATGTAAACATTGTTGAAAATGTGATTTCGTGGGTTGTTGGTTTATGTGGGAGTTTTATCTGTGCGATCGTCTGGAGTGTTCCTCTGAAGGAGGATATATGGCCGAGCCATAGAGGGCTCCCTCCGCTTACCGAAGCTGTTATAGGCGGCACCTTTCGTCAGCTTCACTCGAGCACTCCCTAGACCCGTCCCCCGTCCATGCGGGACTTACGTTAAAAAATAATAATATTTAAAATATATGTTTATTTGCAACCAAGGGGGATCCAGACCACATTTAAGCTACGCACAATAGAAAAGTTCAAATCAAATCCATCTATTTGATTTGAACTTTTCTATTGTGATATCCGGCCACAGTTTTCTAGATTTCACGTCTAAGCTGAAAACCCGCCCCTTTATACTTAAATTACCTGATTTAATTGTTATGTTTTTCAATATATATTTTTATTAAAATTTTCTATTCGATCGTGAAAATCGGATGCAGTGCTCATTCTAGATTATGGAGATAAAACATGTTTCAATGCGCTTTTGCAGGTAATTAATACAAACGAAATCATCTGTTTTCTGTTCATTTTTCGAAAGGCATGTTCGCTTATCTAAGGCATTATCAATTGTTTGATAATGCATGGCGAAACATATCAATCCCATGATATAAAAAAAACTTCTAAAAAACAAACGTTTTCATTCGTATTAATTGTTTAATATATAGTTTTACAGCATTGTTCAAGAAACAATAAATACGCCTAAAAGCTAAGCTTTAAAAATAGCATACTATTTGTCTTTTTCTTTTTTATATACTTTGTATATACAACACTAACATTACATATCAGACATGTTTCGGACAACCGGTCCTTCTTCAGTGATACATATTTAAAATATTATAAAATTGTTTACAAATATGAACAGTTTTGACAGATATTATAAATATTTTGGAACGTTTATGCTTTTGTTATAACAAATATTATGAATCAATTTAAAATTTAAAATAATAATTTTAAGTTCTTATTGGGGTTCAGGTAATTACTTACAACAAAGGAAATAAATCAAAGCATACTCTTATTATACCTACCTCGGCTTGCATATTCAACCTGCCTTTGGTGACATCTGTAGAGAGAGCAATCAATTAATTAAATATGAAATCATTTTTATTTCATGGATTATACTGCCTTCTCAACATCGCTTTTGCGCTTCTGAGTTGACGTGATCTCAAATTGATTGTTCTTATAAAATAATCGTATTATATTATAGAGCGAATAAAGCGGTGCGGTTTCGTACGCAAATTCAATGTTTAGAAACTCGAGAATCGCTCCCCCCTCTACGTTAATTAATTTCACGTCTGCGTATTTCCTTGTAATTGTCAATTTGCCACGTCCCCTCCCGCCTCAATTGGACCGCAAAGCGAGCGCCTGGCGTGAAAGTGTATACAGTATCGCACATGGAACATTGTATTTTAGACATAGCAGATGTGTACTCTCGGGCGAGGTGCCCTTTACTGTCGCCGCGCGATCCGTCATCCGCAGATTAGCCAGTGGACGAAATCGATTTCGACTTTCATTGCCTAATTTTTAATCATTGTACTCAAATTATCTCATTAAAATTTTGATTTGAATATTTCAACATTTTCCATCTACTCTGGCGTGATTTATGATTGTAGGCACGGTGGATAGAACGCCATGCTAATGTGTCAGTTATGTATTAACCTTTATCTTGCTGCGCTAAAAAAGTCAATACTTTACGGTACTGTGTACTTACTGCACATTTCAAAATGAATGGTACCCCTGACCACAAGACAAACTTATGTATGGATGCGAAGCATGGAACTGGCAGAAGAAGGATGTGAGCAGAATAAATGCGGTAGATATGAGGTTCCTAAGATGTATGTGTGATAAAACGATGTACGAAAGAATCTCAAATGCTGATATAAGAAAGGAATGTAGAGCGGAAGAAGGCATTATGAACAAAATTATGAAAGGATTGCTGCATTGGACATATGGAGTGCATGAATGGAGAAAGAATGGTTAAGAAAGTATACATTAATGATGTAAATGGAGTACGGGGTCGAAGTAGACCTAGGAAAACATGGCATGATCAAATTAATGTAAGAAGTTGAAAGAATCGACATGCGTATATGACTCGTTGTATGAATGTGGAGGAATCTAAAAGGGTGTTTCAGGAAAGAGTAGTGTGGCGGTCCATTTTCAAATGTTGTTCAAAATGAAATTTTAAATCAAAAAGAGTATCATATATAAACAATCGTCATGTCAAAAGTGATTAATTTTTTTTCTAAAGCAAACGCTCATGATATGTGCCTTAGGGTGTCTTTCTGTCTTTCTCACGTTCCGAATATTATAATAGTGAGAGTGCGACGTCAATAGTATGCTTTTCACTTTCTTTTCAAACAACAAAACCTTACTGACAGTTAGTTGTCTTTCTAGTTCATGCCAATACATATAGATTTAGCGAATGTGAGATGTAAAATGCGTGCTAGATGATCACGTTGTATGATTGTAGAGGATTTCATCATCAGGATTTTGTCCAATGTGTGTATTTTCATATGGAAATTTAAAATGTGATATTTTGACCTCCCCATTGGGATGGCATAGAATTCCCTTATCAGCTCTTCATCCTTCATTATCATGCTACGGAGATAACAGAATTTTATGTTATTGTCATTTACATATACAGGGTAATTCACTATTATATATATAAAGAGATATGGTTCTCTATGTGGAAGGAACAAATATAAAATACTCTGGTGCGGACACAAAGAAAAATTACATCAAATATGACACAAAGAATACTATAATATTTTTTATTAAATATTTATTCCGACATATTTTATTTTTGTGTTCAACAGGTCATTGGAACCTAATTACTGTATACAGTTTGTTCTTAACGTCATTTTATTGTCACGTGAATTCTAAAGACAGTGTGAGAATAACACTGCCATCTCCGGGAATCAAATCCGGGACATTCGGTGTAGCAATCATAGCTCTTGCCACTAAGCCACGAAGGTCGTCAAAGGGACCAAATGTAAGAACTAAGAATGATTGAAAATGACTTAAAACAGTGTAAATAGGAGTAAATGACAAGGAAGGGTGACGAAAATATGGCTTTATTCTTCTTTTTCTTATTAGCTCTAGGCCTAGGCCTGTTTTGATTTTATTCATTTCTCTTTGTTCTCGGCTTCTCTTACGCACTGTCTTCCCATGACGGATATAACATTATTATTAATACAAATGAAAATGTCTGTTTTCTAGAAGTTTTATTATAAATTTATGTGAATAAGATGTTTCGCCTTTCTAAGGAATTATCAAATGTCAGATAACATCATCAGCCTATCTTTTCTGGTACCGTCCCACTGTTTTTATTTATTTATTCTACGGCTCTATTTCAAAACTGGCTTCGTTAAACTTATTAAATTCTGAGAGTAGTCAATCGAAGAGCATGTATTGTGCAATGTATGAATGTAGCAGTAGTATGATGATAAGTTAAATTAATCTTATTTATTTATAAATACAGTTGTTTTCGAAAGTTAATGAAACCATCTCAAAGATACTATTGAATTCATAAAATAATCATAAAAAAACATTTTTTTTATTGTCGTAGAAATACCAATTTGGCGTGCAAATTGTTTTTCCATTCGGTTGTAACACTACAGTTTAGAATAAACCTGTATTAATGCATGTTTTATGTGTGCAAATCATTGTATTGTGCTCTTTTATGTGTGTGGGTAGAGAAAGTGTTAATACAATGCATAGTATTATAAGTATCACAAGCAGACATTTTTTACTTACTTCCAGTGCAAACGCCTATGATTCATATTTTAAATAATTTTCTTGGAAATAGTTGACTTAAATATGTCGGAAAACTTCTGATCTTACCATCTTTGTGGGTCCATTAGCCAAGTCTAGTGCTCCCCCTATCCGATACATACCTTCAATATTAATGATATGATGAAAATTTTCAAATTGGTCTCCGCACAAGTGTGTCCTAAAATATTTCATCTTTAAGGCATTCATAATTAAATCTAAGACTATAATATAATCGGAAAATCTTAATTTTTGTGCATTGATCTAGGGAAATTTTTAGAGAAAAATAAATATCCAATATTTGGGTTCTGAGAACCTGTCAAAGTTTAGATCAAGATTCAATACTCTTCTTCTTCCTCAGCCTATTCCCGTCCTCTCCTGGACGAAGGCCTCCTCCATTCGCTTCCATGTCACTCTGTCTTGTGCAGACTGCATCCAGGTTATTCCGACGTGTCTGTTCAGATCATCCTTCCACCGTAGTTGCAGTCGCCCTGCACTTCTTTTTGCCGTCCACGGTCTCCAAGTCGGCAGTCTTCTTGTCCACTTTTCATCTTAACTTCTGGTTACGTGACCTGCCCATTGCCATTTTAGAATTGCCACCCGGTGGATGATGTCAATGACTTTTGTTTTTTCTCTCACCGTATCGTTTCCAACTCTGTCTCTTAGGCTTTTTCCTAACATGGCTCTTTCCATGGTTCTTTGGGTCACTCGTAGTTTCTCGGCACTTTGTTTGGACAATGTTACAGTTTCTTTGTACTCACTTCATATTCAAGTATTTCAGGAAATAAGGAAGTACTTCAAAACTCACCTTTTCAAATTATCCCATTCCTTAATGTTGATGGACTGCGTCATGTGCAGCCATCATAATAAATATGTTTATTTATAACATGGAATGTTTTCTATAGCGCCCTTCAGATGATTAATTCATAAAAATGGCAGTTTAGAAATTGAATAATATTTTGGAAACTTTGTATTTTCACAACGCTTTTTTACACTTATCACAAACATGTCAGGCCACAGACATCCTTAGTATAGAAATATTAACAATAAAATGAGACAAAATCATTACCTTTATACTAAATGAAAGGGGAGAGGGGGATTAGGTTTAGAAGTAGGCTTAATCGTTATTTAGTTAGAATTGTGGGACAAAGGGAACAAATCAACTATTGGACTTGAAGTTAAGGTGGTTTATAATATCATCCAATTTATTGTAATTGTTCTCTCAATCTTATGATTGTTTTCATAGTCCATTTTCAATAAGATGTTTTATCATCTCTCTGTCTCCCTGTTGCTCGGGCTGTTGCATTTGATGCATATGATTGACCCCAATTGACTTTCTTGCATTTCTGCTCAATGTCTGACTATAATTCGGTACATAAATATATTGGAGTGTGGACACATTATATAATACTTTATTATAAGAAATGTCCTCCCCACTACCACCATGCCCCATGGTGACAGGCAGAATCAAGGTGTTATCTAAATGGGTCGCTGGCAGTATAATACCTTCTTGATTAGATTACTTAAAGATTGCAAATTATAATATGCTATGCATTTTATTGAATATTGCAATTACTTTTTGTATTATTTCTACAACCTAAAATGGCCGTTTACAATGGATTTCTGGTTCCAAACCCCATGTATGAAAGTGAAGCATCGAACTGGCAGAAGAAGGATGAGAGATGAGAAGATAATAAATGCAATAGAGATGAGTTTCCTTAGACGTATGTGTGTTAGAATGATGTATCAAATGAAGAAATGTAGAGAAGAAAGAAAATATTGCAAACAAAATTATGAAACAATCACTGTGTTGGTGTTTGGACATATGGAACGCATGGAAGAAGAAAGAATAGTTAAAAATGTTTATGTTGACGATGTGAATAGAGTGCGGTGTCGAGGAACACGGAGGAAAACACGGCATGAACAAATTAATCAAAATTTAAAGTCAGCAGAAGAAAGGACGTGGATATATGGACTCGCTATATGAATGTGAGGGAGGTTGAGAGTTGTGTCAGTAGAGTAATATTGGAGTCCATTCTCTCTCCCTACCTTATTCGCATTAAATAAAAATATTTTATTATATATTTACATACTTAAACAATTTATTGAAATCGATGTGTGTTTAAAATATATACACATTGAGTTAATTTACACATGCGTATATCACGGAAAACCACAGAAACATAAATAATATGTTTAAAAATACACTGTAATTATTTGTCTTCTGAGATTTTTTTTTTTTAACAGACTAAATATTGAAGTATGGAAATGGATAAAACCAACGTTAAAGTGATGTACTTAATGTTTGTAACACTCTTGCGACAGCCTTGAAATTAGTTATTCTCATAATCGTTAAATTTTTTGCTTGGATTTTATTTCTTCTTCAAAAGTGCGAGCGTACAAAGACGCCGAGTTACATCTCAAGTGTGGAAAGTGTTGGATTTTATATTGAACTTTAAAAAAAAATAGACTAGACAGGAGTGCTTTCCTGCTGCAGTGACGGACTTGTGTGCGAGCGGCAACTGTCTCCGCGGTGTCCAGTGTAGGCAAATGCCAGAACCTAGTGAATATGTGCATAGACTTGACTAATTTGGGTGTAATGGTTGTTTCAGATCTGGAACGACACAATAATCCCCACCTCTCAACGTAAGTACCATTTTTATTCTATACAATAGAACGTCCTTTTTCAGGACGTCAGTTAACCGGAACGTCAATTATCCCGACAAGACGAGATGAAGAAGCGCAAAAAAAAGACGAGGAAATCTTGTCAAAACACCTCGTTTTGCTAAAAGAATGAAGAAAAGTTTGATTATCGGGAAAAATCAGTATTCGAAACACCTCCAATCCCAATTAGTCCGGATAAACGACGTTCTACTGTATTTTAATTTTCAAATACTAACTTTTTATAATTATTATGAATGAATACATCTGTTTTATAGAAGTTTTATTATATTTTATGGCCTAGGTTGTTGTTGATAACTTTGTATTATCACAACACTTATTTACATCGTAAACAGACATGTTTCGGGAAAACAGGCTTCCCTTCTTCTGTGTATAAATGATGAAATTTTAACAATCAAATGACGCGGAGCTACTACTTATATACTCTATAACGAATGGAAAAGTGGTGGAGGGAGAGGGAGAAAATTGAATTTACCGGCTTGTAATTGTTATTGTTAACATTATGTGATAGGGGGAATAAATCTAATATCGGACTAGAAGTCAAATTAACCTGGTTATTTATAATATCCTCATTGTTTTTAATGGCTTTTTTTTATCTCTAAAATTTCTAAATTATTTAAAGCTACATTTCTAGTAGATCTAGTAGTCTTCTATAAACAGAAGAAGGGAAGTCTGTTTTCCCGAAACATGTCTGTATACGATGTAATAAGTGTTGTGATAATACAAAGTTATCAACAAGTTGTTCTAATTTATTATTTCTTTGGATTTTGAGTGTTAAGTTAACATTATCATAGACTAATTCAATAAACCATGAAAGAGTTGAGTAATACAAATAAAAATGTCTGTTTTCTATAAGTTTTATTATATTTTATGGGAATGACACGTTTCCCTTTGCTAAAGCTTTATCAAATGTAGCAAGAGTCAATTGCGCTCTTGTTACTGTGTTAATTAATTACTTCCTTATTATCTTAATTAATTACTGTTTATTTATAGCTATCTCAATTAATATTTAATTACCATATTCTGCTCCATTAACTCTGGTATATAAATAACAACGCATTTGATTCTCGCTACATTTGATAATGCCATAGCATGGCGAAACATGTCATTCGCTTAAAATATACAATAATAAAAATTCTATAAAACAGATGTTTTTATTCATATTACTTATTTATTTTGTAGTTTTACATCATTGTTAAAAAAACAATTAACCAAGAAAGATTTGTTTTAACCAAATTCTGCTAACTTGGATGATATCTGCACATGTTTTATTATTTGGCTTGACTCAATTTGAATCCATTGTTATAGAATGTCATGAATAGTTAGTGGAGTTAAATAATGAAATATTTTATTAAAATCTTCCAGGGATCTTGACCAGGATCTGTTGCTGACCGACAGTGAAGATGAGGCCAGGAAAAGGAAATCTTCGTGAGTATTTTTGTTGCACATATTAATTAACCTTTTTGATACAGAATTTTGTCACACAACCATATTGTGCAATTTCATGTCAAGGTGAATAATATTAATTTACAATCGATTTTATTATGCATCTGGGTTTCACATTTGAGTCCAACTTTATATTTAAATTACATCTACCTAATATTATCACAAGAGCCAACAAAATGATCATTTTCTGACCCCATGGTTAATCGTCAGATCTATGAAGCGCTGGTTCGTAGTATAACATTAAATTTCTTTCTTCTTTCTCCTCGTTTCTTATTATTCGCAGTCAGTTTTTATAATCAAATCAGTTTATTGACTCAAAAGACATTACAAACAGCAAAATGTTGAAGGCATCTATTGAGTAGAGGTAAAATATTATAAAAATACAACATAATACCAGGAACGGATTAGAGATGGTTCGACATTAGGAAGACAAGATACTTTCTAAAGTCAAGAGTATTTGTCCCCTGAACGTACCATCACTAATATGAAAGATGTCGATCTCCGAGGAGACCAGGTTCAGCAGACTAATTGCTCTTCCCACCGGTGTCACCAGATTGTTTCTGTAATCATTTAGCGCCAGGTGTTTCGCTAGTAGGCTTCTTCTTCCTTAATGTCTAGATTCCTCATGTCTCTCTGCCCATTTGTCAGCGAGGTGGTTTGGGGTCTTCCTCTCTCTATCTTCTTAACACCCACAGAAAGACACCTTTTCACGACATGGTCGTAGGGTCTTTTCATTATGTGACCATCATCGGAGCCTTGATTCTGATAATTTTTCAGTTATGGCTGCAACAATGGTACTTCCTCTCACATATTCGAAACGCACCTTATCTTTTAATGTGACTCTTTTTAACTGGCTATATAGTAATCTTGGTGCAACGGCTGTTTTATAAAACTTGCCTTTTTTTTCTTATTGTGTTTTTTGAATCTCACAGAATGCAAGTCCACAATTCATCCAGATATCCCATCCAGATATTGGGTAATGTTCCATTCGGTGGTTTATGTCTCTGATCCTTGGATACTCAGTATAAACTGTTAGCAGAATAATATCTTCTTCTTGTTGTTTCTTTCCTATCGGAGGTTGGATTAGATCGTGGCTATTTCTACTTGATACAGCAGCTCTAAACAGGGATGTTGTGCTGCAAATGAACCACTTCTTCTCCTGACACTTTGTTTTCCATTAATTTTACCTTGAACAACCAGTTGCAGCACTTTGTATTTATCGTTTCTCATAATGTCCCGAAGTATTCCAGTTTCTTGCGGCTTATGTTCTTGACAATTTCTTTTTATTTCTTCATTGGCTGCAGTACTTCCTCATTTGTGACTCTCTCTGTCCATGATATTTTTAAATATTCTACTATGTATCCACATTTAAAAAAAGGCATCCATTCACCAAGGCGTTCGTTATTATTCATATTCTGAACTACCGGGCTACGGCATTTTATTTTATACAGATCTAAGCTGAAAACCCATCTTTTTCAAAATTTAAAACCTGCATATTTTGTTCTATTATATTTTCTAATCGATCGCGAATATCAATCAGATGCAGCGATCACATTTAGGTTTAAAACACGTCTTAATGCGCCCTTGAGGTGATTACATCACAAAAACGGAGCTTTAAAAGTTAACATATTATTATTATTATTTATTAATATCAGAATTGAAATACACAAGTTAACTTCATTAGGTTTTGTGATTTAGCTGGTTAATATGAAACATTGGTATTGTTATATTTATATACATACATTTTACACAATCATTTGTGAATTAGATTTGCACGCATATTTGTTGCGTATTATCCGCCGTAACCAAATTAACACGTACGTATTCCTTGCAACTAGACTGAGCGTATGCGCTAACCGAATCATTATAATATAACACATTCACTACGGGATGATGTCGCGGAACTACAAATGGTCCGGTGGTAGCATCGGTGACATTTTTTTTTATAGATATTTTAAAATTATCGGATCATTATTATTTCAATTACTGAATGGTTTATTTCTCTATTTCCAGCAGTGTGATGGCCACACCGCCCCGCGCCGCTAGCACTTCCGGGAGTGAGTCTTCGTCATCAGACTCTGACTCGGATTCCTCCAGCGATGAGCCAACTAAACCAACAGGTAAAATAAATTGATGGGTTGATTGTCTTATAATTGTAATTGGTTATAGTAAAAGTTGTGATTTTTGCTCAAGTTTTATAAATATCTTTTAGAATTAAAAAAAAACAATATATAGGTGTTTGAAAAACACTCAGATATGTGAACAACGATCTTCATAAATGTTCAAATTAACGCAATTTCTATGTGATGTACATCTGATATTGCCTTAGCAAGGCGAAACATGTCAGTCCCACAAAATATAATAATACTTTTAGAAAACAGACTTTCACTTACATGACATTATGTGAATATATTGTTATTACACCTACCCAGCTCATTATTGTTTTTACACCTACCCAGCTCATTATTGTTTTTGCACCTACCCAGCTCATTATTGTTTTTACACCTACCCAGCTCATTATTGTTTTTACACCTACCCAGCTCAATATTGTTTCTTCAACTACCCAGTTTATTGTTGTTATTACACCTACCCAGCTCAATATTGTTTCTACAACTACCCAGTTTATTATTGTTATTACACCTACCCAGCTCATTATTGTTATTACACCTACCCAGCTCATTATTGTTTTAGAACATGCAAGGCAATGTAATATGATGTGATGAATCATGTTGTGTTTGCAGCAGCAAAGGTGGCCCTGGAGGAGGCGGCGCAGGTGGTGGAGGGGCCTGGGGAGGCGGCGTGTGCTGGCACGAGACCCTCGTGGTCGCTGTCTAACTTTGCTCCCCCGCCCCCGCAGCCCGCAGCGCAGGAGAGTGACTCCTGCTACGACTCCACCAAGGAGGTGGAGACCGTGCTCGCCGCGGCCAAGGGGCAAGACTGAGGTAACAACCCAACACCGCTATTTCTTTAACTCACTTTAAGCCTATTCCTTTATTTACCCTTTAAAATATTTTCTAAGCTTCTTCTTCCTCCTAAGAACGGCAAGAAAGCTTTATATATCGCAGGGGTTACACTAAAAATGACCTATTTCATCTTCTTCTTGCCATTGTGGTGGAAGGTTTGGCAGACTTTGTGTCATTTCCAGGGGCGCCCGGTGTTATGCCTAAGTTCTAAGCTACTTTATTGTTAATTTAAAATTTATTTTGATTAAAAATTTGATATTTGGAAAATCCCCTAGCAAGGCAAAACATAACACTTTCGTATAAAGAACTTAATTTGTGGTGTCTTGACTTCTACCAAAGATATTTTTATAAAGTCATATCCTAAATTAGCTTCAATGGGAGCGAAACCAGTTGGTACTAAGTGGTGTTAAAACATACCGGTCTCAAAACTAACGCATTCATCGATATTCAATTCTTCATGTATAGTAAAACAATAAATATTCTTGTATTCCTAATTACTGTTTTAATTTCCAGATGTTGTTGTCGGGTCTTTCGGAGTCGGAGGACAGTTCTGACGATAGAAGAACCAAGGATAGGCGCAGTATGGTGGGGTCCAGCTCCGAGCGCAGCCGCACCAGCCGCACCAGTCGAGGCCGCCCCCCGAGGCCCGCGCGTCCCCCGCCCAGCTCCCCCAGCGAGGACGACAGTCCGCCCCCACGCCCGGAGCAGCGCAAGCAGCGCGGCCGGCCCCGCACCAAGCCCCAGGCCGAGGTGGACGCCGTGAAGAAGAGGCGAGGCCGGCCCCCCAAGCCCAAGCAGCCTGCGCCTCCGCCCTCCTCTTCCAGTGAGCGCTCCAGTCCCGTACAGTGGCAGTCCACCGACAGCGAGCCCGAAGATTGCACCCCCGTCGCCACGGACAAGAAGAAAAGCGATACGCTTCGCAAGCTCTTCTGCCCCCCTTCTGGCGGGGGGAAAGGCGGAGGCAAGGGGGGAGCGAAAGGGGGAAAGGGTAAGGGACAAGTTATGGTCATAGAAGTCCATTCCTTAGAACATGAGAAAGATGACGATATGCTTCAGAGGCGGCTCAAAGACGAGGAGGCTGCGTATCGGAGGTCGGTAGAAGCGGACGCTCACAGAAGGCTTAAAGAAGAAGAGGCTACCAAGAGAAAGTTGGAGGAGGAAACGGCCCTCCGGCGGATAAAAGAGGAGAACAACCAGAGGAGGATAAAGGAGGAGGAAGTCCTCCAGAGAAGACTGAAAGAAGAGGAGATGAGGAGGAAATTGAAAGAGGAAGCGGCCTTACAGCGGAAAATAAAGGAGGAGGAGGCGTTGCAGAGGAGAAAAGAGGAAGAGGCGCAGCGGAGGCTGAAGGAGGAGGAGGCGGCCATGCAGCGGAGGTTCCGCGAGCTGGAGCGGCGCAAGGAGGAGGAGCTGCTGGCGCGCAAGCTCAAGGAGGAGGAGGGCCTGCAGCGCCGCCTGAAGGAGGAGCTCAAGCCCAAGGAGGAGGACGCGCTGCAGCGCCGCATGCGCGAGGAGGAGCCCCTGGCCGTGCGCGTGGACCTGGCGCGCCTGTCTGCCGCCTGCGTGGCGCGCATCAGGCGCGGCAAGCGCCCGCCCCCGCTGCCACCCGCCCCGCCTGACAAGAAGCCCAAGCTCAGCGCCAGACAGGTACCGCACTACACTCTTTATATTCATATCACGTACGGATCTATTTTGACATTTTAATGCAAATATGTCATTGAATACCAACTACATATAATGGCAAAAGCCTGTGTTTCTAAAGCTCACAGATTTTACACAAAACATGTCATAAAATTTCAATCTCAAATGTGGCAAAAGGTGAATGATATGTCATAAATTGTCAAAACCCAATATGGAACAAATGATTGTATTAGCTTTTTAAAAATAAATATGTGTTAAAAATATTTATTGATTTAAAGTAACACTATCCGTATTCGTGTAAGGATTCTTCTTCTTCTTCTTCTTCTTCTTCGATGGCCCTACAGCCCATATCGAGCCTTAGCCTCCAGTATTCTTTGCCTCCAACTCTTCCTGTCCTCCGCTTCGACCCTCCAATCTGACACTCGTAACAATTTCGTCCCATCTCTGCCAACTTCATCCTCCCATCGCAGCCTTGGTCGTCCAATTGGTCTTCTACCACCTGGGTGCCACTCCAGCAATCTTTTTGGGGTTCGTGATGACGGCATCCTCTGCACGTGTAAGGATTAGTGTAATTTAATAGAAAATCTTTTAATGTTAAAATCCGAAAAATGACACGTGTGCTTTTGTCAAATGGGTATGGATATTCTCAATTCATTTATGGAAACTTCATTGTGGCATTTATTTCCTTACTACGGATTGTTAAATGTCTAATTATTTATAATTTTTTTTTTTGTTCAGCCGACTGATGGTGGTGTGTGTCTGTTTCAGAACCCCGAGACCACCCCGACCAACCACGAGCGAGCGGAGAGCGAGCTGGTGCCGGGGGGGCCGCCGCTGGTCTACTACTCCTACTTGGAGCAGGGCCAGCGGGACCGCTTCTTCGACGTGGAGAGGTACTACATATTCAGATATTTATTTATTTATTTATCAGCGTGGTTTTTAAGTAAGTTACGTTTTGATATTAACAAAACATTATTTTTACATGAAAGACCACAGTTTTATTTACTTTTCCACATAATTACAACCAATATTAAAACAATTGTCATATCAAGCTTTTGTATTCTTTTGTGATAGAAGTTTGCCGCCGGACTTTTATTAGAGCGTTATAATGCTGAAGGTGACGATTATTTAAGCCAAATTGTCACATTGATCAAGGTCTCAGGTTCGATTCCGGGCAATGACAGTGTGAAAAAATCACACTAACTTTGGTCCGGTAGAATTCAGATATATACTCATTATAGACTAGCTACCTATCACATGTCATGAGAATCAATAGCTAAAAAATGTATACAGTGATTGGGTTAAAATAACCTATTGTATATAAAAATTGTGAAAAGCAACAGAAAATTACCATATTTTTGAGAAAAAATAGTGTACCTAAAATATACAACACTAGTACAAATCTTCACAAGTATGATAGTTTTACGAGGGCAGGCGATAGTGTGCGGTCAAGTCTTTTACGTTTCATAATTTAAATAAATGTAATGAATGGGTGGATTAATCCCATACACCCAACTATCCTATGGCGCTAGTATGCTGGCAGCAGCATAGCACCCCCTGGAGACAAGGACCCCGTCTTTGCTCCCTTTCTTGCAACCGCGTCCTTAGGCCGGGCAACACGCATTAACTCACACGCTCTCGCCCTTGCTATTGTTTGTACACTTGTGTCTGTGCCGCAATAAATAACTGTGAACCAACCTGTGATTTTCATTTGCACAATCGAACCATGTATAATTAACTTTAATTAATAAAAAAGGTATTTTTTTATTTTTACATATTTCTCAGAAAGTTACCTGAAGGTAGGGCAGTTAAAGGTCCAAGTGGCATCCGAAGAACCAGCAAAAATATTATACTTAAAATAATATATGCCGCAAACCAATCCCTAAGATTCAAATTAAGAATAAAAAAAACATAGATTGTAAAATGGTTGGTGATATTGGAGTCTTCTTCTTCTCCGTGGTACATAGGGCCTCAAGGAACCTTCTCCACCCGATTCTATCGCATGCCTGATGCCTAACATCATCCCAAGTGAGGCCTGCTGCCTTAACCTCGTCCTGCAGGGCTCTTCTCCAGGTGGCCCTAGGTCTGCCTCGCTTCCTCTTTCCTCTTCCTCTTCTGAGCGATGCAGGCTGGGTTATGTCTCAGAGTGTGACCGATCCACTGCCACTCCAAAACCTGGCATGTTCATAGGCCACAAAGGTGCCAGCCACACCAATGAACTCGGGCTCTGTGGGCTAATAACCTGCAAGTTCTAAAATTAAACAGATGTTGGAGTATGAGTATGTTAATGAATTATGTTTGTGATTTGCAGCGGGCACGACCACAAGTACTACCTGCTGGAGGCGAAGCGGCTGCGGGACGCGGCCGAGCGCGAGAACGACCTCCTGTGCAGGGTGATGCTGTACCAGGAGAGCGTGCTGTGCTTCGTGCAGACGGGCCGCGTGCTGGAGCTGGAGCTCGACACCAAGAAGGCCTTCACCATGTACCGCGAGACCATGGAGTACATCAAGTCCATCCACAGCCTGCCCGCGCGCCACCGCGCCTCCCCGCAGTCTACGCTCAGCAAGCTCGACATCCTCAGGTGGACATCTCTTCTCATTTCCCTAGTAGTTCCAACCTTGCTTGCAAACTATCTGAAAACAATTGGAAGGAGTTCTAGAAACAAATGTCCATAATTTAAATTATTATATGATTGAGAGACAGTGTTGATTAATATACTGGGAAAACTAGGTAATTTTCTTAAATAAATCTCTTTTTTTTGCCTAATTTGATACTAATTGTTTCCTAAACAATATTAAATTTCATTTTGAAGAACCATTGCAGCTCAATAGAGTTTGTGAATTCGCTATTCTTGATTAATTTCCATTGCTTCCTCGTCGAAAAGACAAATTACATTCTATTCCAAATAGGTAGAGTTTTATAATACTTTTGTGCGGTAATTTGGAGCATATAATATGTTATAGATCCTTACTCTATTTTCTTGATTAATTTCCATTGCCACCTTGTTGAAAGATAAATAACTTTTTATTTTATATGGGGATAGTTTTATAATACTTTTGTGTGGTAATTTGGAGCATAAAATATGTTATAGATCCTCACTATATTTTCTTGATTAATTTCCATTGCCACCTTGTCAAAAGATAAATAGCTTTTTATTTTATATGGGGATAGTTTTATAGTACTTTTGTGTGGTAATTTGGAGCATAACACATATTATAGATCTTTAGTTCAATGCAATTGGTTTGAATTTGAAGGATCTCGATGAGGTGAGGCCATGAAATCCCAGTGATAGTGTAATGTTTGACCATCTCTGTCCACAGCATGAGGTGTCAGGCCCTGCTGTACCTGCGGATGTTCAAGATGTACAAGGGGGAGGTCAAGGAGTACTACAAGGTCTTCCAGGAATACTTGCAGAAGGTAATATCCTCCTTCCAAATCCATAACTGCTAAAAATTACATTTTTATTTCATTTTTAAAAAGTGCAATTCAAAGTGTAAAAACTATCTAACTAACTAACCATCACGCCGTCTTTCCGAAGGGGTAGGCAGAAAGAATGGACCAACTAAATCAAAGTGTAACATTATTTTTATGATTTGGTCAAGGAATTTATTACATTTTCATTTCATTTTATGAATATGTGGTGTTAATAAATATCATAAATTAGGCACATAAAATTGATAGCACCCATCTATGTAGATTAAACGAAACCATAGACCTATCATAGCAATGTAATTTCCATACATAAGGGCTTCTTTGCTTCAATGAATTGAACATATTTAATAATATGATTTTTATAAATTTAAGGCATTCTTTTATTATTGTTTCTTGAAAAATGACAAAATAATTCATACAAATGAAAACATTTAAAATATATACGACCTTCGTGGCCGAGTAGTAAGTGCATTGACTGCCACCCCGAAAGTTCCGGGTTCGATTCCCGGCGAGGGCAGTGTGATTGTTACACTGTCTTTGGTCTGGTGTAGAATTCACGTGACAGTAAAATGGCGATAGATTAGCTACCTATCACATGTCACGAGAATCACTATGTACCCTTTACATAATAATAATTGTTTAACGTTTGATTGCAGCCGGTGTGTCTGGAGGCGGTAGGCACGGTGTCCCCCCTGTCTCCTACACCTAGCCCAGCGGGCTCTGTAGGCTCTGTGGGCTCAGCGGGCTCGGCGGGCTCCAGCGGGTACGGCTCGGCGGCGCCCGCACTCACACCGCAGCACCTGGGCGGGGGCTCCAGCGCGCCCGGGGCCCCCGCCCCCGCGCCCTCCATGGCCGTGCCGCAGCCCGCGCACCAGGCCATGATCTGCCTAACCAAGTACTACGGCTTCCTGCACATCTCGCACGACCTCTGGGAGCAGGCCGACTCGCTCATACGCTCGCACGGATACACCGGTACTAATATCATCTTTACCTTATTCACTTAACTAACACATTACCATGCATAGATTGGAACCGAATGACTTCGTTCTGACTGATTTATATTAGCTAAAAAAGTAAAAAATATTGTTTTTGGATATCCTAAATATTCTTTTATATTTTCTAACCTTATGTTCACAGTTAACTAGAAAAAAAAACAAGGTCTTATGTGTGATTAATAAATATTATTTACTGGCCGAGTGGTTAATATTGTACATATAATAATAATAATAATTAGGCTAATTTGTATAGCGCCGTTTTCGTGAATAGCTCACCTCAAGGGTATATATTTTTTAAATATTTTCGGGGTTAAGAGTCGATATCTTGTAAGAATATTAGACGAGAGAAGGACCTCTCTACATCATCCAAGGGAATAGGCAAAACCTGTAGATAATGTAACCTTTGATGGCGAAAAGTGAAAAGTTGCGATATTTCTTGTTTTAATTTTTGATTGTCCATTCTTTCGTCATTTAGGTTTAAAAAGGTAGTAAATATATATGACGCTTCATTGCTCTCATCCGGAAAACCCTGAAATATTCTTAAATATTCGCTAAACCCAGAAATATGCTTTTTTATTCTTTACCAACTAGGGCTAAATGGTTCTCAAAACACAAAAAATACAGTGTCTTTTTGAAAGCTTAGCCCAGGAAAAAAATATGCTTGTTATGTCATAATATTCAACTATATGTATTCTTTGACATGTGATAAAAATATATCACAATCTTCTTCTTTTTCTTAACCTTTTAAATGCCAGTATGTAGAAGTGAAGCTGTACCCAGCAGGCCATGAATTTTTAATCAAAATAAATCATTTTTAAATCTTATTTTTATAAATTAAAAACATTATACCTTGAAAGGATATTTACATGACTTACCAAATTTATTCAATGTGCGACGTATTTGCTTCCCTTCACTTAGATAAACGTATTTTAATTTTCCAGAAAATGTCAGGGTTGTCACAACTTGTCACATTTGACACATATGTATTAAGATCGATTGTTTTTTTTTTTATTGTAAACTAATATTTTTTTTTTGTTGAAAAAAAAATTAAAAGTCTTCTAATGTATGGTATTGTTCGAAACACGGTTCAATGCAGAGAGCCACTTTGCACTGCTTGCACTGATACCTCGATTCTTTCCTTTTCTTTTTTGATAGGCATACTACACATCTGGCCGTAGGTGCTGCTTTTTTTGCAGTTGGAGGTAGTTTGTCCATAAAGTGCCTTTCGGTTAGACGTGATGGCAGATCCGCCTTTCTTTTCCTATGGGTACATTTCGAGGGTATATTAGGATTGTGTTGTTGGATCAGTTGCCTTATCACCTCCATCTGAAACTGTGCTAGCGGCACACGTTTTCCTGTTTTTTGTCGGTGAAGTAAATGGGCATTCAGTAATGCTAGGTCCATTAGGTGAAAGAATATTTTTTTATACCACCTCATTGTCTTCCGCGATGAGTGGACACTCGACAAAACCATATCAGATTGGTCAACTGCACCCATGTTCTTGTTATAGTCTTGAACACTTTCAGGTTTGATTATTGGTTCATTCCGGTATGTGGTTTTGCCTGTTTCGGTTAGAATAGGTGTATGAAGAGTTGTGAGCACACAAACCTCCCTTTTATCCTTCCAAATTTGGGTCGAAATGGTGTCGGTATGAAAAGTTTTCATTTCCCCCTTCTTCAGTTTTTCAGTGAACTTTGGCATACCTTTTCGATTTCTTCTTACAGTACCACAAGCATTCGTTTTCCGATCATGGAGCCTTTGGAGTAAAAGAGGACTAGTGTACCAGTTATCAATGTATAGTGTATGTCCCCTATCCAAATATGGCTCCATGAGTGTCATGACTAAGCTCCCCGATATGCCTACATGTGGATGTGGTACATATTCTGTCCTTTTCCCAGTGTAAATAATGAAGTTCAGAACATATCCCGTAGCACAGTCACACATTACAAAAAATTTAATCCCAAAACGGCTTGCTTTTGATGGAATATATTGCCTAAATGACAGTCTGCCTTTGAATAGAAGCAAACTTTCATCAATGCAAATATTCATGTAAGGATACATATACTCTCCAAATTTTTTTTTTAAATTATCCACTATGTACCTTATTTTGAACATTTTGTCCCCACCTGTTTGCTGAGTGTTGTCACTAAAGTGGAGCATGCGAAGGATTATTTGAAATCTATTTCGAGATATGGTATCTGAATATATGGGGGAGTAAAGTAGAATGTCAGTTGACCAGTGGTCTTGAATTTTATTTCTCGAATTGCAGGCCATCAAGTGACACAAAGCCAAAAAAAATTATAGTTCCTCAATTGTTGTGTCAGTCCATTGTTTTAGCCTCCATGACAACTCATTGCCGTTGCTCTTGACATATTGGTACTGCTTATTTGTCTCATCACAGATGTAACTCATTAGGGTATTAGACATGAAAAGTTTGAAGAAGTCTACTTCCCTGGTTCCAACATTTTCAATATTGGAACCTGAACTTGCACAATCGAAAGTATTAACTTTGGGAATAAAATCATCAGTTTTCCAATCGAAAACTGGCATGGATTCGTCGATTAGAGAAATATCAGGAAAATCTTGTTCGTCATCACTAATCTCAAAATCGACATCACTGTCATCGGAATCCGCAGTACGGCCGGCATCTTCCATGAAATCTTCATCCAGTTGTTCATGTCCAGATGTATTTGGTTCACCCTCCATTGTCGGCGGTCACAATAATTTACGTAAATCAAAAACACAGAAAACACATAGAGCAGAGTTGAAACACGAAAAACACAGTAAAGAAATATACAAACAACACAGAAAACACACAAACAAGTTAAAAAATTGATAATTGTTCTGCACAAGTATCGAAAACTAACAAAAATCAAAAAATCATAATAAAATTATTGACGCGCGACAGATATCGGCAATATACGCGCGAAAATTGACAACCCTATTTTAGTGACTCTGTTGTCTGTCGAACGAAGCGCGTGGGTAGATCTCTATAAAATCGATATTATCAGAAAACTGTAATTTCATCTGTTTAGTGAAGTACTACAAAATCATCCCAATAGATGTCTCTGTGTGTTCCATATTTTAAATTAATAAAAAAACGGGACATATGTATGATACAGAGGCTCAAAGAAGAGCGAGAAATCTCGCTTTTTTTCTATGGCCGGCCTGCTGGGTACGGCCAAGAATGCGAGATATCTCGCTCTTGGCACAGAAGCGGTTAACCACCATGTGCGTACCGCTTGGGGTTCATTTATAATTTCTCAAATATTCCCAGATTATGCCAAAAGTTAGTAAAACTTTTGCATTGTACAGTTAGCATGTTAAATAAGAATAAAAAATAAAATGTTCTCTTTTTGTTGCAGATTTTTTCATAAGCGTGGATCGTGTGTGCGGGCCTCTGACGCTCCACTCCTCCTTCCGGCACCTGGTGAAGTACGTGCGCTACGCCATCTCCATCCTCAAGGCCCAGTCGCGCCACGCCTCGTGAGGGTGGCTCCCGGCGCTCACGCCGCAGTGAGCGTGCGGCCTCCGCTGACCACCCCCCACGCGCATATCCCGCTCTCACGGGTCTCCGAGAATTGATCAATATGCCTCGTTGGAAATATGATGTTATTTATCAAACAAACTGATGATGTACCTGAACCGCAATAATAACAGATGTAGCTTTTGTAAACATTATGAAAATATGTCTACCAATTTATTGTAACTAAATACTATGTAGAAATGTGGACAATCAGCAACGGTTTATAATGATCAACTTGGGAATTGAGGACTGCAAGTATCGGCAAGGCCCGGAACCATCCACGGGCAAGTGTGCGGGCGGGTGTTGAAAGTGCTCACTTCATATCGGATGTCGACCAATGGCGGTTAAGTGTAAATATTGTGTTAAGACGCCCCCTCGTCTGTCGTGCTGGGTCGTCAATTTGTTTGTGCGGATACTACGGATTATTTGTTGTTCCACGGAAACACTCTGTACTGAAACTGTTATGCTATACATGATTATGTTGGATATCTTCAAAAGACAGCTGGGCTACCTTCCACGGAGTCAGCTCCCGAGATGGATATTTTGATACTCGTAATAACTTCCCATTGACATTGCCGTCTTCGCTATTGAAACGGTAATTATACGCAAATGAGTATGAGAATATTGGTCTCTCCGCGAATTGTACGAGATTTGTGTTATGTTCACGTCAATTAGAATGTGCATCGTTGCGTGCCCCGGGGCTTGTGTCGCAGCATCTCTTTATATTCGATAACATTCTAAACCTGACCTCGCCGAGGTCCCCCCGTTAATGTGATTTATCAACTACGAGGATTCATTCTGCCTTTAAATATTCCAATACATCAAACTCAGAGATATTTTAGATTTAAATAATATATTCTAGATTCAGAATCGAGAGACATTCGAAATTTTTACATTCGAGTTCAAATTTTGTGATTCTATAATCAAATCCAAGAGCAATCATCGTTAAGCTCAATATTTGCATAATTAAAGTAATCTAGTTTTATATGGTTAGTTACTGCTAGGGTTATCCGTTTCTCTAAGAATAGTCCTCCTCACTAGGCCCGGCATCCCGAGGAAGAGGCAGAAGATACTTCTGCAATACTATTAATATTTTTTTTCTTTTATCAATTATTACGATGAATTTTTATTTAGTTTATTTTCGTACTATTGAACTTGCGTGTGCGAGTTAACTCGACGCAAGCAGTTGTGTCATTTGATCAACGGCTAATATTGATACAAATGAAAACGTCTGTTTTTTTTACAAGTTTTATTATATTATAGTTTATGGGAATGATATTTTTTGCCTTTAGTTTATTTTGGACATTTGACAATGACTAAAGGCAGAAACATACTATTAACACGCGACGCCACCCGATGAAACGTGATGCGTGTTGAGTCGAATCAAATTGTATTGTTTTCTATGAACAGAATCACACTACGAACACCCGACGCGACGCCATGCGCGCAGTTTGTTTCTAGACTTAGAAAGGTGAAACATGTCATTCCCATAAACTATAATAAAACAGACGTTTTTCATTAGTGTTAATTATTTAATGTGAAGTTTTATATCATTATTCAAGAAGCAATAAATAAATTGATCAATGGCAATATTATATTAAAATATTTGATAAAAATTTTGATTGTAACTATTTGAAATTTGGTTGCCAAATATGCGGGAGAAGGTTAGTGAGGAGTGAGAGGCTTCTTAAGTTAGTTTATTGTGATCCGCCACGACAAACTTATTAGGATAGTACAAATGTGTAGCGTATTCCAGCCTTACTCATACTTTTACGTCTAATTCCAGACTGCCAGGCAACTTTGGCAATAATATTCTCCTGTACAGTCGACAGACGCCCACGTTCAGCCCTTTGCTCTTGTCCTCTTCACAATATTTGGATATCTTATCAATCCACCTATACCCAGTTTGACAGTACACAGATTTGTTAATAAATTATTTATGAATCAATACGAGTTTCGAGGGCTTTAACACCTTTGAAACATCAAGTAAACTAAACTCAAAAGTAGATAAAACAGTATTTTATTTTATAAATTTCATCATTATGGAATTCCACAGTGTTAACGCCTTAAGTCTATAAAATAAAAAAGATTGTACTGTTGTTAAAACAAATTGTACGATTATTTTCCATGAAAATATTTTTGTAACAGGCGTGGCCATTTTTGCGGCGGACTTGGTGGTTGAATAGGGCACACTTTCTAGCAATAATGAGTGTTACTACGGGAATTGTCTGTGATCTCGCGTTAGACGTCCACCTTCCCCACGACGGATGAACCCTCGTCGTACGCTGCAACCTCTCGGACTAATGTAGCTACTTGTAATCGGCGTAGTGTATTCGTTACAAGCTTGTAGCTTTGTACAAATAGAGCACCGTGAGTAGTTAACCATTCGATTCTGCCGAGATTTTTCTTTTGAATATATTGCCTTAAGTGAATTTTTGATGTATCCGCAATAATAGTGAATAGTTAAACACGGCTGCGGCTTCACAAGTAATCTGGTTTACGCGGCGTTGGGAGTTTGTCATTTGGTCCGTCGGAATAACAATCACCGGAGCTGCGAAACTTTGATCTCTAAAATTGGACACGACACGTGCGGAGATCTGCCGTGCTCGTGCGCACTTTTATGTAAAAGATGCCTTATTTGTAAGATAATTTGATTGTTGTATATTTAGCCTCTTAGCCGCCGGCCGTGCGGGAGGAGGGTTGTCGCAATAATAAATGATACCTCTAGTTTTGCTTACAGGGTAGTAATAATTATACATAGAAACGAGGGGTATCTGTGAACACGGTCACCGCCCTTCAGTTATCTCCCGAGTACAGATATCTCGCTATTTTTGTAAACGTGATGTTCAGTGGCGGAAGAACCAAATGACAAACGGCCGTGTGACGCAGCTCCCGGGAGCGACAGATAGTGCCTTTGTATTATTCCTACATTTCAGTGTTTCCTCGGTTCACCATTTTTATTATAACAAACACCAAATAAACAAACAAGAACATTTACATTTAGAAGACACGGACAATTAGGAAAAAGTGTACAATTAATAATATACATTAGATGCGGACCTTTGTATTAGAACAGAATAAGTCTTGTAGGGGGTTAGAGGTGGACTAGAGGTGTACCTTGTCGTGTACATAGCGGGCAGTCTCGTGGCCAGGAGCGGGCGACCATTGCGTGCGTATGAGATAGCTAGATTTATTTTTGTAAATAACGATAGTGATAGACATTAAGGTATCTTTAATGAATGGGGACGGTTCTAGGCAACTTTAAATTAGGGAATAACTTCGTAATTATACAAACTGTCACATTACAAGTGGGAGCTAGAGAAAAGATAAAAAAACACAAACTTATATAAATAAATAAATATAATATGTATAATTTTACATAGAGAAAAAAAACCTAGCCATAATGATATTATACAAGTGCACACTTAGCGCGTGTACTGATAAGGTAGAGTGCTTCTAACGTAACCAGAGAATATTACTCGAGGAGAGACACCCCTCCCTCGTCTTAACTAATTGTCATTTTATTATGAATAAATAATGCAATTTTTTACCATAAATATATTTATTGAATATGGGCGGATTGTAATTTTATACGGAGCAGCGTCGGCGCCGTCCTCACCGCTAGTTACCAGCGGGCGGGCGCACCGCCGGTGTTAGCTTTAAAGGGCGCGGACATTATTGTTAATATTTCTTGCCACGTTGGTGTTCTATTAGTGAAAAGCCATTATTTATTTCTTTATTTATTTTGACAAGATTTTAAATCTCTGTATTTTGTATAAAGAGGAGTGAAATAACTTCATTTTATTTTTTTTAGTTTCAAACCAATGTTATTTATTTATTTTTCCAGCATTTGTTTTTATTTGTTTAATTACTTGCGCGGTCTTCGCCGGGGAGTGGAGCAATAATTCCCTTTCAAACGGGACAACGGTACGAGTTGTGCAATACCGAGACGGCCGGGTCACAATGTTTCACCTTTTATTTTACGGGAAGGCCTCCCGTTGATTTGTGAACAACGAAAATGTTTTAATCTTAATTTACTTTTGTATCTCGTGCGGGATTCTGTGCCCCTGTCACATATCTTTTGATTTAAGGAATCCATCAAAGGCCCGGTCCTATGCCACCGCGGCTCATAATTATTTTGTTAAATGTATACGATAAATGTTTAATTTGCAATATTTTCAATCAAATTTGTCCTCAGCCGTTTTCACAGAATAACGAACCTCGGATGATTCAGCGAACATCGCAATATGAAATGTATATTTTGTTTTCATGAAATGATCTTACTTAAGTATATTGAGACATTGAAATGTTTATTGTATATGAATAGCTTGATTGGAAGTAAGAAGGAAGAAGGAAGAGGCGGAGGGATGCCACGCAATATATATATTATTATGAAGATGTTATGTAAACTATTAGCGAGTGTGTGTACCAAGTAATAACGCTGCCGACATGGGAAGCTCTAAGATAATTTCATACAAATAAATGTGTTGACATAGTGTCTTATAAACGTGAGTCTAAAGTCAGGAATAACCTCATTCTAAATGCGGGCCCGTGGCCCCCCACCCCTGCTCCCGGATGGAATAAATTATTAGATAGAATAAATTATTTTCACATATTTTTTTATGAAAAATAGAAAAGTGCTTCTTATCAGAACTATGAATAATGCATCTTCCGTTACAACCTTTCCATTTTGTAATGTAATTGTTCTGTGTCAAATGTTCCAGAGTATTCCAATAAGTGAGTATGAAGATATATAATATATATATATTTATATATAAACTCCATTTTCTAGTATATCCAAGTGCCACAATGCCCGAGGTTTCCTCAAAGCTTGCGACGCGCGTTATTATTATTATTACGTTGTTTTCTATTTAAAAAAGAAGTTATTTGTTGATTTGGTAAAAGGAAAAGTATCGAGTGTTATCCAGAGATTGTTTGAATAAGGCGGAGCAGCAGCCTTTGGGGAAACCTCGGGCGAATGTTAAATGTTGAATGAAAAAGCAATACGCCAACAATAAGAGAAGGGAGGAAGCGAGGTTCCTCTGTAAATATCATTATCATTTCTAAGTAGTTTGTTAATTTCGGAGAATGTTGTATTTATTTCTTCCTCGATGAGCGGCCCGCCGTGGGTGAGAGTAAACTTAACCAAATTTGTGTTTTTATTTTGTCTATAAGTTTGAATTAATTTCCTATGTAATTATTTAATTTGATTTTTACGTTTTTACCGTTAGAGTTAAATAATTTGGGCATATGATATACCTTGTTGTTCACACGAGTCTCTCTACATTGTTTGTTGTCTGTTGTCTGTTGAGGATCACAAGGCCAAGGTCAAGCCAAGCGGGAGGCGGTTCCGTTGACTTACTCCAGTTACTTAAAGTGCGCCAACCTATTTTAAGGAGAGATATTTTTATAGTTGCTCGTGGCCATCACCCCAAGGTGAGGTGAGGTGAGGTGAGGTGAGGTGAGGTTGTCAACACAAGATTGTTACTCTGTACACCTGATGAATATATTTTTACAAGCTACGGCAGTAAGAGAGAATCACAAATACTATGATAATCCTTTATTTTTAAGAGAAATATCCGCTCTGTGGGTAGGATAATTACCAAACCTTTTTTGTATATTATATATAATAATTATAGACTTTATTATTGAAACTGTCCTATTATTATCTCATTCTACCTCATTCCCCACATCCTCATCTCCTACCACTTTAGGTTCTACTCCATCATCCAGAGAATATGAGTCTTATATCATTCCCCGATGATGAAACCTTCAAAACATGCTTTGAAAAATAAGATGGCAGTGCATAATGGTGTTTTAGTGCCGACCATTATGTATGGAAGTGAAGCATGGAACTGGCAAAAGAAGGATGAAAGTAGAATAAATGCAGTAGAAATTAGATCTCTAAGACGAGTGTGTGGTAAATCTGTATATGATAGAATGTCAAATGCAAGTATTAGAAGTGAATGCGGTGCGAATGAAAGTATTATGAACAAAATAATGAAAGGGTGGTTAAGATGGTTTGGACATATGGAAAGAATGAGTGAAGACAGAATGGTGAAGAAGGTAAATGACGTGAACGGAGCTAGAAATAGAGGAAGACCGAGGAAAACGTGTCAAATCAATCAAATATTAAATATCAGTCACGTGAGGAGTCGGAGAAATCGACGTGCGTGCATGACAAGATGTATGAATGTAGAGGAAGCGAAAGAAGTATGTCAGGACAGAGCAGTGTGGCATTCCACTCTTTCTGCCTACCCCTCTGGGAGACGGCGTGATGGTTAGTTAGTTAAAAGTGGAAAAAAATTTATTATTCATAAGAATTCGTTCATAAAAATTTATCAGGATTACAAGCATTGCACCATATTTCATTATTTTAAATTAGTATTAAAATCCAATAAAATGAAATGTACTATGGAATATGGGCAATAAAAAGATTATTTAAAAGTGTCTTGAAGTGGCAGTGGCGTGTGACACCGTAGCTTGCGCAAATAGAGGTGCTCGGGCGATACTTGCGTCAGCGCTTATCTCAGACGTCAACAGAGCCGCGAGTGGATTAACTTTCAATCACACGTGATAACCCACTTGATGATATTTAAACACTTCTCTTATAAGTTTACATAGAATAGTTAAATAGAATAGTTTAATAAAAGGTCAAAAATAATAGAATCGAATAATATAGACCTAAAACTGAGAATACTCCTCATCAAGACCTATGTATGGAGTATCTTGATGTACGGCTGCGAGACGTGGTGCCTATCCGAAAGAGATAAACGGAGACTAGAGGCTTTTGAGATGTGGTCCTATAGAAGACTATTAGGAATTTCCTGGAGAGACCACATTACAAATGAGGAGGATCTCCAAAGAATCGAAGGAGGAAGGCACCTGCTCAGGACCTTGTCCGAAAGGCGTGCAAGATGGATCGGCCATGTAATACGACAAGAAGGCCTCTTGCAAGCCATAATGGAGGATATGACTGAGGGGACCTGTTGGTGGACGTGCGCTGCTCATCATATGCACATTTCAAATAGAGAGAGAGAGAGAGAGAGAGAGAGAGAGAGAGAGAGAGAGAGAGAGAGAGAGAGAGAGAGAGAGAGAATAGTTATTACCATTGTATTCAAAATATTCTTCCACAATTTAACTCATAGATAGCAGATGATTGAGTGCTGTTTCAATAGCCTTTTATAATGAATTATAAATTATTTATTTATATGATTAAGTAATTTCAAAGACAAGCGGGTTACATTATTAACGTATTGTATCCTGGAGACGTGTAAATACGTGATTGTACCCCGGTCCCGTGTTTTCATGCGGTTTACCAAGCGTCAAAAAATGTACATTTTATTGACGTCTGGTGACTTCTATTATAACTTTTTCCTAGTGTATGAATAGCATCGAACCATCACAAAGCCTTACCAAATTTTACCTTTTCTGATCTAAATTAAAAGCCGTTTTTTCTTTAAAAGTTTTAAATAATAATTTTTCGCCTTCTGGAGACCACATTTTGCAGTCACCGGGTCCACTCCGAGTGTGAAACTTGCAGAATCCACCAAGCAGGTTGTCAAGTGATGTATTAAAGTGTTTTAAATAAATACAAGAAGTTTCAATTGATTTGATGATGAATGTGAATAAGTCCAAGGTAATGATTGTCGAAAAAGAAGAAAACATGACAGTCTGTAACATTAGTGTGAACGGTGAAAATCTGTAACAAGTGGATGAATTTGTTTATTTAGGAAGTATGTTTACAAAGGATGGGAGAGCGGAGAAGGATATTGAAAGAAGGGTTAGGGGAGGCAACAGAGTAAATGGTGCACTTAAAGTTGTCATCGCAAACAAAAGCCTATCCAAAAAAGCTAAGGTGGCAGTGCATAAAGGGGTTCTTGTGCCGACCCTTATAAATGGAAGTGAATCATGGAATTGGCAAAAGAAGGATGAAAGTAGAATAAATGCAGTAGAAATGAGATCTCTAAGACGAATGTGTCGTAAATCTGTATACAATAGAGTGTCAAATGCAAATATAAGAAGTGAATGCGGTGCGAAATAAAGTGTTATGAACAAAATAATGAAAGGGTTGTTAAGATGGTTTAGACCCATGGAAAGAATGAGTGAAGAGAGAATGGTGAAGAAGGTACATGTAAACGACGTGAACGTAGCTAGAAATAAAGGAAGGCCAAGGAATATGTGGCACGACCAAATCAATCAAATAGTGGATGTAGGTCACGTGAGGAGTTGGAGAAATCGACGTGCGTGCCTGACAAGATGTATGAATGTAGAGGAAGCGAGAGAAGTATGTCAGGATAGAACAGTGTGGCGGTCCATTCTTTCTGCCTACCCCTCCCGGGGAGACGGTGTGATGGTTAGTTAGTTAGTTTATCAATTGATTTAACCCAGTATTTTCAGAATTAAAACACTTTTAAGAAACCCTTCACAAAACATGAAATTTCTCAAAAATAGGCTGGGCACAGGGTAAGTTTATGTGTATTCGGCCGGGGCTTATTGTGTTAAATCCACTTCTACTTCTTTTTCCTCTCCTTTCGGAGTGCTGCAACTGAACCATTCTCAAATGTTTTCTAGTCAGGATTTTCTTCTTCTTCCAACGCTTCGTTTTCCTTAGACAATCAGTTGCAGCACTAAGATGAAAAACAAACCATGGATGCCTTTGAAATGTGGATACATGGTAGAATTTTTAAAATATCATAGACAGAGAGAGTCACAAACAAGAAGGTACTGCAGCAAATAAAGAAAGAAAATTATATATTCATCGATATATCTTAGAATATTTAAATCCACTATAATGGTAGCAAAGACGACCTTCGTGGCCGAGTGGTAAGTGTATTGACTACCACCCCAAAGGTTGTTCCGGGTTCAATTCCCGGCGAGGGCAGTGTGATTGTCACACTGTTTTTGGTCTGGTGTAGAATTCACATGACAATAAAATGGCGATAGATAAGCCACCTATCACATGTCACGAGAATCATTATGATAGCTTTACATCGATTTGGCTCTTGCTGTCATGATGTAAAGAGCGATTCAACAAAATAAAAAAAAATAAAAAAAAGTTCAATGCAACAATTCCCGGCAAAGACAGTATGAAAAAATATTCTCTAATGCTGCCTTTGGTCTGGTGGAATTCACGTTACAATAAAAATGTTGATAGCATAGCTACCTATCACATGTAATGAGAATCAATAGCTAAAAAAATGATATAGTAATTGGGTTCAAATGACCTGTTTACAAAAATGTGGAAAGCATCAGGAAACTACCACACTCAAGTGGTATCCCAAGAACCATCTACAATGTTACAATAGACTCGTCTGCAAACCAATCCCTAGGATTCAAGCTAAGATAATAATAAAACAAACTTTTAAAGCGCCATTTTCTTGATGTAATCTCCTCTAAGGGAGATTAAGAGACATGTTTTAAATCTCAAATTTGTTAGAAATTAATATCATATTCGAATAATAATAATAAAAACAAATATACAGTATAAGTTTCAGCCTAGACCCAAATCCTGTTGGATCATTTATCCGGTTAAAGTATGAAGGGAGATTGTTCCAAGCTGTTGGACCAGCTGCTGCAAATGCTCGATCCCCAAAATTTGTACTAGTGAAACGTTTCAGTTCAACTAATATTTCTATTGCAGAGCATAAATTGGATTTTCTTGAATTCAGGCTGTCCGTAATACAAATTTCAGATATATGACTTGGTTATTTTCCATGCACCGCTTTATAGACTGTCCGGCCGAGTTTATATTGGATTCTTTCCGGACTTTTAAACCAGTGAAGGTCTTTTAGATGTTATTATTATTATTATAATTTTGTTGAATCGCTCTTTAAATCATGACAGCATGAGCCAAATCAATGTAAAGGGTATTATAGCTATCATAGTGATTCTCGTGACATGTGAGAGGTAGCTAATCTATTGCCATTTTATTGTCACGTGAATTGTACACCAGACTAATGACAGTGTGACAATCACACTCTGCCCTCACCGGGAATCGAACCCGGAACCTTCGGGGTGGTTGTGTTATGCGTGAGTTTTTTGGATTTTGGAGACACACTCCATCAGTTCTAACTATAAATGTACTAAATCTAAATTTTCCTTTCAAATTAACAATGGAGTTCCACACACATTCTTTAAGTTTGAATAAAGCAAAAATGATTTTATTGACCACTTGGGCGACCACCGAAAAGATTGTGAGATAGTTGGCAGTTCACATCCCAGGACGGAGATACAACCAACAGGTCGTATGACCTAGAAGAAGAAGATTTTATTCATTGAGAAAGGAAAAGGCTGAAATGAGTATTTGAATTTTGGTGATTTGAACAAGCTAAAACTATAATATAAGGTTATTTATTACGGGGGATCACAGTTAAAATTGTGTAATATGTTCAATCCTCTACATCGAGAGTTTATCTCCTAGACCGACCACTATATACTAACTTCAGTAATGAAGATATCCTCTGTATTTAGGATAACAAAACATTTTTTGTGATAGACAGAACATGTTTCCAATATTATTTTGATGAGAGAAGCTGTTGTTAATTTATACCGGGAATTATCTGTTCATTTCTTCTTATATTTCATTCTTCTCCAGCTACAAATGTGGTTAACTCATTTAATCCTTGCATACAAAACCAGTATGCAATTTTATGAACAGACAGAGCAAAACATTGCACATCACAATTATTAAGCAAAAATTGAAAGAAATAAAACATTAATTTACCTAGCTTAAAAGTAAGCATTTTAAAATTATATCACAAATGCCAAAGCTATTCTCACTCCTATTTTCTAAAATGATCTAGTAATAACCACTTGTATGTATTTACACACGTTAAAAAAGTCATTGCTTATCTTGAAGACAGATAAAACATTATTTTATAGAGCCTCCTTATATAGCAACGCTTCGGCAAGCTTCTCTTCACAGCTCTCAAGTCTGGAGACCGGTGCACACACTAAAGCAGAATTGAGCCTAAGAAACCAAGAATGGATTCGGCTGCTAGCATGAATTTTCTGGTAAGGTTCATAATATAATATTATGATGATAATTATTATTGACATCATGTTGGTCCCGTATGATTAATCATAAATTTAATGTTAATAACATCAAAAATATTTTATTAATCAATATTTGAATTAAACAATATTTTATTTGTACAGTTGCTTAAACAATGCATGTTTTAGTTTGATGGATATTCCTTTTAACCTGTTGGAAATGTGATTTGGTATTTGTTTTATGTTGAGGCTATATGTGTGGGCCAAAGTGCTTCTCCGAAAGAGAGCTAGGGACGATTTAGGGTCTATGCTAAAGTCTTACTTTTTTGGTAGAAACTAAATGTTAGGAAAATATTTTCTTTTGTCTCTGAATTATATATAATAACAGTAAAAAGTCTATTTGGTAAAAATAAATTGTCTTTGGCATAATCTTAAACAGTTATTTTTAAATAATTTCATAATGAAGTGTAGTTTTATAAAAAACACTGTTTTTTTTCTTCCACTTTTGAGTTTATTTTCCTCAACCTGTTTTGAAGGTTTTACACCTTCATCATCAGGAGAACGATATAAACTTATTATATTGTTTTCCCGATAAAACCTTTGAAATATGTCAAGAAAAATAAACTAAAAAAGAGTGTTTTAATTAATTTAAAGAAATCATTATTGAATTCCACTGTATTAACGCCTTAAGTTTATCGAAAATGAATATTGATTTATGTGTTTTCTTCAGGCTGATGAGAATGTGGAGACGAAGAGAATCATCAGGAAAGTTTTGAGAAGAAACTCAATGCAGGTTGTGGAATCAACAGAGGAAAAAACCAAAGACCACAGATACCTCACTCTTCCCGTTGACTTGCTGCTCAAAGAGTTTTCGGAGAAGAGACCAGACACCAGGGACATGTAACTTGCAAACCTCAAGTACCTAAAGCCAATTAAATATAAAAACCTTTAATTTGTATAGTTTGTGATGAAAATAGTTAAGCAACAATGAAGGTATCTTCTAGTGGTAATATACTCAAACGATGTACCTACTTTTATCATAAGAAAATATATTATTTATTATTCATTAATCACCATCAATTTTTATCCGCAATGATAATGTGCGTAATCCGTTAATACTTCAATATTATTGTCAAAAATGACATTTTATCAATAATACTTTAAACTTCACATCGCACATTAGCTATGTAAAATAACCGTACAAAGTATTTACTTTATTTTATAGTGTAACTAATGAAATTTTTAGGATAATTTTGACTGAATAGTTTTATTTTTAAATATTAATTGTTAATGCATACATTAAAGCGCTAGTCAAGTCTCTTAATTGGCTATTCACTGCTTAAATAACAATGTAAACTTGCACAAGTATTTAATATTGTAAAAACATATGTTTTATTGAAGTTTTATAATATTTTAAGAGTTCAATTTGTTGCTTTACTGGGGCATTTGATAAGGGACAACAAGGTACTCTTAAAATATATTTAAAAATTTTATATAAAATGTATGTTTTCATAAATACTAAATTCTAACAAAATCTCTAAACCTGTATATATAAATTAATAAATAATTTTACTGTTAATTATTATTTTTATTTTGTATTCAATAAAAAACTTACCTTTCTCCCGAGTAAAATAGAACCACGAAGTTATTGGATTCTCTTCAAACAAATATAATAAATACTATAAGAGAAATAAAATATGGAGGCAAAATTAACACAAAAGGTTCCAGTTGTGATAAAAACAAAAATATTCCACAGATTTAAGAATACTTTTAACCAAAATGATAGGTATCCTATACGAGCAATGAACATCACTTGTCAATAAATGTCAAATGTTCTTTTATTTAAATAAGTTAGACACTTTTTTCAGCAATGAATTACATTTCATTAATGGGATAACAAATAATTATTAAAAGGTTAAGTGTAGTAGATAGTTTGTTTGTGGGATGGGTGAACCAGAAAATATTAGCATTTCCAAAACCAAAGTTTAAAATATGTTTAAATTCTTTTGTTTTCTTCATTTTCAAGTCATCTGTTTAAAACGGTGCTAATATAGAAAAATGAATAATATTTGTAAATTAGAAATAGTATTAGAAGAAGAAGCTGCCTGATGTATTTTAGATAGCTTCCAATTTGAATTAATTTTAGAAAGTCTAGGTGCTTCATTTAGACTTATTTTATCATATATTATCTTACGCATATTGATTACCAGTGCAATTACAAGCACATCCTTTAAACATCCTTATCTTGCTTCGAGGTGATGGCCCATGGTCGCCACATGTGGCAACATGAGTGTCCAGTGAATTGTGATTTGCATCAGGATGATATAAATACCCTATTTTTTGTGAATTCCTATATCTCTGTTGATCAGTCTAAAAGGCGTTGCATGGAATGGCACCAAGTTATTATATATGTCAGAACTCTTATCTACCAGTCTGAATATGAGGTAGTTAATTAACATTGCAATGTCTTCCGTGAATGGAAGATTGTCTGATCAAAAACGATATCTTCGCTCAAATTTTGATGACCAAAGCTGTTCGGAAAAATCTTTTCATTTTCAGCATTTCTTCGTTGCAGCCTTGCTATTATAGAAGGAATTAACCATGTCTCTCACACATCGTTAATTCTCCTTTGCCTTTGATCAGCCTCTTTTTCTGTCATTATGGTGCCAATCATTTTGTTGATGGTCTCCCACGTATCCCTGCTCTCCTGCATCCTCCACACGGCCTTCCTTATATTTTCCCATTTTCTACATTCGAAAATGGTATGCTGGCCCTATCAGCCTGGAATAATCTTCTTGCAGACCTCAAGAGAATTGAGAACCCGTCAGAGCAGAGACGAGATTTCATGAAGAAAATGTCCTGATGTAAATGTTGATCAACTGCGTCATACGCAGCCCTCATATTAAATATATTTTTATCAAGGTTTTAATATGAAGCATTTTCAAAACCATCCATGAGGTGATTTATTATTAAGATAGTGCATTAAAAATCTGATTTGAATATATATATTTTTAAAACATTGTACACTACTTTCACAATACTATTGCACTTTTCACAAACATGTTTTGGGCCACAGACGCCCTTCGTCATGGTAGAAATTTTAAAAATTCGAAATGTTAAAAGTGCAAAAAATTGCTGGCGATTATAGCCAATTTATTATTATTATAAAGATATTTCTTTCATAACAATTTTATTTTCAATTCAAAATATAATGTCAAGTCTCCCATCTCCATGATAAGAGTTAATATAGGGTAAATATTTAACAAACAAATCTGTCACAGGTACTCAAGATAAGGAAGAAACGTTTTTATAAGTAGGAGGAATATACGTCACGCCACAGTTGACTTTCGCCATATTGCAGTCATAAATAACATCTCAAGATTAAGTTAAAATTTAAGTTGTAATATATTCTATATTCGCCATCACTTTGTGTTGTGGATTCATATTAGAATATTTTTTTTAAATGCAACACTTTTTTGCCCTTTTCACACTGAGGAAGAGCGTCTGTTTCCCGAAACATGTTTGTGAAAAGTGCCTAAAAGTGTGAAAATGTTTTCAAAACATTATTCAAATTACATTTGTTACTTCATATTTTGGTGTGATTTAAAAATATCATCTCTTCCCCTCGGGAACAGACTTTTTTTATAAATACAATCCCAACCCTAACTGGTCTTGCATTCCTTGACAATAATGTAAGACTTTATCATAAACCCTAAATCCCCCCTCGCCCTTTTTCGGATGGACACTCCGGGCCATACATTTAGCCCCATCATAAAACAACTATCAAATCACATTCCAACAATGTTTCCTACAGACGTAAGAGGAATAGCCATTAGAGCTGAACCTCTATAAGCTAGAAGATCCAAGTCCAAGTTTAATTTATTTCATATGTTAAAAATGATACTTACAAGATAGAGGGCACTAATGCTTACAATTATCATTGCTGGGTACTCCTGAAAGGAAAACATTGTGCTTAGTGACTATTATTGTGAATAGTCCATCAGTAATCACCAAAGCTTTCAGACATTTCGACAAATGGAAGAGGTTTGATTTTTAAATCTCAATCCAATGGTTCTGAACAAAGAAATGGTGTGAAAATAAGTAAAACCTAAATTTAATTATTTAGCACTATTACAATGTACTCGTATTTAGAGTTTTTGTAAATGACAGTTCACAATGGAGTTCTGGTTTCATCCCTTCTGTATGGAAGCCATGGATCTGGTAGAATCTATGCTGATATAAGGAAGAAATGTAGAGCGAAAGAAAGTATTATGAACAGGATCACTGCACTGGTTTTGACACATGGGAAAATTGATTTTGTTCATAAATAAAACTTAAAAAAAAAAAAAAAAGAAGACTAATACCAAGGATTTAAATCAATACGGAGCCGAGACGTGGACATTGACAAAAGGTCTAGTCTACAGATTCAAGGTTGCCCAGCGCGCCATGGAAAGAGCCATGCTTGGAATAACCTTGAGGGATAGATTTAGAAACGAATTTATTCGACAACAAACCAAGGTGGCTGAGGTGGCTCTACGGATAGGCGGGCTGAAGTGGCGGTGGGCTGGCCATATCTGTCGGAGAACCGACAGCCGATGGGGAAGACGGGTTCTGGAGTGGAGACCGCGTACAGGATTCCGTAGAGTTGGACGCCCCCTGCCCGCTGGACCGACGATCTGAAGAGGATTGCTGGACATGGATGGATGGGAGCGGCAATGGATAGGGGGCGGTGGAGGGCTTTGGGAGAGGCCTACATTCAGCAGTGGATGACAGACGGCTGATGATGATGATGATATTAGAATTTATTATTACAATCTTCAATGTGAGCAGAAAATAGCTCATTATTATGAAGAAGGAATCTGGTCGTGTCCAGTGACCCACGTCCCCTGGATCAGGAGCCAAGCGTTCTATCCCCTAGACCACCATCCGAACTTAGTTTTATTGCCTACATCGGTGCTCGAGTATCATCACGCCGTATTCCCCGCTTTCACCATCAACACTACATCTGGAGATGAGCATCAGTCAGCGGCCAAAAAATAAACATTATTAGTACGGGGGGAGCAATCTGTCCCGTACAATTATTTTTAAAAGAAGTTTTCCGGACGAAGAGCGCCTGTAACGGACTGGATTCTCCTCCGCCTTATGTAATATTAGAATGTAGTTAAGATTTTATATGTAACAATGATTTATATGTATAATAAATGAGTGTGACGGCGTGAGAGCTCTCGCATGGGTGATTTAGAATGATTTGTAAAATGACAGAGACCGAGGGAGCGGCGAGAGTACTCGCGCCAGACGGCGAATGTAGCAAGTGATTGATACAGCCGGCGGTAGGGTGTGCAGGACCAATTACAGCCCTAACCGCCGTAACCAATCAAAGGTGCTGCCGCCAGCAGCCAAACATAAGGCATTGGCCGTCGGCGACACGATATCGGCGCCGAGTACTCAAGTTTTCCGTTCTCTCGGTCCAATCACTCTCTCTCTCTCTCTCTGAGGCTTGAGCAACAAGATCACCCCTGGGAGACGTTCACCTGTAACACGGTGAATAAAAGTAGTGTTTTATTTCGTATCGAAAATCTACCTCCCTACCTCTCTGGATTCTGCGGGCGCCTGCGTCCTTAAGAAATAATACAGTCCACTCCTGTCCGCAACAAGCGCCCTTGAAGTGAATCTCTCACAAAAATGGCGCTATACAAATCATCATCGTCATCATACTATTGTACATTAGATGCTTAAAATAATATAAAATACACACTATATGCTATGAAGGGTTAAATAAAAAACCATTTGGATTGTGAAAGTCTGTTTATTAAGCAAAAGCCACATATTGCGAAAGAAAAAGTTAATAAAGTTACTCCGTAGAACCGAACCGAACCGACCTGCAACTGATGACGACGCAATAACAACTAAATCACAACGCACAAGTGAACTGACAAGTCACGGACGGAGCCGCCACTTGCCTCAGTCCACGGGGGAAATACTTCAAGTCATTATTACTGCCACACTCAAAATATAAATAATCCTCCTATCCTCTACATTAATATTAATTTATTTTAGATTCAAACAATAATTGTACATCTCATAAGGCTTTCATTACAAACATAACCTTTCGCATATATCTTAAAGACTCCCTTCTCGGTTCCAACGGTTTATATTCAGCGTGTCTCCTTTCCAATGTGATGATGGCTAAACGATAGAACCAAGAAACAGCGGTAATCTAATCACATATAATTATATTAATATCTGTTCCATCTTTTTCGTCTAAATATTCTTCAAAAATAATTTCGTTTACATATAAAAAACACTTTATAAGTGAGAATATGAAAAATATAAGAAATTTTTTATTAAATCAATATTAGCTTGAAAAGGGATGCATTAAAAATACAGGAAAGTAACAACGGAGTGAGGATTTGAGAAAAGTGATTATATGGCGCTAGTGTAGATTGACCAAAAATATGTGAAGTGTTCCTCAACATATTAGCATATATACATCTTCCAAAAATTTGTCAGACGTGGTGGTCGTAAGAAGGGCGGAATGGGGAATGTTGTATTACATAAAGCGATCGCTTAACCCGACCAATGACAGGTCATAAGTCCTGTAAACGCCTCGACCACCATATTCTGTTTCCAAAAAATAATTTACATGTTTGTCTATATTGAGATAAATTGAATCCTTAAAAGTGATTATATTTGTGAATACCCGTGAGAAGAATGGATCCATCTAGACTCTCAATGTGTTGCACGGCCAACCCCAAGGTAGGAGTTTACCAAAAAGATGGATCGACAGCTGGGAATTGACTTCGCAGGAAGCCAAACCCTTTTAAGAAACATGCCACAAAGGCCTATATACTAATAAGAAATAGAGATTACATTTGTGAATTTGTAAAAGATGTTCAAGATGTTTACTATGGAAGTTGCAGATTCTAGTGGTTCTTGTCCACGCGTTTCATCCTCGGGGTAAAATTTTGCAGAAGTTTAAATAAAATACATTCTAAAATTGGTTCACTTTCATTAATGTTGTATATTGAAAATAATTATAATTGATTGCTTCAATAGTTTCTTTGGAAGGAGAATATTCAACACTGCATAATACAATTAATTAATTTAATATTTTTACAAATTAAAATGTTATTTAGCTGGCAAGACCCTACGTGATCGAGTTAGGAATACAGCAATCCGAGAGATCGTCAAAGACGGCGATACTGGCATCAACACGTAGAAAGGATGAGCTCAAATAGGATACCACACATAGCTCTCCATGGAACGCTAAACGGACAACGCCGACCAGGAAGACCGCCGAAACGGTGGAGAGAAAGCTGAAGTTCAGCGTCTTAAGAGAACCCGCCTGAAATAACAGACTCCTGAGTCTACCAAAAGTGAAGAAGAAGAAAATATTATTCTCAACATGTTTCGGAGGTGACTTCCTGTATCCTCAGGCATAAGTAACTATAATAAATGTCTCCTTAGACAGGCAAAACATGTCATTCGCATAAAGTATAATAAAACTTCTAGAAAACAGACATTTTCATTTGAATTAATGATTTAATATGGAGTTTTAGATCATTGTTCAGGAAACATTGACCATTTAAGCTCAGCTTAAATGGTAATTTGCGAGATATGTTGTTATATTGGTAGACGATAGATGGACCAGAAGGGTGGTGGAGTGGAGACTTCGCGAAGATAAATGAAACAGAGGGAGACCCCTCACACGATGGTCCGATGACATTCGAAGGATTGCTGGCGATTGGATGCGAAAAGAACAAAACAGGAATACGTAGTAATGGGAGACCTATGTCCAGCAGTGGAAGACAACAGCTGTCTAAGTAAGTAAGTTAGGAAACAATACATATTTATTATAACTATGGATATATTTAGACTTTATAATGAAAGATAAAAATGTTGTGGATAATATTTTTATTTGTAAAAATATTAAATAAAATAAAAGTGGATTATACAGTTTTTAATATTCTCGTTCCAAATTAACAACGGAATTCCACAGTGTTAACGCCTTAACCTTCAATTCAATAGTATATACAGTAGATTTAATAATTTTAAATTGTCAAAAACAAAACATGACTAATAAGTAGTATATAAAGTTCAAGTACAGCGAGAGATGGACAACCGAGACGCCTCTCACACAGCGTGCACTGCCTGTCTTTGCGCACGAATCACAGAGAATTAATTATCAATTGCGTGATGAATTCGTCATTTGAGATTTATCCCGTTGCCGTTATAAAGACCACAAAGAAATACATCAAAAAGTTATACTCTAACGGATCGTGCAGATGTGACATGCCGCGACGCTCACGTCCAGTCGACATGCAAAAGATTCATTAAAAAACGCGTCTCCACGCTGTGCCTAGACTTATCCTATCCTAAGTTAGACTGAAACATAAAAATAACTCTGGGGAATATCACTACACACAATTTGTAAAATACACGATAGGCTAGCTATACATTACAATTCAACAAATATATCTAAAGAGCCCTACCAACTTTATTGTTTTTTTACTGTCAACTAAAAACCAAGTCCATTTTTACCTTATTTCACCCCACGCAGATAATAATACAAATTATTAAATACATAAAATAACATCATACATTAACCCCGGAATTGTAATCATGTCAACTAGTTTCGTTTCAGGACAAGTGGTGTTCAATTGAACATTTTAGCAGCTGTCAAAAGTGTATTTAAAAACAAAAGAATCATTTAGAATTTTTTTCAAATCAAAATTGAATTCTTTGAATTATTTAATTCAAGTTCTTGATTATACACTTTATACAGCTGCTAAAATGTTCAAATGAACACCATAGTCTGTCACGAATTTTTCTAATGAACTAAAACACTATTTTTTCCACTTTTGAGTTTGTTTTTCTCGATATGTTTCGAAGGTTTCACACCGTCATCATTGGGAGAATGTTTTTTTCCACCAACGATTTAAATCAATGATATTAGAATTTATTTTACGATCTTCAATGTGAGCAGAAAATAGCTAATTATTATGAAGAAGGAATCCGGTCGTGTCCAGACTTGAACCCAAGTCCCCCGGATCGGGAACCAAGCGTTCTATCCCCTAGACTACCACCCGACTGTCTATCTCCCGATGATGAAGGTGTAAAGCCTTCGAAACAAGACGAGAAAAATAAACTGAAAAGTGGAAAAAAAAAGTGTTTAAAATCATTAAAAAATCTATATAATCACGTGAATCTGTATTTATATTGCGAAACTAGTTGGCATAATTACAATTCCGTTATTAATATATAAAGCCTTATTTCATTTTATATATTTAATCATTTAAAAAGTCTAACCATAAAGTGAGTGCTTTATATGAAAAGAAAGATAATTATCAACGCGTATCCTTTTAGGCAGAAAGAAACAAAAATGACCGGCCGTTTAACGGCTACCGATTGGTTTGATACTTCCCAACTAGGCCCTGCCGAGCTGGTATCGCTGTTTTAAGAATCTAAATAATATATACGCAGCCTGTATCTATCTATCCCACCTATGGTTATGATAATCACAATATTGAATCGCATCTCGTCTGTATGTTCTCTCTCGATGGAAGAACCTGTAAAAACTCGGTGATGATGAATCCACAGCGCATGCCTTTCTATCTGGACTGCGCGGAGATCAGTTACTGGCAGAACAACATTATAATATAAGCCTAGGGTAAAAATTGAATACAAATTAATTTAATCAAGTAAAACTATAGAAGTTATATTACACATAAAAATATATTAAAAATTCATGATCAATTTGGTGCATTAAAAACTACTCGAAAAGTCGCTTATCGAGGATTGCTCTTTTCTTTCTGAGAATACCACATTTCTACATCCGTTCTCGACGCGGAAAGCGGGATATCCATGACGCAAAACCCTCCCTCGGCGAGCAAGTTACAAACGAGGGCATATACGGAGCTTCACATGTTTATAACGTAAAAATTTAATCATTTTATAATTATCTTCTTATCAAAAAAGTATTAGGTTGTACGCGCTCACGTCATGGAACTGATCAGACATTATTCCAACACACGGTATATTGCACGTGCGTGCCTCTACGGCCAGCGCACTATCACATTCTGTACGCACGCGCGCACTCATCTACCAAATAGTCCAATTGTTTAAAACTAGTCATTTTCAACACATAAAATAGATTTTCAAAAATATATGTTAAGCAAATGAAACGATCAACCCAACCAAGAATTTATTCCTATTATGATTAGTACGCGGAGCTTGTATATCATTCCGTCCGCTTACGTCCCCTCTGCAAGGAACCAACGGTTTAATTATAACACGTTATACATTTTGCTCCTCTGGTAGAGAGTAATTTATATTTGTATTAAACTGCAGGTTCAGGGGTTTTATAATCTCACAACAACGCAGCTCTCGTCCACCTATAGGTGTTGCCAGGTGGTGGTCATTAGGTTGTTATTGGATTCGATGTTCCGTGCAATCTCCTCGTGGATCCGGTGGCTGAGCCAGATCATCTGCAGCTTGTCGTAGGTGTCCTTGCAGAGGCGCAGCGGGTTGCCGCGCCGCAGGCCCTGGTCCGTCTCGCCGTACTCGTCCACGTAGGGCGGGGACACCACGCAGCCCTTGCTGGGCGCCGCCAGCAGCAGCACCTCGCACTCGCGCACGCGGAGGAACACGCCGGCGCCCGCGCCGCACGAGTGCGCGTGGTACGTGCACGCGCCCACGTGCACCTCGTTCAGCTTCATCTGGCAGCAGTAGGTCTGCGAGCACAGCATCTCCCCGCACACCAGGCACATGGTGGGGTTTCGCGAGTCCTCGCGGTCATTGTTGGGGCATACGAACAGGGACACGGCGTTGATGAGCTCGCTGTAGTCGTTGGGCAGCGCCACCAGCTTGCACGGGGGCCGGGGTTCCCTGACGATGCAGATCGTGGTGTTCTGGCCGGCCAGGTAGCTCTCCACCTCGGGGTGGCCCGCCCACATGTTGAGGAGCTCCAGCACGTCCGGGTGGTAGAACAGGCCGTCGAAGGTGGTGGGCAGCTCCAGGTAGGTGCACATGTTCTCGTAGGTGTCTCCTCCCATGTGGGTGAGGTAGGCGGGCTCCTCCCTGTCCATCAGGAAGTGTATGAAGAGACAGCTGCCCCGCAAGTAGGACTGGCAGCCGGCCTGGATCACGCTCCAGACACACTCCTCGTCCAGCTCGCTGACATCTATGTTCTTCCTGACCGTCTGAAGCGTACTCAGAAGAGTTTTGATTCCTTGAACTTTTTCTTGGCTTTCCGTTTCCATTTCAACGTCGGATTTACAGTGTGCAAAGTCCGAGGTGAGCATGACCTTGAATATCTGCACCAGGAGGATCAGGTTGAGGATGTAGCGAGCGTTGAGCGGGTGGATGGGCACCGGGCTGACCTGGTGCGGGGGGTGGTTCAGGATGCCGGGCAGTGCCATGGTGAGGGAGATGCAGTAGCTGAAGCAGTCCCAGGTCAGCAGCGAGGGCCGGCGGTGGCGTGGGAGCCGCAGCGCGCTCAGCAAGGGGATCAGCAGGTCCACGGCGTGGTTGCTCACCGCATCTTGGCTGATGCCCATCAACGCTGTTATCCTGCACATCAACATACCCAATTGAGTAATAATTTTAATATGAAGAGTGAATATTCTACCAATTCATTCTTATAATTAATGCGAATGAAAACATCTGTTTTCTAGAAGTACATAATGATGTTTCCCTTTCTAGGGCATTGTTAAATGTACTCAAATGTAACGTACATTTTTCAATAATGCCTTAGAAAGATAAAACATGTCATTCCCATAAATAATAATTTTTCTGACTTCGAATGTTGTTCCATATGTCGAAACCATCTCAGGGAACCTTTTTTAATTTCACTTATGATGCAATCTTACCTTACATTTACATTTCTACCTTATCTTGTCATTCGGTATTCTATTATATGTCATTTTCCCACATATATTTCAGAGTGATATAATTTCTTCGGCTTTTCCTATTTTCATCCTTCTTTTGATAGGGTGTCGAATGAAAATATAAGTGAAATGAAAGGGTTACGAACAAAATAATGAAAGGATCATTAAGATGAAAGATCATTGGACCCATGGAAAGAATGAATAGTAAAAAAGTATATATTAACGATGTAAATGGAACTAGAAATAGAGGAAGAGCGATAAAAACGTGGCACGATCAAATAAATCAAATATTGAATGCCTGCCATGGAGGAGGTTAGTTAGTTAGTTTTTCATCCTTCTTTCAACCAAACTTCACTTTCATCTTTAAAATTAGTGTTAATTATGTTACACTTATAGTAATAGCACATAAACAGGGGGCTCACCTGACGAGAGCCTGCAGGCAGTCAGCGTGGCGGCTGGAGAGGTGTCCGAGCAGGGGCCGACCGGCCGCGCTGGCCAGCTGTTCCACCGAGTGCAGGGTGTAGGCTGCTCCCTCCCACACCATCCCCAGTGGGCTGGGGCCCCCCTTCCCGGGGGTGAGCACCTCGTTCCAGCCCATCGTGGCTCGCCGCATCGCCTGTGGGACAACATGATTAACCTTTCATTTCATGAGATTTTTTTAATTTCAACAAAAATAATGTTTAAAAACAAAATTAAACACTTTTTCACTAAGTAACAACTTTATTTGAGTAAGCTCTTCAAATAAAGTGGTTTATGCTAAGTGAAAAGTGTTTGCCGCATTCACTTATTATATTTGCATTTGACACTCTATCATATACAGATTTTTATTAGATACTTGGTAAATTATTGTAAAAACACATGATTAGAGTTTTTATCATATACAGAACACTCCTGATTGATGGATGGTGAAAAAAAATCCCGTATAATCAATTTCCCGGTTAATCCGAAACCATGAAATTTTTTTTGAACTGCGCTATATGCGCTTACGTATACCTACTTACTTAGTAAGACGCACGTGTTGACAGGGTCACACTTTGCCATGAATAGAATGTCGGATGCCGTGTCTCTATTTAAAGCGCATCAACCATCCAGAAGACGCATTGAAATCACTTTGTAATAATCAATTCATTGAAAAAGTGTTGAGCTTTAGCTGTGAAAACAGCCCCTGAGACAGGAATACCTTCCGCCCTTTGTCAACGGAACTACAAAACCACTTCACTATCGAGATCTTTGCAAGATGATAACTTCATAGTCTTTCTACTGACTATGCATTTGGCGCTATCCAATGTTCCCAGCAAAATCTATCAATTTTCTCTTCTTATTAATGACGTATAGTTTGATAACCAACATTATATTGATTCAATGAATATTTAACGGTTGCACCATTTTCAAACATTTGAATTATTTCGAGTTTTTGTTCAATTGAAAGTACGACTTGTTTGCGTTTATCCATTTTATTTTACTTTTTCCCAGTAAAATAAAATTAATGACGATGTTATATAGAGCAATAAATACACGGTATGTTGGCGGTGACGCAAATGTGAACTAAACGCCCAATGTCATTGTGACTAGTTAACCCGACCCCGGAAAATGGGGAGTGTACTGTATTCTACTCTGGTCTTAAAGCTGACCTCTGTCAATGAGACCCGTAGAACGATGCCATAAATCTGATGGGTTGGCCATGTAGATATGAAAAACAATACTCACCGTATAGACGCGGTGCATGAAGTAATTGTATTTATTGTCAAATTCTGGAATGTCCGGAGGGACCAGAGAGGCAAACCGTGCCCCCACTTCGCCCATTTCTTGCACAAACTGAAACAAATATAAATACAACATTAACACCTGCGCATACCACACAGTACACTGACAATATTGAGACCTCAGAGGCCACAATTTGTTTTATGCTCCAAATTGCCATTTCATTTACTTGGTTTACAGGGCACGTGTAGAAGATCTCGAAATACTGGGACTTGGTGCCGATGGCTGCCACGGTGGCTTCCAGGAAGACGGGGCAGTGGGGCTCTACGCAAGCCTCTCCGCACGGGTGCTCCTTTGGCCTCATCTGGGAACAAAAGTTGAAACAATAAATAAACAAATTATGTGCTAAAATTCAGAGTGGGAATAATAGAAGAGCGTATGTGGCACATTCATATTAACAGAGAGGTCGCACACATCTCTTATAAATTCTGACCTTGCTGTTAATACGCATGTGCCAGACCAGATTCTTCAGACAACCTGACACGGTAGAGAGATATGGCTGCAGACCTCTGCTCCCAAATATCTGAAGCTCATTACTCGCTCCACAGGTATATTATCAGTCGGCTTTCACCTCATAAGATGTCTGGATATTGTGAGACTATTTGTTTTGCTGACTGATATAGCCATAGCCTTTGTATTTAGTGTGGAATATGTACAGCATTTTTCGCAAGTTCTCTTCAGATTCGATTATAGCAATCGACGCGGGCCGACATTGTACGAACCAAGGGTCTGTAAAGAACATCTGAGATGAAGGTCCTAAGATCCATTACTGGAAAAACTCCGGAGATCGTGTCCTTAACGCAAACATAAGAAAAACATGTTAAATAGAGGATATTGTTTGGTGGAGTAGATCCAGAAAAATATAATGACGATACCAGAATGGATAGTGACAGACTCGCATATACAGCTGCTATTGAAATCCCCTCCAGACACCGTGAACCGGGAAGACCACCTAAGAGATGAAGGGACAGCTGGATGATGATTTCTGTGCCACAGATTGTCAGATCTATTAAAAAAAAATAAGAAGTATGAATTGTCCCTTTCAATTGAATCTCACCTTGATGCTGACTGCTGAGCGCAGGCAAGCCACCCATTGATGGAAGGGCAGTGGATCAGGGTCGGGGGTGATGGGGGAGCGCAGGGTGCACAGCGGGGGCAGCAGCGGCAGCGCCATGTTGGAGAGGCACTCGCACAGCGGGCAGAGGAACTCCTGCTTGTCTATGTTGAACGAGGCCGGCTGCCTGAGGCGGTACGGCCTGGAGAATATTTCAATTATAATTTTGACAACTTTTGCATACAACATTTTGAATGTACACAAATACTTGTAGACCAATACTGAATTTTTATTTACCCATTGCGGGTTATCAATTCAAGGATTAATTGTATCTCAATACAGACGAAGATGTAAACCGGAAACTGAATATGGTGATCGAGGTGTTTACAGGACTTATGACCTGTCATTTGCTTGTATACATTCAAAATGTTGTATAAAACAAAAACTGGTCCAAGTTAGCATATAAATTGGAGTGACATTTCCAGGCGTTATCTAGCAGTGCGTTAATGGCGGTAGCCTTTCACATTGCGTTATAAAAAGATCTTCTGCTTAATGCTTAAACCTAATCTTCATAGATGGCGCTGGTCTGTAAATTGGAACTGACATGTGAATTGTGGTGTTGGATATTAACATATATACAACATCCAAAAATTTGTCAGACATGGTGGTCATAAGAAAAAAGGTAGAATGGGGAATGTTGTATTACATAAAGCGTGCGCCTGACCCAACCAATGACAGGTCATAAGTCCTGTACACATCTCGATCAACTATATTCTGTTTCCAATTTGCATATTTGTCTCTATTGAGATACAATTGATTCTTGTAAAAAAAAGGACATTTTATGATCAGTACAGGTTTGAACTCACCTCCTGTTCTCTCGGAGCGTCACGTTGTCAAAGTACTTCTCCCAGCACTGACCGTGCATGACGTGCCCGCAGGTGGACACGTGCACGCCAGGGCCCAGACAGCTGGGTATCACGGGGTTGTACAGCCCCGACGTCGAGGAAGAAGGCAGCGTGGTCGTCACCGACCTGTAAAAGGTAAATGTGTCAAATTTATATTGTCTCAGTATTTTTTAAGTATGAGAACAAGTCAATAAAGCCTCTGCCATGTCAGGAAGTCTGAACAATCTGGTCTGGAAGAACAAGCACATGCATATTGACAGCAAGGTACGAATTTATAAGACCAAGTATGAAGGTCCTAATATCCATTACAGGGAATACTCTCCGAGATCGTGTTTGTAACGCAGAAATAAGAAAAACTTGCGAAATAGAGGACATCGCTCAGTGGTGTAGATCCAGAAGAAGATACTGGAGGGACCATGTAGCCAGAATGGATAGTGACAGACTCGCATATACGAAATCCCCTCTGGACACCACCTGGAGGACTACCTGAGATGGAGAGACAGCTGGTTCTCATCATCCTAGGAAACATGATTTCTGTACCACAGATCGTCAGATATATTAAAAGAAGAAGTATTGATTGACTTGAAATAATCCATCGTAGTCTAGCAAGAACATTATGAACTAACTAACCATCACGCGTTTTTTCCGGAGGGGTAGGCAGAGAGGATGGATCGCCACATTGTTCTATCCTGGCATAATTCTCACGCCTCTTCTACATTCACAAATCGTGACATGCACGCTCGTCGATTGTTCCTACTTCGAACATGGCCGGCTTTTCAGTAATTGATTAATTTGGTCATGCCATGTCTTCCTTGTCCTTTCTTGACTTCTTACCATTCACACTACTTGTATATATCTTTTTAACTATTCTTCCCTCATCCATTCGTTCCATATGTCCAAACCATCTTAGTGACCCTTTCTTAATTTTATTTATCACGCATTCATTTGCCTACCATTCCTTTCTTACTTCATCATTAGATATTCTATCATACATTGTTTTTTTGCACATTCTTATTAGTGAACTCATTTCTACGATGATTCTTTGTTAATCTTTTTATGTATGTCTTTGAAAATTTCATGGAATATGGAGAAGTTATAAATGAGTCCCAAGGACGGGGCCATACACTATCTGACCATGTAGCCTATGGACCCATGGATCAGTGGCGGTACTTCCATGCAATCCGAAAAGCCGGGCTTGCCTTAAAAAATCTATAATAAAACGATGATTTTTGCGCGTTTGAGCCGAATAAAATAATATTTTGAATTTTCGCGCGAGTTAAAGCGATTTAAGTCGTTGCATTGCAAATGACTCCGCTGACATGCGCAGAAATGACCTAAGAATGTTTTATTCCACTCACACGCGCCGAATTTTATTTCACTCATACGTGAGATGCCCGCGAAATAGTCTACGTCCACATGTTTTCGATGGGCTTCATATTGGGCATGCAAAATGTAAAGGGGTCTTTGTCGCACTATGTATTTTTGGCTTGTAATCATATAGCTAGGTGCATATATAGTTATACCAGAAGATATCTACAATTTTTTGTATGGATTTGAAGCCGGGCTTTATCACTCTGAAGTATGTTACTATTCGATGTGTCACGAACTTCATTTCTATTGTCAGAATGTTAGCTGTCAATTACGTTATGTGCAGAAATGTTATGAAAAGAAAGATTATGTGATTTCTTTACGAATATTTATTTATAATTTCTTGGCTTGCCTTACTGGTTGACCCTAGGCACGCCACTGCCATGGATGGGGCGGTATGGACAGAGAGGTTAATTGGGGATTAGAAAATGGGTGTCACCTGTTCTGCTGGAGCACAGTGGACTTCTGTACGAAGCCAGCCAGCACGAGCGGGGCGCTGTTGAAGCCCACGAGCGTGTCTTCCTGGCACAGGATGCAGGTTCGCTCGGCCGGCTCCGCTGCCGCCGCCGTCGACGCCACAGCCGGCGTCGCGGTCACAGCCGCCGCCGCCGCCTCCTCGGGTTCCGTAACCTCCATGGCCGTTTCCGTAGACGACTCTGATTTAGACGACGATTTCACTAGTAAAGAAAATGACAATTAATAATTGAAACTATAATGGCATAAGGAAGAAATTGCATGTATGTGCCTTGTGACATTTTAGTAGACTTTTAAACCCAATTACTGTGTACAGTTTATATCATTTTAGATAAACTTAAGGCGTTAACACTGTGCTTACCCGAATCGGATTCCTTGAAGTGGACAGCATTCTCCTTCATGAAGCTATTTTGCATGGCCTGTATCTGCGCCATGATCTTGGCCCGCTTCTGCGCTGCCATCATGGAGCGCCACTCGCGGTCATAGTCTGGGCGGTGATAAATTGTTCAATTATAATTAAATATAATAATAATACATTTGTCAATTTGAAATAATTTTTAATATTCCCCAAAAAAATTTAACTTCCGCTACTAGATTATTAGAAATTCTCCATAGTTATTCCCTAATGCTCATGACTCACCATTCTACCATTCTATTTGTACTCATGCACACTTTCTCATACCCCTTTTTCTCTCCTCCAATATATATTGTGTTGTAGAAAAACTGACTAATCAGTGTTTGGTCCTTTACGGTTGGCAGCGAAAAGCTGACTAGTCAGTAGTTAATGATCCTTTCACTATTTTGTTCATGACACTTTCATTCGTACTGGATTCACTTCTTATAATTCCATTGGACACTTTATCATACATTTGTCTAAGACAGGGGTCTCCAAACTACGGCTCGTGGGCCAAATCTGGCCGGCCAGTGTCATCAATCTGGCCCGTGACAGCTAATGACTAGTGTCATCAATCCGGCCCGCGACATCTAATGGTTTATTATTGTTGACGTGATAAGTTGGATAAAAAACACAGAATGATAGTAACTCGGTTTTATTCATTTGCTAGGGAAAGCGTAATGACAAGTATAACATGCAGAAAATTTAACATAACATTAAAATATTTTATAGATAATGGCAGGAAAGTTAAAACGGTTTTGCCCTTGGAACTTACTATTTAAGACCCCTGGTCTAAGAAATGTCATTTCTTCTGCATTTTAATTTCATTATTCTTTTTACAGTTCCATGCTTCACTTCCATACATAAATCGATAAGTACATTTATTTTTAGGTAAGGTTAGGCTAACCTTTAGTATTGGAGACGGCATCGGATGCGGTGCTAGGGGAGCTACTGACGCTGGTCTCGCTCGCAGGCTCGTCCGTCTCTCCTTTGGGCTGGGCCATCGCCGCTACAGACCTGGTGACAGAGATTGCATCCTCAAATAATGGAAATAAATTCCGACTTCCCAATAGATATACAACAATAACCCCAAGAGCCGAATGTTACATTTATTTAAGCATTTTTTTCTTTCTTTTGTTTGAATTTACTCGCAATGAGTCATCCGACAACGGGTTTTTTTGTTTTCACTAGATAGATAGGTGGGCTATCGATCATTCGGTAACTATTTAATGTAGCAGACGTTACAGTGGTGTTATTCCGAATCATTAAAATGGAGAATCAAAAAGCGCATATTCATCATGTGATGCTTTGGGAATTCAAACAAGGTATAGTGTTAGAGCGATGGCTGCAAAGATGTGTAGTGTATACAGTGAAAGTTTGATAACTGATCGGGCAGTTAGAAATTGGTTTGTCAGATTTCGTTCCCGAGATGAGTCTTTGAAAGATGAAGATTGTATTTTAAACATTTATTCTGGATGGTGGAATTTGCTAGTATTTTGAAGAATCACAAACAAAAAACGCGCTCAGAAATATATCTGCCAAGACACGATAAGGAATACACGGATAAGGGAGATATGCGAGGTTGAGGATGTCGTTAAGTGGGGAAGGCAAAGGAGAAGATACTGGTATGCACACGTGAGGAGAACCGGACTCCACTTCATTGTGTTGAAACGACCCCCGGGGAGACCACCAAAGAGCTGGATCGACAGCTGGGAGTCGACTTCGTAGGAGGCCAATTCCTCTTAAGAAACAGGCCACTAGGCCTACACTAATAATAATAAGATTTTGAAGAACATGGTAGAAGCCAAAGGCGCATTCTTGCCACTGCAGGGAGGTATTACCTGTACTTGTTGAGCGTCCAGGTGAGCAGGTCCTTGTGGGCGTCCACGCGGGGGCTCTTGTGCAGCTCCTCCAGCAGGGCGGGCAGCCCTTGGCGCGCCGCCCGCTCCGAGAACACCAGGAAGGGGTAGCGCCCGCTGGCCTGCTCCTGCAGAGCCATGCCCATCAGGTGCAACACCTGGGGTACACAACAAACATGCAAATATTAGCTACAACTTTGGTGATGCCGCCAGGAGGAGCAATCTAGATGATTGTTTTATTTTATTTATTTAAATAAAAGACTAACATATTAGACATTATTTTACAAATCTTCGATGTGAGCAGAAAATAGTTCATTATTTTGAAGAAGGAATCTGGTCATGTCCAGACTTGAACCCATGTCCCCTGGATCAGGAGCCAAGCGTTCTATCCCTTAGACCACCACTCGGTGGTCTAAGGGATTCTAAGGGATTATGTCTATGTCTGTATATTATTAATTCCATGTCACCAACAATATCCGGGAAGTCGACTTTTTGTTTTTACTTTCAATTATAGGGAATGTAACATTTTTTTATTTTTTTTTAGTTATTATATTGATTCTCATGACATGTGATAGATGGCTAATCTCACACCATTTTATTGTCACGTGAATTCTACACCAGACCAAAGACAGTGTGACAATCACACTGTTATCGCCGAGAATCAAACCTGGGATCTTCGATACGGCAGGTAGAGATCTTGCCACTCTGCCACGAAGATTGTCGGTTTTTGTTAGTTCTTGGGATGGTTATTTGAACGAAATTACTGTATAATTTTTTTTAACAATCGATTCTTACGACATGTGATAGGTAGCTAGTCTATCGCCATTTTTATTGTCATGTGAATTGTACCCAACCAAAGAGAGCATGATTTTTTAAACATTTAAATCGCCGGGAATTGAACCCGGACCCTTTGATGTGACCACCAATGAAACTTACATAATCAATAAAGGTATAGATTGAAGTGGACAATCTTACCTTATGCAGTTGCATCTCGCTATAAGACCTGGCCCGCAGGTCAGCACTTCTCGTGAGCACCGTCTTCATGACGTGCAGCATCACATCGCACTGCAGCAGGTCGGCCAGCATGGTGAAACTGGGCGCTAGCTTTACTAGATCCGGCGGGGGGCAGCACTCCAGCTCGCCTGGTATGTCAAATGTTAACACATCAGAAATGAATCGTTTTCCATCCTTCCACTGTATTTAAAATGGCGTTTTAACACGTTCGCTGCTGAATATAATACGAACATGTCGAAGAGGACTTGCAATAAATGCTGTACATATTCCACATTAATCAGCAAAACAAAAAGTCTCACAATATCCAGGCAACCTACAAGGTGTAAGCTGACTGTTGATGATATGCCTGTGGACCAAGTAATGAGCTTCAGATATTTGAGAGAAGAGATCTGCAGCCATAATGACCTTTACGAGAACAAGTCAATAAAGCCTTTGCCGTGTCAGGGTGTCTGAAGAATCTTGTCTGGAAGAACAAGCACATGCGTATCAACAGCAAGGTCAGAATTTATAAGACATGCCTGCGGCCAGCCTATCTTAAGGTTCTGCTAAGAACCTGAAATAAGTGAAGGTTCTAAAATCCATTACTGGAAAAACTTTCAGAGATTGTGTCCGTAACGCAGACATTAGAAAAACTCCAGAACAGAGGAAATTGTTATGTGGAGTAGATCCAGAAGAAGATAATGGAGGGACCACGAAGCCAGAATGGATAGTGACAGACCCGTATATACAACCGCTTATGAAATCCCCTCCGGACACCGTTCACCTGGAAGACCACCTTAGAGATGGATGGACAGTTGGACTAATCAGCCCAGGAGACTAAATAATAATTTCTGTGCCACAGATTATCAAATCTATTAACCCTTAGCCTGCGTGCGTATCGACGTATGATACGGCAACTCCCATATAAGAATTTGTACCGTTCACTGCGCGCGTATCGACGTATGATACACCGACCGGCCGGGATATTCAAATGTTGATAAAACAGGAATTTGTCCCTTTGAGACGTGTCAGCATTGATAAATATTTAGTTTATTTCATAACACCAACGACATCTACAATTATTCATCACAAATATTGAGTTAACTTGACAAAAACTTGGATTTACAGGACCCTTGACATCGACCGCGATCTCTGTAATAAGTAGGTATTCATTCAAAGTTTCCCGCGTTCAGTCCGCTCACTCCCACTACTCAGCATACGAAGCTCGAGTCCGGAGATGTGCGCGGTTTTCAATATCGATCCTCGAGCTTGCTTCTAAATTTGTTTTTGTATTTTTTAACATTTAAATTAGTACTATTGTCGCGGATTTCTTTGCAAGGACAAGTTTTTAAAATTGAGTGAAAACAAAAATTTGTTTTGTATTGCGAACTATATTTAATTTTTAAAAATACTAAAAAGCAATAACATAGTTTTTTTGTTTTGAAAAAAAGTAAATTTCAAAAAAGTTTTTAAGTTAATTTTGTATTTGGGATATTTCAAAAAGTTGTGAGTATTTCTTATGCAAATATGGCGTATCAAAATATATCTGACGAAAATATATCTGAAATAATTGGTGAACTAGATTCAGATTATGAAATGGAAGAAGACCTCGAGTCTCGGGAGAGGCATGTTCTTGATATTGACATGGAAGAACAATCAGTTGAGGACCGTGTTGAGGGAATCGTTGAAGAGCAATTATATAATTGGACATCTGGACCTCATATCCCCATAATTCACGAATTTTATGACTTTCAATCCGGTATTACTAATAATAGCCTTTCCGAAAATTCATCTGACTGCGATTTTTTTTTAACATTTCTTGAATCACGATATCATGTCAAAAATAGTTACAGAAACAAATAAATTCTATTTATTTACATATACCAGGAAGGTACAAACGCCGACGACGTATCACATTTTTTTGTGACACGACGTATCCGACATCCGATATGGTAGAACATTTGCCGGAACTTCTCCAATCTAGTACCAGAAAAGCCCCTCGAAGACGTTGCCATGTTTGTGGAAATTCCTCGGTTCGAGGTAAAAAAACAAAAGCTATCAAGATATTTTTGTCCTCCGTGTGACGTCAGCCTTTGCTTAAAGCCGTGCTTTAAAATTTATCACTACGATCCAATTTTTTAAAGTTATAATAAAAACAATCAGTAATTTCTGTGTCCCATAAAAAAGACGATTATATTTGTTTGAATATAACACATAAACATTTGAAATTCAAAACCAAACATCTGTGCTTGTTGAATTGAATAGTCCTTTGTAAAATTATCAGTGTGAACTTATAGGTACTTAAAAACGATCGTAGTAAAACAATGTTCCCTTTCAATATTAATTGTGTTTACGTTTAACGGCGACGCGATGTGTAATACCCGCGCAGGACTCCATCTTATCTGTCGGTAGAATTCGGACTTACGAACGTGTCACGTGATGAACAATTAATGGCGCCGCGTCTTTCGTTGAGTGATTTGTATTGAATTTGTTGTTTACATTTATTCAACTATTCAAAGAGTGTTTTTGTTATTTTATCACGCACAATCAGATGAAAAATCTGATTACCAACGTTTCGGCTATGATTATAAATTTTTAGACAACATATTTATCTTACGAACAGGAAACATAAAATCCCTGTCAATACGCCGCGTGGAGTGCTTTTCTTATAAAGTATTAGGGAACGCAGGTGCCAGGTTAAAAGAAGCACTTAACGTGTATTTTTCCATCTTTCCGCTGTACTTACCGGCGGCCTTCTTCCTCTTTCTCTGGACCTCCTCGCTCTTGGAGAGGTCCTCGCGCGTGTAATGGTAGAAGAACACGTTGTATTCGGAGAAGAACTGCGGCCGCAGTGTGTACACTCCGCGCCCCTGCCCCACCAACGGCTTCTTGAACTCCGCAATCTATACAATAAACACCAAATATATATTTCACTGCAATGAAGCGCCATTCAACAGAGAGAAAATAAGTGTAGCAATTTTTGGACTCCACATAAAAAATCCAATTATCTGAATGGGATCCCGTCCTAATTGATTCGGATTATTGGAATTTTACTGTAATTGTGTGTCATTTCATTACTAAATACAATGAAACCCGGATTTTACGTCCCCGTATTTAACGTTTTCTCGCCTAATGCGTACAATTATTTCAGTATGTTTTGTGTGATTTTGGGTAACACTGTGTGATTTCTCCTTCTCGACCGATGTTTCGGAGATCATTGCAGTCTCCATCTTCAGGGTAATGTGGTGGTGGTAATGAAGGAGAAATCACACAAAACACATTGCTGCCAACCGTGAAAATCTACGCAATTATTTCATTCAAAAAACCTATTTCGGACACAAAGCTCTTCATTAGTATTTTTTTAGTTTTTGTATTATACGAGCCGGTTTCGGCAGCTCGCTGCCAGCTTCTGGGCCAGAAGATGGCAGCGAGCTGCCGAAACCGGTCGAAGACACAAACATCAGTAGATTTTAACTATATACATAACTACATAATAACTATATATATTTAAAAAATATTTTTAATATACTTCAATTATGTATATAAACATCATTCTTAAAGGCTTCTTTTCGCTATTAAGCACGAACACTTTTTTTTTCCAAATATTACTAATTAAAAATCGTTCCACATTTTATTCAAAATGTGTTCAAAACACTTTCATTGGTATTACTTTCACTTCTTATATTTACATTTTACACTATCATATACAGATTGTCTTTGACAATTTGTCTAAGAGATCTTACTTATACTGCATTTATTATACTTTCATCCTTCATTTGTCAGTTCCATGCATATGTAAGTATATAAACTCACTTTGATGAAGTATATAAATAAGCGAAATATATTTTTGAAATTATTTTTCCCA